>CM077507.1:28796375-29313605 GCA_039654745.1 Houttuynia cordata | reverse complement strand
CGAAGCTCGGGCGTCTGTTTCAGAAGACAGAGTGCTCGAGCTCGCTGGCAAGGATGGCGGATCAGTGGCTGGCGACGATGGGTTTACGAGCCGGCAAAGGTCACGACGGCGACAGAAAAGCTCACAACGATGAGAAGCGTGACGGCTGGGCTCGAGCTGTGATGGGGAGTAATGGCGGCAGCCTGAGCAGAACTGACAGAAGGAGGCTTTACAGTCGACGGCGATGACGCTCGACGGTGTTTGGATGATTGGCGGTGGACGATGATGATTGACGGCATGGCGAGGACTTTCGGTTCGACAAAGGCGCAATTGCACCAAAACCAAAATAGAAAAGGGGAAAACAGAGACAGACTCCTACTCAAATTAGGAATTCGATTTCATCTTCGATTGGGACGCAAGTTTTGGCTCTTGCAAAAGGACTTTGGACTCTATTTTGAATCGTCTATAAAAATAGAACAGATCGGGAGAACTAAGGATGCCCTTTCGGAGTTTGTTTCATCGGAAGAAGAAGAGAGAAAAAAGGAGAATTTTGGGCCGGAAAAACAGTGCCTTTGAGGGACTATTTTCGTCGGATTCCAGCGGGGTTTTAGCCGGAAGGAGGGAAGGGGAGAAGAAAGGAGGAGTTTTTGGGACTGATTTGGGTGTCTTTTTCATTACTCTTACAGTACAGTACCGGCGATCTGGGGAAAAAGATAAATAGTGAATTTGCTACAATACCCGCACTACAGGGTTCGGTGAATAGTATCAAATAACTCCGACAAATCAGCAGCGTTCTTCTTGTCCGATGGCCGGCTAAATTCGTGTCCAAGGTGTAGATGAAACCCTTAGATTTGTGTTATTACTCTTAATTGTTTAATTTAATATAGTTGATATGATTATGCTTAATGCGATTTCATATTTCATAATTTTATCTAGAGCTTAACCATAGACTAATATGATTATGATTGGAATTTGATCTTAATATTCCTGTGTCTAACCAAGAACAAACTTATGTTAATTTTATGCCCGACCAAGGATAGAATTAATATATTATTTATAGTGGATGAACTTTTCGTGTCCGACCAAAGAACGTGTAGTGCATTCACTGGTAATTTGTGTGTCCGACCAAGAACACAAGTTACCGTGTAATATCAATTTATGGGAAATAATAATTGAGAGTAGTAATTGCATGTTTAATTGGTGGATTCAGTGCCTTAGTATTCTCATTCATTTGATTTCTTGTTAAAGTTTACTTCTTTAATTAATTAAATCATTAAAATTTAAATCTTTCATTAGAATTAGATTAATCTTCCAAGTCCTTTGGATTCGACCATGTTTCTACTAGCCTATACGTAGTCTCGTGCGATTGGAGTAAAAATAGTTAAAAATCACATCAATCAAAAAGGTTTAAACTTTGAATATGACAGATAGCACTTGTCACCATTATCCCTATCATCGAAGTCCCTTGGCGGCAAAGTAAAATGTGGGAGTGGGAGTGGGAGCATGAGACAAGTCAATATTCATGTATACGGCGGTTGCAGCCAACCACCATTCAGCAAAGAGATCCATAAAACAAGCCGAAGCATCCTGAGGATAAAGAAAATGTGATCCTGTTCCACTCTTCATGAAGTGAAACCACGCCGCAGGCAGCATCACCAACCCCACTAGTTCGTTTCCATTCCACATTTGGATTCCCAACCATCCCTTGGGAATACCCTAGCTGCAAAGCAAATCTACTTGACATATATGGTTGGAGTTCGATCTGCTTCATGCTACGGTAAACTAAAGTGCTTGGCGAATACAAAGAAGAACGGAAAAAGCAGTATGTCTAATTCCCTCTTCTCTTGAGGGGTTAAACCGATCACTCATCGGCTTGTCCTTGTGATAATGGGTAGCATCCCCTAAGTACCAATTCCTATGACAACGAATATACTCTCGTGCTTCCCTTAGAGAAAGGGGCTTCGGGCTGCTTTTGGATAGTCCCTTCCAAAAAGGCTTCCTCAGATGATAACTTAGGAGGAGGTACAATTATACAAAATTGGACAATGCATAATAAACCAACCATAAAAGTAATGGGTTGGGTAAGCTCTTGGGTTATAATCAACTGCATACATATGCCTTGTATGACCCGCTAAACCAGCACACGAGCGAGCAACCATTGCAGGGCATAGAGATCGAAAACACTCACCAAGCGCCATACACGATGCAACTAAAAGAGAGAAGGGTCAATCATCCGAAAATTACAGTTGGGTAAAACACATTAGCGAAGCCACGCCGCAAGATATGCTGCAAGATAGGTCTTCGAATGAATTTCATCATAATCTATCCCAGAAGCACACAAAGTAGAGACGGCTCGGTCTGGCACTTCAAGTTCTTTTACATGAATGCGTTCTATATCAGCTTGTAAGTGGAGCAAGTCTTCAAGTTGTGAAGGTCGAAATTTAAAACTAGGGCCTTTGTTTTTCAAGATCTCTTTGGCTTGCGACCGATGGACCTCACCAAGATTAAAGAAATGCTTTGTCCAATCTTGCAAAAGGACCACATCGTGCATCTCTTGTCTTTTCCTTTGCAATCATGATGAAGTGAAGGAATAACTCAGTAAGAATTCTGTATTGAGTTTTGAGTTTTGTTACAGTCATAAATCAAATTCAATTCTTCGTTGCAAGGGATATATTCCTCGTAGACCTCTCAAATCAAGGGAAGAGCAGATACACTAGCCATCTCACTTAAAGCAAACCATGTTCTCCATTTGGGGAGAGACAAGTATTGGTGGCAGAACAAAAAGTCTCTAGCATAGCCACATATGTGTTCCTAGTAAATTTGGCTCCTCTTCTGGTGGCCAAGATTCCATAATATAAATCACTTTCCTCCAAATCAGCTTTATACAATTGAGCAGTTGTGTTGGTAAGACGGGTCCAACGATCTGAATCGTAGGCCCAACCATCTATAAAGTCGAAAGTATAAACAATAACCTCCTGTAGCTGCTCTTGGTTAGTAGTGTTGGTAGTTGGGTATGCCCTTCCTTCACATTGGATTCTCGAAGGGTCGTAGGATATAAAATCATGTGTTCTTCATTAACAAATCTTCGCCTCACATATAACCTTCCCTCCTTTTTGAAACCAGCCGAATGGATTCCATTACTACAAGGTGTCAAATTTTTTGGGCATCCCCAACAAAGTGACTTTAGATACATACGTTCGGATGGATAGATTTCTCTCCCATTCGTAACTTGTGGAATATAACTTATTCATAAAGCAGAAAATACCAGTTTGATTCTCAGGAAACCCATGAGTTGAAGAACTCCCATCTCCGCATATATACAGAGGTTTAGGATATTCGCATTTTCTGCTTGTATGGGCCGTTTGGGGCGTGATTAAAAGCAAAACATCCAGATGGGATGTTTTGCTACACTGTAGCATCTGGATATTTTATATATCCAGCTGAAACACCTCAGGACGTGTTTCAGCTGGATATAAAAATCCACCTGGATGCTATAGTTTTTATCCAGAATCCAGTCTGGATGTTTTGCAATAATCACGCCCCAAACTAAGTATTCGATCAAGTTCTACCGAACCTATCTCAAGGGCGAATTTTCGCTCATCACGAGCCTCAGAAGTCAAGTCTTTAATGCTTGGAACAACACCCTGTCCTTGTCGAGCAGAATGGGGAACATGTTGACACAGACATCCGGATGCCGTTTACACCCTACAACAAAGTGACCGGATGTGGTCTAGGCATATTGACTCACATGCGCCTGATTCCTCATCTTGGCTCACATGTGTACGACGACATAACTGCACATGTAAGTGTGAGTACTTAGAATGTGCGTAGTTAGTTCGCCCACTCACTTTGGTTCACCACCCCTATGACTTTGCACGCATGCATGCACAAAAAACAAGCGCTCAAGAGTGTAACATTCTATTCGGTTGTAAGTTGACTTACCTTTGCAGCCCCCATATAAAAAAAACTAGATTCCAATGAACCAAATATTGTTTGCCTGGAAATTGGATAATTGTTGACCAATTAGTACTACCCTAACGCAATTTACATGTTATGATCAAACATCCCCGTAAAAAAGGCATGCTTCCTTGGATTGAAAAAGAAAATGGAGGAGAGAATTAAGGAAATTGCTGCCACATGTCATAGGTGTTGCAAATACCAGTTCTTCCACTGCTTACAGAATGACATAACCCCATAAAAAAAATTTAATGACTAGTGGAATAATCCCAATGTTCACTTTATCGTACAACCCAAAAATAGCAATTGAAGCTATTGACATTGATGTAAAGGCCTTGTTACAAAATTATTTGATAAAAAAATGAGTAGCAAAGAAAAGAAAACATGAAAGCAGAAGATAAAAAAAAGGTTCTCTTATTGAAAAATTCCATCTTTGATCAACTCCTCTTTGATGTCCTCCAGGAAGACAATCCGTCTACCCTCTAAATCATCCGTGCAAAATAGATATCCTTGCACAAGGATGAAATTGGTGTTTTTCCTTTGATTTTCTTCAATAGAACGCATGCAATTCCTCATTATTATCTCCACAGCTTGATCAATCACAACTTGAAAAACACCGTGAAAATGTAAACGAGCACCATATTGAGCAATTTGAGCCTGCAAGGGACGGCTCATCACAAGGATATAGTAGAAAACCAAGCATTGCTTATTGCATAATATTTTCTTAGGCATAACAGTTCACTTATAAAGCTTCTCTGTCACCCCTTGGAGGGGCTGTTTGTTTGCCAAAAAAAAAAGAGAGGGAAAAAGGTTAGAATAAGTCGTAACTATAGCGATGACTATTTCAAACCTTGAAAGAGTCAAATAATTCAAAAGATAAATAAAATACAAATTCAAAGCGTATACCACGATGAGTGAAGTCAATACTTCAAAAAGAAAATAAGAATTCAAAGGCTAAGTGAGACCTCATAGGTCCCACATTACATTAGCCTAACAAAATTTTAAGGGCTAAGTGAGATATTATATGTCCCACATTAAATTGACCTATGAAATTACGAGGGCTAAGTGAGATCCAATCGGTCCCACGTCAAATTAGCCATACAAATTACGGAGGGCTAAGCGAGACATTATATATCTCACATCAAATTAACATATGAAATTACAAAGGTTAAGTGATATCCAATTGGTCCAATGTCAAATTATCCATACAAATTACAAAGTACCAAGTGTGACATTATGTCTCACATTAAATGGCCTATGAAATTATAAAGGCTAAGTGAGATCCAATCGGTCCCATGTCAAATTAGCCATACAAATTACAAAGGGCTAAGTGAGACATTATATGTTCCACATTAAATTAGCCTATGAAATTACAAGGGTTAAATGATATCCAATCAGTCCCACGTCAAATTAGTCATACAAATTACAAACGGCTAAGTGAGACATTAAGTGAAACATGCAAGGAAGGAATCCTTACATGGGATATTTGTAAAAAAAATTATGTTTCTTTCATTCTTTGTGCTTGTAATTGGTGTAACTTTTGTAGCCATTGTTTGGCAATAAACTCTTTTTTTTGTAATCCTACTTTTAAAGCTCCTCCATCTTGACTAATTAATCAAAGACTTTGTAAAGGGAGGATCGTCCTACTATTAAAAAAGTGATTTTCTATATCTTGCAAGGATTAACTTGTGAGCATAAGAATTACTAAAATCTTTCTCTACAACAGCAACATGCAAGGGTGGGTTGTTGGCAGCATGTGATGAACTTGTTGGTAAGGACAATAGTGAGGAGGGTGGTGGGCTAAGATGGACGTAGGGTAGGCAAGGGAAGAGGCACAATGCTGAGGGTTGATGGTGGTGGAGCTGTGGTTGTTGGTGGTGGAGTTGTTGTAGTGCTTAATCTACAAATAGAAAGTTAGTTTCATCAAATATCACATGCCTAAAGAGGGATGCGACTACTGGCAACATGAAGACATTTGTAACCTTTGTAAGCCATGTGATATCCAAGAAATACACACTTTGATGAACGAAATTGAAGCTTGTTGGAATTGTAGCGCCGAAGATAGGGGTAACAAACATAACCAAAAACGCGCAATATTGTGTAGTTTGGCTGGTTGTGGAATAAAACTTCCCAAAGGGATTTGCCATCGAAGACCTTTGATGGAAGCCGATTAATAAGATAAGTGGCGGTGTGAAAGGCCGAATCCCAAAAATCATGGGGAACATGAGATTGTGCCATCATAGTTAACCCCATCTCAACAACATGTCTATGCTTTAGTTCCACCACGCTGTTTTATTGTGGCGTTTAGGGACAAGTAAGACGATGTTGGATCCCATGTTGCTCAAGATAATTACGAAATTGGTAAGATAAGAACTTATCCCCGCCATCAGACTGGAAAATCTTAATGCATTGCTCTTAAGACATTCTCCATAGTAAGACTAAATTTAATAAAGGTCTTAAAAACTTCAGATTTAGATGCAAGTGGAAAAATCCACGTAAACCGACTATAGCAATCCACAAAGGACACATAAAACCGGAACCCATTTATAGAGGAAACAGGTGACGGACCCCACACATCACAATAGACTAGCTCTAATGACTTAGACGACCTTGATCGAGAACGATCAAATGGTAATAAGTGAGCTTTGCCTAGTGGACACGACTCACAAAAGACTTGGAACTGGTAGACTTGACTAGAAGGTGTCACTTATTGATGACGAACTGGACTATTGAAGATGCCAGGTGCCTGAGTCTTCTATGCCACATTGACACGGAGGCCCACTCGCCAAGCAGGTAGGAAGGCATAGTTGAAGATGTAGACCAAGCGAGACACGGTAAAGACCTCCATCACTCATGCCCTGAAGAAGGATTTTGTCTGAGGTCTAATCCTTCATAAAGAAACCAGAAGAAGTAAAAACCACTAGGCAGTCATGATCACGAGTCAATTGAGAGATAGATATTAAATTTTTGACAATACCAGGTACGTGAAGAACATTGTGCAAATGAAGTGGATTGACTGAAAAAACTCAACGTTTTTATAGCCAAACCTGACCTATTACCAATGTGGAGCTGGTCAGGACCATTGTATGGAGAGTAGTAAGAGAGCACGCTTAAGTCATGGACCACATGATTCGTGGCACTCAAGTCGGGGTAAACTGAGAGTCTGAGGCAGAGGCGTGGAGAGCACTAGCCAGTGTAGAGGATGTATCTGCTTGATAGGCATGATCAAATCAGTGATAGCATGTGGCGGTAGTGTGCCGGGGGATGCAGCAAATCTGATATATAGAGCGGTTGGAAGAGCTATGGTCAGTCTAATTATTTCCATTGGAGCGCCCATGCCTGATCGTTTAAAATTAAACCCTTGCAAGTGCACAAGACAATTGTACTATGGTGAGTATTGGAAAGGGTTGTCGAACCTCAAGGACGGATTAATATTTTAAAAAATTCAAGAGGAAATAGCAAGTGTTGATTCTAGACTAAGAAAGCAATGAACTTTAACTAATCTAACTGAGATTTAATCAATATGGAGAATATCAAGGCAAAGAATCCACCACTAGACATGCAATTACTACTTTCAATTATTATTAAGCATACATTGACATGAGATGGTAATTCGTGTTCTTGATCGGACACACGAATTACTAATGAATTCACTAACGTTCTTGATCGGACATGGAAGTTCATCCACTATTGTATAATCAATCCTATCCTTGATCGGGCAATTAATCTTATCTTTGATCGGGCATAAAATCAATCACAATATCTAATTCCATTCATAATCAATCAAGTCTATGATCAAGCACTCAAAAGGCTACTCATGAAATCGCATTAAGCATGAATCATAATCAACTTTATAAAATTAAACTATCAAGAGTAGCAATACACATCTAGGGCTTCATCAAGCCTTGAATAAAAGTTTAGTTACAAATAGAAAGAAAGAAAAGAGAAGCCTGTTTATGTAGATCCATCGTCATGAATCCATCTTCCTCTTTGCTCCCAAAAGACTCCTTCTCTTGCTCCTCTCTAGCCTCCAATATAGCTCCAAGGTCTATTCTCTGGTACCCAAAAACGTTCTCCTAAAAGGCCTATTTATAAGAGTGAAGAGAAACCACGAAGTCTCCTTCCATATCCGAGTCGAAATAGGTCTTATTTTGGTTTTCCGCATACAGCGATCGATCGCTCTGTATTGCCGATCGTTCGTTTGCCGATCGATCGCTATTCCTTCGTTTCCTCTGATTGATTGCTTTGGCGATCGACGCCGTATAATACCGATCGATCGTAGTTACTGTCTTGTGCATATCAAAAATTCCAGTAGATACGATCGATCGTTTTGAGGTCACGATCGATCGTTTCATTCAATACACTGCTTTTGCGGCTGAGGCGATCGCATTGATAGCCGATCGATCGTGGTTACTGCTCATGAATTTTAAATGACTATAACTTTCTGTCCCGAACTCCGAATTGCACGTGGTTGGTGGCGTTGGAAAGCTGACTTCTTGAAATTTAATATGAAGCTTGAATCAGTCCAATCTGATATTTGTAGACGATGTTATAATGATTTAACCATTTAAGTTACTTTTCACCTCATTTCTGTGTATGACTCTTGTTTCCGACAAAAACCAAAAACTATATTAAAGTAGTAGTTATTCTAATCAAACACTAGCAGAAACATAAGTTTATGAGATAATAAAATGCATATTTCATGTAAAGATCAATGCCCACGACCACTAGTGCGGCCATTTCCACGTCCTCTATTGGAGCTTGTTGTTGTTGTTGTGGGAAGTGTTTGCCGGAGTTATAGTTGTTATTGTTGAAGGGCCCCGATGACCACATCCTTTGCCGGAACCATTGGCATTGCGGGAGGCAACATTTGTATTGGGCGGCAGAGAGGTCCACATTGAAGAGTTGTGAAGACAACTCTATCTGATGCTCTTATGTGATGAGCAAGGCTGTGAAGATCTTCAAGGAGCAGAGGGTCGGTGCGGGACGTGATGGACATCACAAATGGTTCATACTCAGCCTCAAGGCTGCCAAGTATATAGAAGATCAGGTCCTTGGAGCTGACGGGATGAGAGGCCGCCGCAAGGTGGTCGGCCAATTGTTTGGCTTTCTCCAAATAATTGATCATAGTGAGGGAACCTTTCTTTAATATTTGTAGTTGGAAGTGGAGTTGCAGAATCCGCGTTTGAGAGGTAGAAGCATAAAGCCACTCAAGGGTAGACCAAAGAGCGGAGGGTGTTGTCAATCCCCCATATGTGCCCAAGAGCACTATTAGAGAGGGTCGCTCGGATCCAACTTTGGATTATTTGCTCAACACGGTACCATGTGGTGTATTCTGGATTAACCACAGTACCAGAGGTGCCATTGGAGTCAACAAGGAATTTGGGTGGTGCAGTGACGGTTGCCATCCACATAGCTGAGGACGTCTTGGCTTCATAATATCTGAAGAAACTGAGACTTCTAGAGTAAATAGTTGTTGTCAAGTTTCAGAGGTACGTGGTTGAGTAATATTAGTGACCACCCCTTGAAGAAGAGGAGTAGTCATCATGGGAGAGATGCTCAGGATAGGGATTTGAGAGGTGGATGATGAAGAGGTTTGAGAAGAAGTAGAGGATGTCACGAAGAGTAAGGTCTCGGGATGGAAGAAGAGCTCTGATATCATAAAAGAATTGAGTCCTTCCCACCTTGTACATGGGGTGAATATACTATTATTTGTGTACAAATCATGAGCCCTTAAATACCAGGCTATGATATGTAAGGATTACAATAAGTTGTTGTGTAAAGAATGTTTGTTACAATAGAGAATGTGCAAATCCGAATATATTATTATAATCTTGTCGATGAGCATGAGTTGGCTAAATGTTGCCATGAGAAGATACACCTCTTATGCTAACTGTGATAAGTTGACGCATAATGTGAGATTTTATCTATTAGTAATGCACACCTGAACTTTTGTTTTTTTAAACGTAATGTGATGTGGTGGCATGTAGTTTGATTTTTGAAGCTTAGATTTCATGTGCCATGTTTGAATCTGTTCCTTCAATTTCATTGAGAACATAATCTTTGTAGTAGAAGTAAATGCAAATGCCGCTCCTACGAAGCTGTGACCTTCAAATTAGGGTGCCCAAATACCTTGACAATCTCCACATTGAGATTTGAGACCGTCCATTTGTAAACCAATGAAGGGGGATGTGCATGTGAAAAGTGGGATAAAATCGTTGTTGCAAGCAAATGACAAGGGTTATAATTATACGTCTATGTTTGAGTAAAAATTTGAGATGTACTCCCCCTCTTTCATATTAGTAGTCCTATTTGGTTTTACAACGTGAATTTATTTTAGATCATTTTGAAAAATTAAATAGGACTATTAATATGGAATGGAGGGAACAATACGCGGTCGCATATTTAGGTATGTTCCTGGTGCATCAAAGTCGTCAATACGATCCAGTGGCTAAGTGTAGGGGCAGGCAGGTAGGGGCAGAAAAAGCTGCCTGTTGCCGTTTTAAAGCCCTCGGCTTGATTGAAATCATGCAACCCCAAAGCACCTAGTGGGCTAAACATATATTAACTTGATTGAAATTGCGATAATAAATTATTTTTTATTTTATTATTTCTTGTTATTTTCACGTTTTTTCTCGTATTTTTTGTTTTTTCTCATTTTTCTTCGTACTCCCCTAGCCGTACTATTATTTACTTCTTCACTTGAACAGTGCACACCTATGACTCTTACAAGTATTGGCTTTTTGTTTGGGTAAAGTAATTTTGTCTTTCTAATATGTTGTGCTTCCGTCGACGTCGTGCAGAGTAATTATTGATATACTCCCTCTGTCTGAAAACAATGAATCCATTTCCCTTTTTCAATGTCCAAAGGATGTAAATATAATTACGCTTTTCTCAACCACAATGACCTTTCTCAAAATTAACTTTTCCACATTGTATCTACTTTTTTTTTTCAATATAGGGTCTTGGAATGCTGTATCGGCGATATATCAATATCGGACCCCGATAAAACGATACGGGATAATATTATTTTTTTAATTTTTTTAAAATATCACCGATTCAGTTTCATATTGATATATCACTATTTTTAAAAAATGTATTTTAAAAAAATTGGGGAAAAATTTTAAAAAGAAAAAACAACAACTTTCCCGTTTGTTTTCCATCCTAATATGCATATTTTGAAATCTATGTTTTGTCTAAATTAGGGGCCATTTGGATAGTGAAAAATCCACTTTGACTATTTATTTTTGAATTTTTCACTGTAGATGGAGTATAACTCATTTTAGAAGTTAGATTGTGAAAATATATGGTAAAAACTAGTTTTCGACCACCGATATTTTTTTTACACAATATCTCCGATATTTTCTCTTGAGTCGACCGATATTTTACCGATATCCGATACGGAATTCTTTGCATAGGGTCAGTAAAAGTTTATCTAGTTCAAGTTGGAAAAAAAATTATTCCACTTTACTATGGGCCCCATAGTCCAAAAAAATATCCTTTTTTTCCCCAAATCGGACTCCTAAAATGGAACGGATGGAGTACGAAGGAGGTTGATTTTACTTAATACATCTCCAACTACTAATCTCCTCTTAAGACCATGCTAATCTTTCCAACGGAATTTAACGGAATAAACCGATACCGTCAAACCAGTCTCCGAGAAATGCGTTGTAAAGACAGAAAAAGTCGCCGTTTCGAATCTTCCCGCCGTTTTTCAAACTTCTCACCCTCTTCCTTGTTTCTCGCCGATTCTTCCGCGCCGCGCTACTGCTTCGTTTCCACACCATAAAAAACCAGAACACTCTGACCAGAGCTGCTTAGTGGAAAACCCGGCCATGGCGGAAGGCAGAAAAGAGAGAATAACCCAGGAATCCAAGCTCGCTCGATTGGCCGGAAACACCACTGCTGAGCTCAGAAACCTCTTCGTCTCCAAGCTCAATGTCTCCCCTGCAACCAGCTCTCCTCCTCTTCGTTTCAAGAAATCCCACAAGCAGCAATCGGCCCTCGCCCGCCTCCCGGTCGGACACCTGTTCGTGCTCCTCTTCTTCCTCGTCGTCTCCGTTTACTCTTTCGAGATCTCCGTTACCAGCCTCCAGCACTTGTCATCGCGCCACGGAGCTTCCTGCTCGTCCGCCGGTTCGGTGTCTCGACTTTCCTGTCCTCTGCTACGGAGGGGGAATGGGAATGGTTCGAGGGTGGTCGCGGGGCCGAATACGTGGGACGCCGATGTGGGTCCTCTTCCTGTTCATGCCATTGATCCGAGGATGACGGAGGAGGAGAGAGGGTTCTGGCAGCAGCCGGACAGCGGGGGGTACCGGCCCTGCATCCAGTTCAGCGTGGATTACCGGAAGGACTCGGCGAGGGTGGCCAAGGAGAAGACCAAGTTTTTGATGGTGGTTGTGACGGGCGGATTGAATCAGCAGAGGAATGAGATCATTGATGCCGTCGTCATTGCGAGGATCCTTGAAGCTGCTCTGGTTCTTCCCATTTTGCAGGTCAATCGGATTTGGGAAGACGAAAGGTAATTCGTTCTTCTCATTGATTTCAAGTTCAAATTCAAATTGAAGCGAGAAACTGCTTCATTGAATTGAATTATTTCCCTTGATATCTCCGGCACAGCGAATTTTCGGACATTTTCGACGCCGAGCATTTCAAGCGCACTCTGGCATCGGATGTTCACGTCGTTGCCGCCGTTCCATACACACATCTGCACACAAGACCCACATTTGGGACTCAACTTCCCTCCAATGCTTCTCCCCTCTGGATCCGAACTAAGTACCAGAAACAGGTGAGTAATAGCTCTGCAATACAATCTACCAAGAACATGGATCCTTCTGATATGCTATGCTATGTCCTCTCTTACAGTTGAATAAAAACCGAATTCTGCTGCTTAATGGGTTGCATTCAAGGTTATCAAAAAACCTTCCTCTGAACTTGCAGAAGCTTCGCTGCAAGGTCAATATTCCCAACTCACTCGAGATGATAACTTGAAGACTAGTTTGGATGAACTGAATTTTTTTTATTTGGTTATTACAGGTAGCTTTCCACGCGCTGAGGTTTGTTGCACCGATCCGGGAGGTGGGAAATCGGTTGGCCAGGAGAATGTGGGAGAGGGGACCCTATATTGCTCTTCATCTCCGAATGGAGAAGGACGTTTGGGTCCGGACGGGATGTTTCCCCAGCCTCGGCCCTGACTACGACACCATCATCGCCACGGAGAGGGAGTTTCGGCCCGAGTTTCTCACAGGGAAGCTCAACATGAGCTACCAGGAGCGCAAGCTTGCCGGATTCTGCCCCCTCACCGGACAAGAAGTTGCAGGGTAAGCTGAAAGCCAGCTTACCTTCTCTAGTGCATGTTCTCAAGGATTAGTTTTACGGACAGGATTTGGTGCAGGCTGTTGAGAGCACTGGGGGCGCCAAGGAGTGCTTTGATATACAGAGCAGGAGGCGAGCCATTCGGCGGGGAAGATGCACTGCAGCCACTGAGGGAGGTGTTCCCCAATTTGATTGACAAAGAGATGCTGGCCTTGGAGGGAGAGCTGGAGCCCTTCGCGAACAGCTCCTCCGCCCTTGCAGCCATCGACTACATCGTGTCCTTGAGCAGTGATGTGTTCATGCCATCGCATGGAGGCAACATGGCAAGATCCCTTCAGGTCAGGCTGCTTGCATCTTCATCTCCTGCAGTTGTGGCCGTGATTGAATAACTTGGTTGGGTGTGTGCAGGGGCATAGGGCGTACGCCGGACACCGCAAGTTCATAAAGCCCAACAAGCGAGGGATGGTTCCTGTGTTATCGCCGGCTCCTGCATCAGAGGCGCAATCAGTCTCTGAGGCAGCTAAGCATCTGCACAAGGGAGCGGTGGGGGGTGCCAGAGAGGAGGACGGAAAAGGGAGGCCGGGATGTGATTGCGTATCCCGTCCCGGAATGCATGTGCAGGAGAGTCTCTCTTCCTTTCTTCTTACGGAGGTGATGAACTTGTTACTGGCCCTGCTTGCTGCCGGACGTCAAGGAGATAACGCTTACAGGTTCCAGTTTTTTTTTCACTGTGAACTGGCGTTGCCTCTCTGTTCTACTGGAACGTGCTTTCTTGCCGTATGAGTTGTAAAAATATCAGCCTGAATGTGCATGCATGTTTGAAACTTTACGGGTGTATACCAAAGAAAACAAAAACTTTACCAGCAGCTGCACCAGTGTCTGTAAGCTGTTACAAGTTACGAATACAGCATTTGGTTCTTACCATTTCATTCACGGGATGAAGTCAGGGAACTGCCTCCCATTTAGCAGATTAACAGAATGATAAATTCTTTGTGCCATAACTGCAATGTTTGGTGTATGGATAAATCTGATAAAAACTGAAAAAATTCCTTACAGGGTTAGAAATATTAGTTAGTGGACGCATGAGAGAGTATAAAGCAGCCATCTCAACATGGAAAAATCATGATACCCGATCATAATCCAGAACGATAGTCAATCGTTACAATCTCACCCAGCCAAAGTGATGGTTATTCTTTCTGTTTATTAATTACTCTATGAACAGCAATGCCCCTATAAGTTAACATTTAACTTATCCCCCCCCCCCCCCCCCCAAAAAAAAACAGCAAGCTTCAAAACTTCTAACAACAAATGAGTATCACCATACACTTCTGCGGTCAGCTTCTCAAAATATGCTAACTCTTAATCACTTGAATAGTCATCCTCATCCTCACGCTCAGTCACAATCTTCTCTATAAACCTCTTCCGTTCACTTTCCATTGCAGACTTACCACTTTGCCCATCATTAAGTACAGGACCAGACTGGCAAATGGTCAATGAAATACCTGACAAGAGAGTTACAAGAAATATTAGTCTGCAAAATCTCATATTAAAGCAGTAGACCCTTAACTAAAATTTCAACTGCATAATCTTAGATTCAAGTGTACAGAGAGTATCAAGAATCAAGGATGTAAACTGATTAAACCAAAGGGTTGCCTTTGACCTAATTACACCCACATAGCAGATGCGATCCTCTATTATGCTTGGCTCCACCCAACAGCCAAATGTGCAACTCGTACAATGAGCAGAAAAAGACAAACATAACACCAAAGTAAAGCGTCATGTAAATGAAGCGGGGTAGAAAATTAGATTGGGTAGCGGTCCACAAAATGTCTTCAATCCCACTTCTGCCTAGTGCCTACAGAAAGGTATTGCACAACATTCAACGGGGTTATTCTGCAAGATGGACAAAGGTAGATATTTTTCCTTTCTATTGTACAAACACCACACTGTTGCCCTGCTCCCCCCACCCCCCACCCCAATTCAGAATCACAATATGCATGTGGATTATGAAATCTGCAAAATATAGAAGTAAAAACACTTAAATTTACCAACAAATGTTACTCAACTGCTTAAAACAACAACCGCCAAGGGAAAAGCTCTTCCTTAATTACTGGTCTAAGGATTACAAAGCTAGGTATTGCAGATATGCAACTCACAAGTTTGGTGCTACTTTGCACTAAATAATATCACAACTGCGAAGTTGGATCTCTTGCAATTGAGAGAGGTCCCGTGGTCAAATTCTTGTGGCATCATATGTGTGTGAGGCAGGGGAGGGGTGCATGAGTCTATACTAAAAAAAAAACCAAAAAAAAAAATCCAAACCAATGAGGACGCTTGAGTTATAAGAAATAGTTACCCTCCATGTAAGTATATTGACGCTATGTATTCACAGCATGAATTTTCGTAAAGGAAGTGAAACCTTATTCTCTGAAACTATGTAAACACAAATTCGGGTAGACAATACCTTCAGGTGTGCATCTCCTACCAAAATGATGTGAGCCTGCATAAGTTCCTTTAATGGCACCATTATTGTACACCAACAGAGTTGGAAGGTTACGATCTGGATAGTTTGGAATGCATTCTGTAGAAATAATTTTAACAAATTTGGTAGCCGGGTATCTGGCAGCTAGTTCTTCCAGGCTATTCCCAAGTATTGTGCACTCTGCTATACTGCCAGAAAACACAATCGTTATTACAGCCAAAACAGTTGCATGATTAATTAATAAAGAAAACAACAATGCAAATCCTAGATTGTATGCATGGATCTAATTTAAAAAATGCTATGCAAATCCTGATTATTTTAAATGCTTAAATGTAAGACATGTATATGTCTAAACATGGATATAACAAGCCTCTGAAACAGAAATGCATAGACATGGACAAAAACAATGGAAAGCTCTTAAGTTATTTTTGTTCAAACCTAAAGAATCAACTAGCAGAGAGCGGGAAGGCGTCAAACAAAACCAAGCCTTATGAATTCTACTACACTGACAACGGTAGGAAATCAGCAAACAATGTCAATAGCAACTGAATTCAAAGCCTATTTGGAACAAAAACAAAGATACAAAACCGTAACCGAGGACGATGATTCAACAAACAATCAATGACGAAGTTCAAGCATACATTCTGTCTAGAAGGTAAGCTAATTTACAAGTGCAGAGCAACTAAGTCAAAGCATACCCTTCCTTGTACAGGAAGACAACCACCCAAACATCCGGCTGCGCCTGCGAGACCTCCCTCACGAAATCCGACCCAGTGATCTGAATCACCGATCCGTACTTGGCCACCTTTGCTGCTTCCCTCATCTCCGCCAACCTCTTCTTCCTTCAAACCAAACAATCAAACATCAAAAACCCCCCAATTCCCACCAAATTAAAAAAAAAAAGAGAGAGAGAGAATTTGAATCACCTGTAGTCTTGCAGGAACCGGTCGTCGTCGAGAGTGAGATCGTCCTCGAGCTCTTCGAGCTCACCCTCGTCCTTTTCATCGATCCAGGCCTTGTCCTTGGGCTTGGATTCTTCGTCCTCGGCGGGAGCAAAGGGAGTGGGCTTGAAAGGGGCAGGCTTGGGAGGCAGATTGCCCAATTTGCTCTGGATGTCGTCCCACTGCGTGCTGGTTCCTTCTACGTCCTTGTACACGAAATGGTAATCCGCCATCTCTGCTTTTAGGGCTTTCCGTCGCCGGAGCTGGAACAGGAAGACAGAAGGAATGGCTTAAAAACTCATATTCTCTCTGTTTCAAAATACTACGTACATTTTGAAATAATTACTATTTTAAAATACTATGTATATTTTGTCCAATTATGTGATTTTCTTTTTCTAAAATTGGAAGAGAATTGAAGGATTGATTTGAACGAGTTGGGCGCATGGTTTTCAAAACCGGACCGGACCGGCCGGTCCGACCGCGGAGAACCGGAACCGGGCTGGAAACCGGTTCGGTTCACCCGGTTTACCCCGGTCTGGTAAACCGGCCGGTTTTTTTCAAACCGGCCGGTTAAACCGGCCGGTTTGTCTTAAACCGGACCGGTCCGGACCGGTCACGGATTTTTTTTTTTTCTTTTTTTTTGAAAAAAGTTGTTGTTTGAGGGGGGATTCGAACCTCCCCCCCCCCTCCTCCCAAACCAACAGCTTTAACCACCTGGGCTACCTGGGCTCTTGTGTTAATATGATACAAATTAACTATTTAATATATATTTACCATTTATACTTCAAAACCGGGTCATTCCGGTTTGACCCCGGTTTGACCGTGGTCAAACCGCGGTCCAACCGGACCGGCCATCGATCCGGGTCGATGGCCGGTCCGGTTTTGAAAACCTTGGTTGGGCGGGATATCAGGGAGAAGAAATCATAATGCTTCCTTGTGGACTTCATGATCCAATAAAAATAATAATTTTTTAAAATATATACAATATTTTGGAACAAAAGGAGTATATATTAAATTTTAATCGCACAAAGTTCATATTAATTCAAGATGGTGACTGCAACGAAAAAAAAAGATAACTATAGTAAGGGGCTGTTTGGATAATGAAAGAGGGCTAAATTCACGGTCAATTCAACCCTCTTTCACGTGAAAGAGGTTTGTTTGGTGAAATTCACATGACTTTCACCTGAATATGTGCGGCCTGAGAATTCAATTCATCCCCGGGCTCTTCGACGACGACGATCCAGCTCGAGCTCTTCGACGACGATGCTGCCACCAAGCTTAGGTACCCTCCTCGTTCTGCGGCAATGGCGACTGGAAACCCTTTCGACCTCTTGTAAGACGACGACAACGACGATTTGTCCTAGCTGATTTCCAAGCAACACCATAAGCTTGCTACGAAGAAGGCCCTTGTTCCGGACACCGCCCCGGCTCCCCCCAAGCGCTCCTCCAGGCCGCTGCCTCCGCTGCAACCTGGTAATTTCATAATCACCTCAAAAAAAGGGTCTTTCTTTGATTCTATCTTATCCGATTCCGACCTCGATGTCGTCCTCGGCGGTGGTAATGTCGGAGGGGACGGGGGGCTGGCCGGGGACAAGATTGGCGCAGCCCCCCGCCCCCGGCCAGCCCCTCGTCAATGCAATCTGGGTGGAAGACGTGGTTGCACTGGGGCAGCAGGCGGAGGGTCTCGTCGTCGTCGAACTCGTAGAGGCAGACGGCGCACTCTAGCGTGCTCTTGCCCAGCTTCAGGTCCTTCACCACCGAGTACTCGAACGTCAGGAAGGTCGCCACGACAGCCGGGTCCAGACCCCGGGGAGCGGCTCGGCGGGATCGGAGGCCGCCACGGACACTGCCGACACGAACGCTGGCGGGGTCATCGGCACAGCGGCGGAGGTAGAGAAAGAAGAAGGCCATGAAGAACTACTACCTCTCCTGGTCCCATCTCCCCTCCTCCCTCACTAGCCACCGGAGCCTCAGCCCCAAGATTGCTCGCCAGGTATGAATTTCTCATAGCTCCAACCTCCTCTGTTTTCTTATATTTCCCCTGTTTTCCTCTGTTTTCAATGGATTATGGTGATAAATGCCTATTCTTTGGCTCTGGATTCATGGTGTCGATGGCGAGGATCCAGCAGCGGGTTGCGGCAGAGATCAACGCGTTGGGTGGGAACTATGAGCGCCCGCCGCGTAGTCCTCCATCGTGTTGATGACGCACTAGAAATTCCGTTTGGAGGTAGAAGGAGCTCCGGGTAAAATAGTGACGTCCTAAAAATTTCATGCATTGTAGCACATTCACCATCCAAACACACGGCTAGTTTCATTCATTTAAAAAATTTCACTATCCAAACATATTTTACATTCATGATGAAAGTCAATGAATTTTTTCACCTAATTTACTTTCACATTCATTACTTTTTCACTATCCAAACAGCCCCTAAGTTAAGAGGTATGGGATTGATAATCAATCGTGTAGAGAATCAAATATCCGACACGAGTCACACGACCATCCATGTCCATAAGTTAAAGTGAACCATGGCTCCATGGTAGATTGCTATGGGTAAGGGTGTAAACGGGCCGAGTCGGCTTGCGAGCTTTTCCGGCTCGGCTCAGCTCGACTTTAGGCTCGGCTCGTGAGCCCGGGCTCGTCCCAATTAAGGTTGTTCACGGACAGCCGTATCCATGGGGCTGGCTGTGTCTGAGGTGTCCGTGGCCGTGTCCGCGCCGAGGAGAAGCTGCCCGAGGACCACGGCCAAGGGTCCTCGGACAGCCGTCTGTTCGAGGACCGAGGAGGGCTGCAGGGAGAGCAGGGGAGGCAGGGCATGGAGGAGGAAGGAGGGGTGGCGATCATGGCCGGGGTAGGAGGAAGGAGGGGCGGCTATGGCGAGAAAGAACTGAGCTTTTGAAAGCTTAGTTCTTTCTCATGCATACTAGAGGAGAAGGGCGGGGGTAGAGGAGGAGGAAGGAGGGGAGTTTTGTCCGGTGTCCGTGTCTGTGTGTGCCGGACATCCGAACACAGACATAAACAACATAATAGCAGACAGGCTGTTCACAGACACGGACGCGGACAACCTCTGTCCAAGGTTTGTCCGGTTTGAGAACAGCCCTAGTCCCAATACGAGTCGAGCCCGAGCCCAACGATACTCGGCTCGTTTAAACTCGGCTCGAATAAGCTTGCGAGCCGGCTCGAGCTCGGCTCGTTATGTTATATATATATATAGAGAGAGAGAGAGATGAGTTTACATGAGATCGTTCTCATATAAGGAGCATGAGGCCAATCTTTATTGCCGTTAGATTCCGATCGGAGGGTGGATATCAAATCAGTGGGTAGGTGAGTGTGTCACATCAAGGAGTGGGTGAGATCATTATGGATATTTGTAGCCGTTAGATCAAGATCCAACGGCTACTATTCAAAGTGGCCTCATATTGAGATCGCTCTCATATTGCTTATATGAGGCCACTTTGAATCGTAGCCGTTGGATCTTGATCTGACGGCTACAAATATCATAATGATCTCACCCACTCCTTGATGTGACACACTCACCTACCCACTGATTTGATATCCACCCTCCGATCGGAATCTAATGGCAATAAAGATTGGCCTCATGCTCCTTATATGAGAATGATCTCATGTAAACTCATCTCTCTCTCTCTCTATATATATATATGATATATGCAAAATATACACATTTTTATATGCCTTTCTACCTATATGTTAGTCGTATTTTTAGTTAAAGTGAGGATAATTAATGTTTATCTGTGTTAAGTGAATAATTTGGAGTTTAATGATTAAACGTGCTTAATTGAATTATTTAGATGCATTAATTGGTTTTAATAGATTCATGTTTTATTATGCGTCTAATTACGATTTATTTTTATTTATGCAGGCTTTAGAGCTCCAAATCAGATCGCCGAATGTGAAACGCGTCAATCAGCTCATGTGAAGATATCGAAGATCCGACGGACGTGGTTGGTACGACGGGTTTTAACCCAAAAAAAGAAAAAAAGAAGAGAAAAGAACCGGTTTAGCCGATGGCCCGGTCTGGTCAGAAAAAAAAAAAAAAAAAAAAAAAAAAAAACAGCAACCCGAGCCCGATGGCTCGGGCGCCTGGAACAGGAAAAAACAGAGCCTCGTTTGGAGGCTCTGTTCGAGCACCGGAGGGTGGGCACGGAGGAAATTCCGGCGGCCTGTGGCGGAGGGTCATGCGCCGGCGATCGTGAGGAGGCGATGACGACAGGGAGCACTCAGCGGCAAGGAGTTGACGGCGGCCCGTCGGCGGATATATGAGATCGACAGAGAAGCAGAGCAGAGCTCTGCTCGAATAAATCCGGCGATGCGACGGCGTTTTCGGCGATGGGTCTTGCTTCCGGAGGCTACGGTGGCGATGCTACGGTGCCGGCGAAGTAAGGAGCAGCTCACGAAGGCAGGGGTCTTGATTTGGGAAGCTCTAATTTGGGTTCATGCTGAGAATGGAAGGTCGCTGATTTGGCCGGCCCCAGGAAGGAAAATTGCTGTTCAAAGAGGGAGAGCTCGTCTATAAGAGGAAGAGAAGGCCGGAGGGAAGAGGGGAGCTCTACGTTTCAGGGTACTGTTCCGGCCGTGGTGAGAGAAAGGGTGCTGTCTGTCTGAGAAGGGTGGCTGCTCGAGAGAGAGGTTCTGTCTGTTCGGCGGGGTTCTGTCTGCAAGTTGGGACGGCTGTGTAGAGGTTCTGGCGGTTTGAAGGTGGCGGCTCTGTCGAGAGGCAGAGAGGGTAAGGCCGGGCTGTTCGTGGTGGAGTCTGGATCTGTCGAGGGAGAGAAAAGGGTTCGAAGGGGCGCAGTCTATTTGTGGAAAAGGGTCGTCGGGGTATTGTTCGGTGAGTTCTGAGGCGGCTCTGTTTGGTTCTGGACGGCCGGCTGGGCAGGAGGAGGCCGGAGTTGTGCTGCTCTGCTTGGGGGAGGTTCTGGCTGTTGGAAGGACGGTGGCTTTTGGGTGGAGGCTCTGAAGTGTCGAGAGGCAGAGGAGCTCTGTTCTGTAGGATTGGGTGAGCGGCTGTGCTGTGGAGGAAGGAGGAGAGGTCGGTGGTGCCGGATCTGTTCTGGGGTACTGGCTGGGACAGAACAGTGGTACAGTCGAGAGATTGTGCTGCTCGTGAGAAGGGGATTGCTGGTTTGAGAAAACAAAGGACCTGGCTGAGAAGGACTGAAGTGTCGAGAGACATAACTGGTGAGGATTTGGCGAGACGGGGACTGTCTGTTCTATTCGAGAGAAAGAGCAGATCGGTTGAGGCGTGCAATCGAGAGATTGTTGCAGAAGGTGGAGGGAAGAGGAAAGCAAAACGGGATTACAGACAGACTGAAAGCAGCAAACAGGCTTTTTATTTTATCTTTTATTTAGTCAATTTCTGTGTTTTAAGTTAGTTGAACATCTGATTGCTTAATTAGAAAATAAAAATTAAAACTTTTCATTTCATTGTTGTTTGCTACATACTCTAGAATTAGGTTGAATATCTTACTAAGTCTATGAGGGATCGACCTCGTAGCCACTATTCTGCACTAGATTCGTGCGCTTGCGAGTACTATATTAAAATTTACATCAATATATATAATGATGAGAACGGTTTGCATGAGATCGTTCTCATATAAGGAACATGAGGCCAATTTTTTGGGTCATTAGATTTCGATCCGAGAGTGGGTATCAAATCAGTGGATAGGTGAGTATGTCACATCAGAAGGTAGGTGAGTTCTTTATAGTTGTTTGTAGCCGTCAGATTAAGATCTAATGGCTACGAATTGAATTGGCATCATATAAGCTATATGAGAGCGATCTCATTAAACTTTTCCCAGATATGATATATCATATATATAAATATAAAATAAATATATTAGTATCTATAAATATCTATTTTTAAAGATGTCAATAGAGGAAAAAAATCATTTTCTTGTTCACAAAAGAAGATATAGTACCTACTACTTGGATGCGAAGTTTTAGAAGAGAAATACAAAGGCTCCAAGCTCAATATGCACTTAGAACTATTTTATCAAAAATGTGGAATAACTAGATATAGTTAAATTGTTTTACTATTTTGTTACTAATTAAGTTAAGTGCCCTCATTTTAGCCTGGTTGACTCATTTTAGCCAGCCAGCCTATAGGCTTAAAAGAAAATTAGAAAATTCATCAGCTTCCCTTTAGTGGAGTCCTCGAGGAAGGTGGAGGGGTTGTACAAGAAGATTGTTAGGTATTTGAGCCGTACGTGTGTTGGGCTCACGACGTGCGCTATTTTCCTGACACGTGTCCCTAACAATGGCCTTCCTAACGATGCATTCCGTCTTGGTTTCTAAAACCAAACTAGGAGTATTCCTCGGTCTAAACTATCACTGCATGCAGATCCAGAGGATTCTTAGGGACACGCGTCACTGCATAGCCGATCCGCTCCTTTCTCTCGTGGGATTTGGGGGAGGGGAGGAACCCAAAACAGAGGGGTCACCGCCGGGGGGGAGGGGGAGGGGGAGGGGATCGAAAACCAGAGGGGGGGCGTCGACCAAGCGACGGGGGGGGGGGGAGCCGCACTCGAGCTCGATCTGAGCTTGAGCTGGGAAGGACCGAGCTGTAAACGAGCCGAGCCAAGCTCGAGCTCGAATTTGAAATTTCGAGCTCGAGCTGAGACATGCCCAAGCTCGGCTCATCTAGCTATGGGTGGATTGAGGACTTTATAAGCCTGAACAATAATATATATATATATATATATATATATATATATATTATATAAATAGAAACTAGGAAAGAAGTGTACTCAAATATGAAAAGTCTCCATGATTTTTTTTCATATATATATATATATATATATATATATATATATATATATATATATACATGGACACTTTTCATATTTGAGTACACCTCTTTCCTAGTTTCTATTTATATATATTGGGTTGTTCTCTTTCCTAGTTTCAAAAGGACCCCCAAAAAAATTGTGTAAGTTGGACTGATCCTACTACACATCAGCAACATGATTATTACATTTTTTTTTCTTGGCAACTGAATTATTACATAAAAATTTGCCCATGTACAATGCTAACGGACCTCAAGACCATGCAAGAATTTGTGGCAAAGCTTGAAGTGT
This sequence comes from Houttuynia cordata, assembly GCA_039654745.1. Taxonomy (NCBI): domain Eukaryota; kingdom Viridiplantae; phylum Streptophyta; class Magnoliopsida; order Piperales; family Saururaceae; genus Houttuynia; species Houttuynia cordata. The sequence goes on along the minus strand of CM077507.1, from coordinate 29,289,836 downwards.
TTAAGGCAGAGCTTTTACTGCCACCACTTTTATGCTGCAGAGGGCATTTGATATAACTCCTAATAGAATGTAGGGCATTTATTTTACATATTCCCTAAATTCGGGGTGTATTTTATTGCACAGTTGAGCATCTTCAAATCCTAGTCAGCGACCACAACGGCTGCTAGGTATCAAAACTTGCTCCAAACCAGATGCTAAATAATGTGTCAAAAGCCCAGGGCATCAAGTTTGAGAAGCTAAATTGAGGTGGAATGCTAAACCATAAATTTCGGTATTTGATTCAAAGGTGAGATGTTCTCTCTCTCTCTCACACTTTATTTGACACCTTTAGTTGTATTTTAGAGTTGTGAGGTAAAGCGGGGAGTGATAACCCTACAGCAGATTCCTACACATTTTCCATACACATCAGCTGTGTATGGAAAATGTGTAGGAATCTGCTGTACAAATATCATTTCCCCCATCTAAACAATCAGAACTTGGTTTCTCAATTTGTTTGCCCGCAGAGTATCTTGGACAATTGTGCACATCCTTGTTTTCTTCATAGACGTCCGATAACCCTATTGTCTAAAAAACACTCCCTCCATCCCATAGTCAAGTCGGGAGCAGGTGGGTTTTGTAATCGTGATCCAACAGTGTCCACACCATGGAATGTCGTATCGGATATCGGTAAAATATCGGTCGGCCAAAGAGACGAAATATCGGAGATATTGTGTAAAAAAATATCGGTAGTCAAAAACTAGTTTTTACGTATATTTTCACAATCTAACTTCTAAAATAAGTTATACTAATTTAAACAAAGAATAAATTTCAAAATATTCCTATTAGGATAGAAAACAAATAATTTTTTAATTCAAAAAATACCGATATATCGGCGATATTTGGAATTTTTTGAAAAAACGATATTAATTGGTATCGATGTATCGGTTTAAGCCCGATACCGATATATAGGCGAGACGATTTTCTATGGTCCACACGCCCAGGAACATATTTTTAAGGGAAATGATATTTGTACAGCAGATTCTTACACATTTTCCATACACAGCTGATGTGTATGGAAATGTGTAGGAATCTGCTGTAGGGTTATCACTGCCCTATTTTTAATGACAACTTTCTCAATACAACAACCGTAGTCTAGAAAATAATGCCCCAAACGCCGATACCAAGCAGAGCATACAAGCTTTCATCCTATGCACGGGGATATCATCAATTAACGATTCACTCAATTCTATTCTATGTTACAGTTAGGAATCAGTTCTTGAAACTGCAATCTTAATCAATTCCTTCCTCAAAGTTTTCCCGGTGGGATTTTTCGGTATGGCATCCATAAAGGCCACCTTCCGTATCTTCTTGTAAGGCGCAACCTACAATAGATGGAGCCATAGGCAAATCTCAAAGCATTCAACTTTCCAACTTCAAAGTATTTTTTCCCAATTCAGCAGATAAACATGCTGGCCAGGTAGAATTGAATTGCATGATTTGCAATATTAGAGAGAGAGAGAGAGGGTACATGTTTGGTGACGAAATTCACGACCTGAGAGTGGTCAAGAACACTTGTGGGGGCTCTCACCACGAAGGCCATTGGAATCTCACCTGCTTCCTCGTCTGGGTATCTGCCATTGACAGGAGGGAGTAATTAAGAAGATTATGTTTTTTCAACACAAAAAAAAAGAAGGAAAAACAAAAGGTTATGCCTACGGTATCACGGCAGCATCAAGGATTTCCGGATGGCTCAGAAGCAACTGCTCCAGCTCTGCTGGAGGCACCTGAAGTCGTCAAAACGGCAAAACCTTTTCATTGAGCGAAAAAGAAGAAGCATGATCTACAAATGAGCTTCAACTTTGATAATTCTAAAAGAGTATTAGACTAATCTAGTCACCAGTGTTATAAACAGCTGAATCAAAGTGTAGAACAAACAAATAACCAACCTGGTAACCTTGTATTTGATCATTTCCTTGAGCCGATCCACAACATGGAGGCGCCCATTGTCATCAAAATAACAAACATCCCCTGTCCTCAACCACCCATCTGCACCCAACTCAATGTTGTGGAACAAGGGCATAAAAGCAATGGCTTCACCAACAAAAAAAGGAAGCATCCTGGGGGTCAGTCAAACAATGACTCCAACAACAACAAGTTCAAGGGCAAGTGCTATGTGTATGACAAGATGGGCTATAAGGCTAAGGATTGTTACAAACGGAAGAAACAAGATGGTTTTAAGAAGAAGAAGGCACAAGCCCACATGACCGAAGTGGAGAATCTCTCCACCAATGTGCATGACATCAACCTTTCTGCTGTGATTTTGGAAGTGAATATGATCACTAATGATAGAGAATGGTGGGTGGATACTGGGGCTACCCGTCATGTGTGCTCAAACAAGAGGATGTTCTCCACTTATCACTTCGTGGAAAATGATGAACAACTGTTTATGGGCAACTCTTCTACTGCCAAGGTTGAAGGAATTGGAAAGGTGGTGCTCAAGATGACTTCGGGCAAGGAACTCACGCTCAACAATGTGATGCATGTGCCAGAAATTCGAAAGAATTTAGTGGCTGGATCTTTGCTGAGCAAGAATGGCTTCAAGTTGGTGTTTGAGTCAGACAAATTTGTTTTGACCAAGGGTGGGATGTATGTGGGAAAAGGGTATCTGAATGAAGGGCTTTTCAAGCTCAATGTATTACATAATGTATCTGTTTCTAATGTTATGAATGAGAATGCTTCTTCCTCTTATATGATTGGGTCATGTGATGTGTGGCATGGTAGATTAGGACATGTTAATTATGATGCTTTACGTAGATTGATTAATATGGAATATCTGCCTAAATTTAATATTGACTTTAATCATAAGTGTGCAACTTGTGTGGAATCTAAATTAACAAGGAAATCATTCCAAAGTATTGAGAGATGTACTGAACCTCTTGAGTTAATTCACAGCGATGTATGTGATTTAAAACTTGTTCAAACAAGAGGAGGTAAAAAGTACTTTATTACATTTATTGATGATTGCACTCGTTATTGTTATGTGTACTTGCTGAGAAGTAAAAATGAGGCTATAAACATGTTTATATTATATAAAACTGAGGTTGAGAATCAACTTGGCAAGAAAATAAAATTTCTAAGAAGTGATAGAGGTGGGGAATACGAATCACCTTTTGGTGAATTCTGTTCACAACATGGTATTATACACCAAGTTGCTGAACGAAAAAATAGAACTTTAAAAGAAATGATGAATGCCATGTTAATAAGTTCTGGGTTACCTCAGAACATGTGGGGGGAAGCTTTGCTTTCAACTAATTATATTCTCAACAAAATACCTCATAAGAAAACCTTGCAGACACCATATGAGTTATGGAAAGGTCGAAACCCTTCCTACAACTTCTTAAAAGTATGGGGGTGTCTAGCAAAAGTGGAGGTCCCTAATCCCAAGAGGATTAAAATTGGACCAAAGACCATTGATTGCGTATTCATTGGTTATGCCAATAATAGTAGTGCATATCGTTTTCTTGTTCATAAATCGGATATTCCTGATATACATGTCAATACAGTGATTGAATCAAGGAATGCTTCATTTTTTGAACATATTTTTCCTTAGAATTCTACACAAATTGAAAGTTCTCTTAAAAGAACTTTGGATGTTGCAAAAGACATTAGTGATGACTAAGAGGGAGAAGATGATGAACCTAGACGTAGTAAACGTGCTAGAACATCAAAATTCTTTGGTCCAGATTTTTTAACTTATTTGTTAGAAAATGACCCTCAAAGCTTTAAGGAAGCTATGTCCTCTCCTGAAGCACAATATTGGAAGGAGGCTGTAAATAGTGAAATTGAATCTATTATGCAAAATCACACTTGGGAGTTGGTAGATCTTCCTCCAGGGAGTAAACCTCTCGAATACAAGTGGATCTTCAAGAGGAAGATGAAGGCTGATGGATCAATTGACAAATATAAAGCAAGACTTGTTATCAAAGGATACAAGCAAAAGGAAGGTCAAGATTATTTTGATACATATTCACCCGTCACGAGAATAACTTCCATTAGGATGTTAATTGCTATGGCTGCTTTGTATAATCTTGAAATACATCAAATGGATGTAAAAACAGCATTCTTGAATAGTGACTTGAATGAGGAAATATATATGTAACAACCTGAAGGGTTTGTTGTACCGGGTCAAGAAAACAAAGTGTGCAAACTTGTTAAGTCTCTCTATGGGCTTAAACAAGCACCTAAGCAATGGCATGAAAAATTTGACAAAATGATGATGTCAAATGGATTCAAAATTAATGAATGTGACAAATGTGTTTATGTCAAAGCTAGACCTGAAGGCTATATTATTGTATGCCTATATGTGGATGATATGCTCATTATTGGTAGCAATGATAATATCATTAAAGCTACTAAGAGGATGTTAAACAAACAGTTTGACATGAAGGATATGGGTGTTGCAGATGTTATACTAGGGATGAAAATCACTAGAACATTTGATGGATATGTGTTATCTCAATCTCAGTACATTACTAAGATCCTAGACAAATTTATTGAGAATGATAATCGTCCAGCGAGAACACCTGTAGATGTGACATTGCATTTAAGCAAAAATACGGGTGAAAGCATATCACAACTCCAATATTCTCAAATTATTGGAAGTCTCATGTACCTCATGAATTGTACGAGACCAGATGTTGCATACTCAGTAAGTAAACTGAGTAGATATAATAGCAATCCAGGGGAAAAACATTGGAAGGCTCTAGTCAGGGTTCTTAGATATCTAAGATATACCTTGGACTATGGACTGCACTATACAAGGTATCCAGCAGTACTAGAGGGGTACTGTGATGCAAATTGGATATCTGATACAAGAGACTCCAAATCCACAAGTGGATATGTCTTTACTATTGGAGGTGCAGCAGTGTCTTGGAAATCTTCTAAACAAACGTGCATTGCAAGATCGACAATGGAATCAGAATTCATTGCACTTGATAAAGCAGGCGAAGAAGCTGAGTGGCTTCGTCATTTTTTAGAAGATATTCCAATCTGGGGGAAACCTGTGCCACTTATATGTATCTATTGTGATAGTCAATCTGCTATAGGAAGAGCACAAAGTAACTTGTAAGCCTATACATTAAGAATCACCATAATGGCAACCCAACCTAGTTGACTGGAGATCCCAAGATCTAGGTTCAAAAGGGACAACCGAATTGTGGGGGATTCAAGGGGAATCACTATGGAGATAAAATCTCATTCCCATTCCTATGATGAGATAGTAATGCCTGCTGATGAATCAGGATAAGCTTTGCTTTTAATGGTTCTCATAGCTTGACATAGTTCGAGTGGGGTATTGCAGGATGCTCCTAATGAGAATCACCTATATGAGTGTGAAGGGGCCACTTCTATGAGGATTTTAAGGCTAAATCTTCTAGAGCACTCATGAAAACCAGGTTTGTTTGGGGCCAAAATGAACAAAGTCATGAGAACCACAGTGTGTCTGAGAAGTGATTGTGTGACTTCTATTGTCTTGGTTTACACAAACGGCTGAACAGTTCAAGACATCACGTTCACTGATTAGCCAGTAAACCCGATAGTCTTCACAAGGGAAGGTTCAAAGCCGAAAGCTACCTCTCCCCCATGCATGATCTTCTCAATATTTGCTTTCACAAGTTTTCTGCATAGTTTTTGCATAATTATCCAGCCAATTCTCATTCATGTGGGGGATTGTTAGAAGTGGGTGTTAGTTATAACCCATAATTGAGTATTAAAGAGAGAGAACTAACCCATGTTTAAAACCCACTTACTATGAGATGAATGAGTGAATTGGGTGAAGGATGAATAGTCCCACATCCACACCAAGGATGGGTTGTGGATGGTATATAAGGTCCAAGGTTGGCCTTATAAGTTAGGCCCAAGGGCCACCCCACTTTTGTGGTGGAGAGAGATGTTGGACCCATGCACCTAGGTGGGCTAACCCACATGCGCGCGCGCCGCCGCCGCCGTCCGGCCGGCCGGCCGGCTCGGCTCGGTTCGGTTCGGTTCGCACGCCGGCCGGCCGGGCCGGGTCGGGTTGGGTTGGGTTGGGTTGGGTTGGGTCAACAAGAAAATATTATTTTGGGACAAATTCAATGGTTTGGTTTTCTAATTTATTTTAGTTCAACCAAACCGGGTCCGTTTTATTATGACCGTTAACGGACGGACGCGTCCGTTTAACGGGAAAGGGTTTCAACGGGCTTTAACGGGAAACGGTGTGTTTTCAACGGGCTTTAACGGGATTTCTATAAAGCTTGTAAAACGGGTTTTTCTGTACAGAATTTTCCTGCACTTCATCTTCTTCCTACTCTCTTCCTTCTGTGAAAGCATTACACATTTGTGGTTCGCTGCGCGTGCTGTTTGGAGTGCTCCTACAGTACGTGGTTGATCGTCTTATCCTGGGAGGCAGACGCTCAAGAGTCCTAAGCACTATAGGGAGGGCAAATTCTGTCTTAAGGACAAAGTGTTTTGCTTGATTCGATCATAAACTCTTCTACAGTTTTATCATCTTTGCAAAGGTACACAGATATCTTCCTTAAGACAGTAACAGTAAGTAAATTTAATAACAGTAAGTCCTGGAAGGAGATGCTGAGGCCGGAGGCAGCGTCGATGATAGCAGTGAACGTAGTAGCATGAACAACATAAGCAGGGAGGTGGCGGGGGAGAAGGTGCAGGGCGAAGGAGACGACGGAGAAGGGCTGGTCGGGGGGAGGGAGGGAGACGGCCGGGCGGAGGCTGTGGAAGGTTGTGGTGGCGGGGCGGAAGCCCGTCTTGGGGTCGATGGGATTGGCATGCGCGGTCATTGGAGATAACTCGCTAGTAGAAGAAGAAGAAGAGCCTGCTATGCCTCTTTCCTTTCTCTATGAGCTTACCTGCTTTCCTGGTACCACAAGCCTGTGGAGCAGATGTCGGCCATTAAATAAAAGCTAATGGTTTTGCAATAATGGATGATTGAACAAAAGCCCCGATTTGATCTGATCTGATATGATATGAAAATGATACACGAAAAAACTCATTTGTCACATGTGTCCTATTGAAATGAAGCCTTTTAATACTAGCTTAGAAGCATTTTTTTATCCGCCTGAAGGATTTTTGCTTACAAACCCGCAATTATTAGGAGTCATCGTCGATCGTTAGGATCGACAGCGTCCGTGTATCAACTGTGCGCTCCAACAAAAAAAGGGAGAAATCCTTGAGGCGGATAAAAAATACTTCTGATTATAGAGGGATTGAGCACGTCAGTTTCGAGCAACAAAATGAGAAATATTTAATAAATATAATTTTTTTGAATAGATATAGTTTCCTTCAAATAAACTAAAAATTTAGTTCATTTTAAGAAAACTGTATCTATTAACTAAAATCATATTTACTGTGGATAGCCGTTTGGGGCGTGAAAAATAAAAAACATCCACTCCCAAAAATCCACCAACTTGGTGGATTTTTGGGAGTGAATTTTTAGGATTTTTCATGATCCAAACGGCCCCTAAAAGTGACCGACCGGATAGAGTAATTAATTTTCTTCTTCTTGCTTCAACATAGGCTACGCACATAGAAATGGTTGTGACCAGGAGGATGGTGATGGCACATTTGGTTTTCAGAAGAGTTTGAAGGTAGATGTGAAAATTTGATTTCAATGTAATTTGTCATTGAAGTACTTTTTCCTTATGTGAAGACATAGGGGCTGTGTTGGCTAGTGAATCTAATGAATTTGAAGCTTAATTAAGAGAGAATTTATTTAGGTGAATTGGTGTAAAATGCGAATGTTGTTTAGTTGCGAAATCGAAAATTCACAATTTAGTCTTAATTTGGTAAATCTCCTCGTGACAAGATTCACAAATTAAGCCTGAATTGAGGGAGCATCCTCTTTCTGGCTGAATTTTAAATTCAACCAAAATTTATGAACCAAACATGATTAAGGGGTTGTTTGAATAGTGAAAGAGGATTTAGTTCAGTGTCAATTTAGCCCGCTTTCATGTGAAAACAAGTTTGTTTGGTGAAACAGCCATGAATTTCTAATTCACTTGAAAGAGCTCTTTCATGTGAAAGTCCTGAGCAAGGCTTTCACCTGAATTCGTACGGCATGTCACCATAGATGAAAGAAATTCATCTGTAGAAAATACTATTATGCCTACCTGCCTATTTTCTCCCTTTTTTCTCCATTGGGGCAGACTGACGATCATCTTCCACTCTTCGACGACGATGCCGCCGCCACCACCGTGCTACCGCAACACCGCCTTCACCGTTGCCTCTTCACCTTCCCTGCCCTGCTCCATCTCTCTCTACAACTGCTTATTCTTCTCCTCTAGGGCAGACCGATGATCCAGCTTGGGCACTTCGACTTGTTGCCGCCGCCACCACCTCGCTCTCTCTCAACTCTCTTTCCTCACTTCTACTCTCAGCACCTCACCTCCAGGAGGGCGATGACCCGTTGCTCGAGCACTAAGACGTTGTTGCCTTCGTCTACAAGCCAGCTCTCACCGCAACGCCACCTTCTCCGACAACTGCAGAGTCTACCGCGACACCTTCTTCTCCCATCATAGTAAAAATATTGCAGCAAGCTCGCCATAAGACAACTATGAAAAGGCAATGAATCCACCACTAGACACGCAATTACTACTCTTTATTATTATTATGCACAAATTGACATGATATGGTAATTTGTATTCTTGGTCGGACACACGAATTACTAATGAATTCACTAACGTTCTTGGTCGGACACGAAAGTTCATCCACTATTAAGTAATTAATCATATCCTTAGTCGGGCATAAAATCAATTACAAACCTATTATAATGTAATTAATCCTATCCTCGATCGGGCATAGAATCAACACAATATCTAATTTCATTCATAATCAATCAAGTCTATGGTCAAGCACTCAAAAGAATACTCATGAAATCGCATTAAGCATGAATCATAATCAACTTTATTAAATGAACTAACAAGAGTAGCAATACACATATCTAGGGCTTCATCTAGCCTTGACAAGGAATTTAGTTACACATAGGAAGAGAGAAAAGAAAAGCCTATTTTTGTAAATCTATTGACATGGATTTCTTCTTCTTCTTTGGCTCCAAAAGACTCCTTCTCTTGCTCTTCTCTAGCCTTCAAAATAAGTTCTCTAATGCCCAATATGTTCTCCCTTAAGGCTTATTTATATATTTGAAGAGAAACCCCGAAGTCCCCTTCCAAATCCGAGTCAAAATAGGCTTGATTTAGGCTTTGCCGCACAAACCGATCAATCGCTCCTTATAGCTGATCGATCACTTTCCTTCGTTAAATTCAACGTTGTCACGCCGATCATCCGTTTTGTCTCATCAGCCGATCGATCATTTTATTCCCAATCGATCGTGTTTACTGTAATGTGCACATCCAAAAGATCAAAAACTCCTGTAGATACGATCGATCGTTTTGGCTGCCGATCGATCGTTTTCTTCATTAACACTGTTCTCGGCTCTGGCGATCGATCGTGTATGAAATGCCGATCGATCGTAGTTACTATTCATAATTTTCAAATGACTATAACTTTTTACTCCGAACTCTGAATTGCGCGTGGTTGGTAGCGTTGGAAAGCTAACTTCTTGCATATGAAGCTTGAATCAGTCCAATCAGAATTATGCACACGAAGTTATGATAATTTAACCATTTGAGTCACTTTTTACCTCATTTTTGCATTTTATTCTTGTTTCCTACAAAAACTAAAAACTATATTAAAGTAGTAGTAATTCTAATCAAACACTAGCATAAACATAAGTTTAGGAGATAATAAAATGCATATTTCAAGTGTATATCACATAGCGCCAATAAGAATATATCTTCACCTTTTACAAGGTCTAACACCGCCGACCACTTGCTTCCGTGGCCCAACCCACGGATATTCCAGCTGCAGATGGACATTTACTGAGCTTGAGGGGCTGACCCCCCCCCCCCCCGCACTTTCTTTTTCTGCTTTTGTGGCTTGACACTTTTGTTTCTTAGTCACATTTCGAGTTGGCTGGGTTCTCCTTGCCGTAATTGATCGTTTAAAATTAAAACTCTTGCAAGTGCACAAGGCAATTGTACTACGGCGAGTATTAAAAGGTTGTCGAATCTCAGGGACGGATGAATATTTTACCAAATTCAAAAGAAAGCAGCAGTGTTGATTCTAGACTAAGAAAGCAATGAACTTTAACTAAACTAAGTGAGAATTAATCAATGTGGAGAAGACCAAGGCTTCGAATCCACCACAATAAACTAATGTATCATTTCTCTCTCTCTCTTTTGAATAAAGATTTCCAATTGGCTAGCATATTCCTCTCGGACATACACTCGTCAACTCAAAATATAGTGCTCTCCTCTCGGATGTAACACATAAAACAATTAAAACATGGAATTATGATCTATCTCTCTCGAGTATAAACCAATAAAATTTTATTGATATATAACACCTCAGTCTACTTACATTCCTCTCGGATACACAAGTATTCTTCGGATTGAAACTCACAAGAATTCACTTTTGTCTCTCTCGAGTACAAAGAACAAACCTTTAATAAATTAACAATGATTACACAATACAATTCATACACCAACTAGAGTAAAAACATAAGATGAGAGAAAAGAAACTACACAACGAGATTATTGGGCTTCATCTACGCCTTGGAAAAGTGTTTAGCCTCGCATCGGAAGAGAAATCACCATCGTGTTCTTCATGTTCTTCATCTTCTTCTCTCCTTTGCTCTAGCCTCCAATTTAACTCTAGTTCTCCAAAGGTTCCTCCAAGATTTGTTCTCTAAGATAGCCCAAAACGTTCTCCCATAAGGCCTATTATAAGTTTGAAGAGAAACCACGAAGTCCCCTTACAAATCCGAGTCGAAATAGGTCTTTTTTTCGGTTTTCCGCATACGGCGATCGATCGCTCCGTATTGCCGATCGTTCGCTTACCGATCGATCGCTATTCCTTCGTTATTTCCCCCTGATCGATCGCTTTGCCGATCGATGCCGTATAATGCTGATCGATCGTAGTTACTATCTTGCGCGGATCAAAAATTCCAGTAGATACGATCGATCGTTTTTAGATCCGATCGATCGTTTCCTTTAATACACTGCTTTTGCGGCTCTGGCGATTGATTGCATTTATATCCGATCGATCGTAGTTACTGTTCACAACCTTCAAATGGCTATAACTTTCTGTCCCAAACTCCGAATTGCGCATAGTTGGTGGCGTTGGAAAGCTGACTTCTAAACTTTAACATGAAGCTTGAATCAGTCCAATCTGATATTTGTACACGAAGTTATGATAATTTAACCATTTAAGTTACTTTTCACCTCATTTCTGTGTATTACTCTTGTTTCCTACAAAAACCAAAAGCTATATTAAAGTAGCTTTTATTCTAATCAAACACTAGCAGAAACATAAGTTTAGGAGATAATAAAATACATAATTCATGTATAGATCAGTAATCGACAAAGAGGACGAGACTTCAGAGGTCGACTCATCACTATCCTGTATAGGATGGAAGGGGTTAGGAGAATGCATGGCCTGTTCCTGCGTTAGCTTGGATAGGGGTTTTACCCCACTTCCCCGGGGCATTCCAGTCCTGAGAGCGTTGGCCTGCAGTGGATTACTCCCAGAGGCTTCCATGGGTGATGGGGATAATAGGGGGTCTAGCTATTTTGGGCCTCCGTTCACAGGCACATCCAATGTAGTTGCAGTGGAGAGGTATAGGAGCGAGCCATCATGCGCCCTAACATGCTTTCCAGAGACCATATAGGGTACCTGTCCAATCAAAGATGGTGAGTTCCCTGGTACTGACCTCATGCCTCCGAGTTGGTTGTTTGTCATGAGGTTGGACCCAAGGGAGGGCTTGGGAGGCTGCAATCCTGGATTCGGCTTCGCCTTGATCCCATCACTTGTGGCCAAGTGGTTGGTGGGGCTCGCTAGGATGGGCATAGTAGTGCCTGCGTCTTCCATGACATCTTCTGTAGATGTCAACTCCTTGGGGTTACCGCCGACTTCAGCTGCCAGTGGTGGGCAATAGAGTCTCTCAATCCAAACTTCTTTTGATTTACAAGTGTTGGTGGTGTGATCGAAACACTTACATTTGGAGCATATGCATGGCTTCCATTCATACTCCATGGGTTGTAAGAAGAAGGACCCATCACAAGTGGCAACATGGACAATGGTAGGAAACTTGATATCCGAATCGATTTCAATATAGGCTATGGCGTATTCTAGTCGGGATCGGTCGATTGTAGCTCTGTCAGGGAATAACTGGTGCCCCACAAGGCTGGACACCATGTTCAAGCTTTCCTTTGCAAAGTAGTACTGGGGCGGGAGGTCATGGAAGCGTACCCAGATCAGGACCGATTTCACGAGATCGCAAACTGGGTGCATGCCTGGGTGCCATTTGTGCAAGATGAGGGGCCTTCCACCCATGGTCTACATTGAATTCAGGATTCCTCACAATCCTCTGATGAAGTGAATTTGAATATAAAAAACCCGCCTGCTAGGGATTGCATGTTGAGCGATCCAATCAGCTTCTAAATCTTGGAAACATAGTCCTCGAACCATAGAAATGACGAACGTTTCCCCATGGCATATCCAACCAGAGTGTTTGTCCATCGTAACGCTTCTCTGTCAACAATCTCTTGTGGGATTCTGACCGATGTCAAACCCTTCAACTCCGGGTGGAAAGTGAGAGAGTTGGATGCCTCAGAGGCACCTCTGAAGAGACTAGCCCAAGAGGGAGATTCAGGCACGGCCCGGGAGGAGGAAGTGATTGCCGCGGTGCCCAAGTGGGGGGGGGGGGGGGGGGGGGTTAGGGGAGATTTTGAAGGAGAGTAGAGGCCAGGGGATGGGCGGGAGAGGCCAAGGGCTTACTCGCCATGTCGGGGTGGTAGAAATCCAGCAGGGTCTTACCTCAGCATTGTCGCGAACAGTTGGCGGGGGTTGGGACGACGGTGACTAAGGTGGAATTTGTCATGCCCTGAAATCCCATACCTCGATCGGAGTGCGGAAGCCAACAAATGAGATATATTTCGAGGTAGAGATCCCAGGCACTCGACCAAACAGTCAATTTCACCACTGATTACAATCATCTCAAAAGAATGTGTAACCGATTATGCCCGCAATCAGTGTAATACAATAACAGACATCATTAAATAATATGAAATGAATTTACTTAATAATAAACTAGTAATGATTCTTCAATAAAACTTAAATAGAATAAAACTATAAGTCTATGGCACACAGTTACCAATAATGTCATAAGCATCAATCAAAAGCAAAAACAAATAATTAAATAAGCTCCAAAACTCTTCACGGCTCTTGCAATTGCCTTCCTAATCCTGCGACTTTCTGATCTCAATTTTCTTTCGCACCTGCATCAGAGTATGCATGAGTATTTCATAGAAACACTCACTAGGATGTAAAAACCCACTGAATTAAAACAAGTAGTATGAAGAGAATTAGAATGACACAGGGTTATGAACATTCCACAACATCTGGACTGAACCAAGGTCTACATACTTGAAAGGTTAGTCAACAATAATTTCTAACTTGCAAGTATAGGAAACACTAATAAGGCTCCTAACAAACATATGTGTAAGGAGAGAATAATAATTATATCAAAGGCTCCAGACATCTATAGTGAAAGGAGTCATAATTTTTGCTCGCTAAACTGGTCACTCGCAAGAGACTTAAATAATATACCAGAACCATCCTAGGGGTCCTCTCTTTGAAACCCTGCCATGCGTCTAGGATGCTGGCCCCACCAGTACTTACGGACATGATGCGGGGAGACTGAGGACCTTCCGTAATGTCAACAGTCTAACGTATGTATAGTGCCTCCCTTCGGGCATAAATATAGGTGACCTCGCAAGATCTAGTGATCTACACATAAAATATGCATTTTATTATCTTCTAAACTTATATTTATGCTAGTGTTTGATTAGAATTATTGCTACTTTAATATAATTTTTGGTTTTGTAGGAAAATGAGAGCAAAGATGCAAAAATAGGGTGAAATAAGACTTCAATGGTTAAACCTTCATAACTTCGTATGTATATTTCTGATTGGACTGATTTAACTCTCATATTAAAGTTGAAGAAGTCAGCTTTCCAATGCCACCAACCACGCATAATTCGGAGTTTGGAACAAAAAGTTATAACCATTGGAAAATTGTGTTGCAGGATGAATAGTAACCGATCGATCGGCTAAATGAGGCGATCGATCGCCTGAGGAAAAAAATCGAAATTTTCGCGATCGATCGTCGCCGTTTGATCGATCGTATCTACTGAAAATTTGTCATGAACAGTACCAATCGATCGGTGAATAGTGCTGATCGATCGGCGTATACGGAAAATGCGATTTTGACCTATTTCGACTTGGATTTGGAAGGGGACTTCGTGGTTTCTCTTCACTCTTATAAATAGGCCTTATGGGAGAACGTTTTGGGCACCACATATTCATCCCTTGGAGAATCTATAGCAATATTGGAGGCTAGAGCAAAGGAAGAAGAAGATGATGAAGATGAAGATGATGGATTCTCTTCCCATGCTTGGCTAAACACCTTTCCAAGGCGTAGATGAAGCCCATTAATCTAGTTGTGTAGTTTCTTTTCTCTCATCTTATGTTTTTACTCTAGTTGGTGTATGGATTTTATTGTGTAATCACCGTTAATTCAATAAAGATTTGTTCTTTGTACTCAAGAGAGACAAGAGTGAATTCTTGTGAGTTTCAATCCGAAGAATACTAGCGTATCCGAGAGGAACGTGAGTAGACTGAGGTGTTATATATCAATAAAATTTTATTGGTTTATACTCGAGAGAGATAGATCACAATTCCATGTCTTAATTATTTTATGTGTTACATCCGAGAGGAGAGCACTATATTTTGAGTTGACAAGTGTATGTCCGAGAGGAATATGCTAGTCAATTGGAAATCTTTATTCAAAAGAGAGAGAGAGACGATACACTAGTTATTGTGGTGGATTCGAAGCCTTGGTCTTCTCCACATTGATTAAAACTCAGCTTAGTAGTTAAAGTTCATAGCTTTATTTAGATTAAACACAAAAAAACTGCAACTTTCTTCCCTTGAATTTGGTAAAAGATTAATCCGTCCCTGAGGTTCGACAACCCTTCAATACTCACCGTAGTACAATTGCCTTGTGCACTTGCAAGGGTTTTAATTTTAAACGATCAAGTTTTTGGCGCCGTTGCCGGGGATCGAACCCGGGTCACCCGCGTCACAGGCGGGAATACTCACCACTATTCTACAACGATTCCCCGGTAACGGCGCCAATTGATTGATTGAATTTTTAACTATTTTACTCGCAATAGCACGAGACTATGTATAGTCTAGTGGTAACGAGGTCGAACCCAAAGGACTTGGACTGATTCAACTTAATTCTAATGAAAGATTTGATTTTTTTTATGAAACTAGTTATAACAGAATGAAAAGTTCTAATTTAACAAAGCAATGAAATTTTTGTGAAAATAATATGATGAGAAATATACTAAGACTTCGAATCCACCCAAACCAAATAGCTATCCTCTCCGTTAAACTCCTACAATTCCAAGTGATCAATTATCCGTGCCCCTCTCGAAGTCACGAATAATCGTAATGTGTGCAGCCCTCTCGAACATGCAACTAAACAATTAAATCTAACTTAATTAATCTCCCTCTCTTGAGCAAAGATCAATCATAAAAATGCAATCTTTATTCAAATAATACCTTGGAATTCGCTGAGACCTCTCGAACATTAACAAACCCTTAGTTTAATTTCACTAGCAATTACTCTACCCTCTCTCGAGTAACAGAATAATCATAGCAAAATATTAAGCATATGGAATAAAAATCACAACTTTAGAATTGTAAATAAGTATTGAGAGTCAACCAATTCAGCAGAGCTTCATCTAGTCCTAGTACAATAAAATTTAGCTAGACATGGATGAAAAGGAAGAAAAAGCCTGGTTCGTCGGATTGGTCATATGCAGGAACACTGTTCAACGAAGTACTGTAGCACTGTAGCACTATTCACTATTCACTTGTCTTCCCCGGTGAGACGCGTACTGTAGCAACTTCGAACCAGCACTGTAGCAACTTCAAATTCGACCCAAAATCAGTCCGGCGATCGACTCCTCCCTCACTCCGGCCAAGACCCTGACGGAATCCGGCCAAGACCACGACGAAGAAAGGCTCTGTTTTCTCTGTTTTTCCCGTCGGCCCTGTTTCTGTAGGCTTCCTCTTCTCTGTTCTCCGTTCTATTTCTTTTATATCCTTCCTAAGAGTCCCAAATCCGAGCACAATTCCAAATCCGATTCTGCTACTATTTTTGTTGTTTCCCAATTGAGCACAAACTGCCTTTTTTAATTCCGGCGAGACTCTGTTTTCCCGATTCAGCACGAGTCTCCATGATCTGCTCCTCCGGGTCGCGGTCACCCTTGTCCTTCAAGTCTTCTCTGACAGTCGCCGTGGCCGTGCCGCCTTCGATCATCGCCGTGGATAGAACCGCCGAGACCCCAGCCGCTATCGCCGGTGCAGAGCTCAAACAGAGCTTGGCTCTGTTCGACTGAAACGAAGGCCCGAGCGCCCGAGCTTCGGCTCGGGCTGTCTTCATTTTTTTTTTCTTTTCTGAACCGAACCAGAACTGAACCGGTCGGTTCAGGTTCAATTTCTCTTTTTTTTTTTCTTATTTAAAACCCGCCGTATTAATCTCCACCGCCGGATCTTCAAAACCCGTTTGACGTGCTCCACTTTTAGCGATTTGCAATTTGACTTTGAAAACCTGCGTAAACAAAATTAAATATAACTTAGACGCATAATTAAACATAAATCCATTAAATCCAATTAACGCATCTAAATTAATCAATTAAATGTATTTATTCATTAAACTCCTAATTACTCATCTAATCATGATTAACAATTAATTATCCTTACTTCAACTAAATTACGACTAACAAATAGACAGAAAGGCATATAAAATGTATATATTTTATAGATATCATCTAGCGATGGCTTAATTGAGCATACTATGAATCCACTTCGGAGAGAGTTCTCGCAAGATCTCTAGTGGAGGAACAGTCAAATGACAACATATGTAATATTTCAAATGAATAGAGATCGCAATACTCTAAGATCATAAGGTAATTTTTATCGGAATAGACTCCCTCACAGAGTATAGATAAAAGTGTCAAAGACTTTAGACAACATACGACTCACTTATTGGAGTAGCATAAAACAACAAGGCTTCTCAAAGGCATTTGATTCACTCTTGGAATAATATGGAATTCAAACACTTCGAATCATTACAACTCACCCAAAGAGTACAATGCAATACATACATACCTTCATGCTCAGCCCTAGATAGCAATTCCCCATAATATTTTATGGTTTTTAATATGTAAATCAGAGACAAGATACCAATGAGTCTAAGACGATTTGAATTCCAAGTAGAACTTCAAACCGACAATTGAATGCTTTATCTTCAAATAAACGATTTTGGTTCTCCTGATTGAAGAATTCCCCACCTAATTGCCTTACTCTAACCCATCCTTACTATGATATTCTATAAACATATAGTCAAATCACAGATGTTGACACGTTAATTATTTTCATACCATATTACATGACGTTATATGGATATTCAGCGTTTTCTCTCAGATTCAGCTCACTGCCTCCTGCATAATAGTCCTCTTCCGACGGCTACTGTGATATGTACAATAAGACTTAACCTCTAAAATTTTTAATGATGATACCCTTATTAGTCTAGTTTCTAACCCCACTGATTTTATATTTTTATGATTTTATTTGAATTAATTTATTTACTAAAGACTGTCAGCACAAAAATAGTTCTAGCCGAGAATGAAATCCTTAATTAAACTTGATTATCTCACTTAATAACTCATTATGGATGATAATATATTATTAACAGACAATAATACTCCCCTCCTAGATCAATTACAGACCCTAGAATTGTCTGGAATTACCAAAGTACACCCTTTTATCATGTTTCTTTGCATATAACACAGTCTTAGACCTTAATACATCTCAAATAAGACAATTAATGCAAGACAATCATTAAGACATAAGACTCAACGTGGATCATGGTCAACAAAACAATATCAGAACTTCTAGTCTCTGTAAAATAAATAAAGCATTCGACTTTGGGTGGGAATTCCCATCTAGATATGTAGCATGAAAGCACATATGCATGTATTACAAGAAGCATGGGAAATAAGAACATAATTTATTCATCTCGCAAGAACTAAAGCAATACTCCAAGGTAATAAATAAGAATACTTATCACATCATATGAAGAAAGAGAAGAAAGGGGAAAAACCATCCTACTCTTAATTCACCGAAGATTCTGCCTTTTTACGCGTTGCTCGTCTCCTCTGCTTCCTCCAAAGCTCCCGCTCCAAGCTCTTGAAAAACTCCCACAAGAAGAAGCCTTATAGGAGGTGGGTGAACGTGGGAAGGAGAAGGATCTGGACGTTCTAGGGCTAGGTTTTCTAATAGCACAAGCCAACTCTCTATGGTTTATATAGAGTTTGGGGAGAATCCTTTCTTAAACCAATTTTTCATATCATGGACACTTCCCACCAATAAGAAGGCCTCAAGATCCTTCTAGAGACGTGCAACTTAAGTCCAGTTGGGATTTGGCATCTTTCCCAAACAAATCCGCCCCAAAATAAGCTAGAAATCACAAAACCGCAACCTGCGATCGATCGTCGCATGCCTTTTCTAAGCTACTGCGTTACAGCTGATCGATCGTTTTCTCTGAAACAAAACAATCAATAATCACAGTAACTACGATCGATCATTTTGATAGGCGGTCGATCGGTTCAATTTGCCGATCGATCGTTTGTTCTGGCGATCGATCGCAGCCACGCCCAAACAAAATTCAATTTCTCATATCTTTTCACTCCGAACTCCAAATCGTGTATAGTTGGTGGCGTTGGAAAGCTCTTCTCACTAGAACACTAGATGAAATTGTGAGACAATCCCGAATGAGTGGCCAACAAAGTAGGATTAGAACTCAGGATGTTTTTTGTTTACGAGAAGTTATTTTTTGGTGGATGTTTGTGCATTTTTTTGGTGCACGGTGAACGGGCGACAGCTACTCTGGCAGGCCTTTGCCTTTCTCCCCCCTCTCCCTCCCGGCTGTCACCCCCTCTCCGTCCCTAGCCACCTTTCGACCCTTTTCCCGACCCTAAGTTCTCTTCTCTCCTCCCCTTTCACACGTGAGATTTCAAATTCTGCTTTCCTTTCCCCCTCCCTCTCTCTCTCTCTCTTCATTGAATGCTCTCAGTTTCCCTCCCTCTTCATTGACTTCAGTTTACCTTCCTTTCTCCTCCCCTGAGCTTCCACAGCACGACTTCATTCCTTCCGCTTCATTTAATGTCTTACCACAGCACGGCTGCCTGAAGCCTCAAGCCCTCAAGTCGATCACTCACAGTCGACGGCGACGGTGACGGTGAAGCCCAACCGCCCAAGTCTCACGGCGATCACAGTCGACGGCGACGACGATCACAGTCAACGGTGATGACAGTCACTGGTCAGTGCCTGAGCCCCTTCCCCTGCTTTTCTTTTTGTGTCTTCTCCACCATTTTCATCTTAAATTCGCTACCGAACACTCTGTTTTGGGAGCTTTTTATTTCAGGTTTTTGAACTTTTCCCTAAAATCGAAGATGGGGATGGGTTGTATAACCCGTTTGGCACGGGGCTTTTAGATTTAGGAGAGGGCTCCCTTGCCGGGACGTCGGGCTGTCCCCTTCTTCCTCCCTCCTCCTTGATCCTGCTTCTCTCGGTTGGTCCTCCACCAAGATCGGACCGCCACCGCTCTCCCGCCATTGCCGCTACTCGTCCTCCCGTCTCCACCTCAGCCTCCACCTCCGTCAGTCTGCCATGATTGCAAAGTCAAAGCTTTGAAGCCCAAGTCTCACCCCAACCCCATTGTATGAGTGGGGTGACCCGTGACCCTAACCAAGAAAAGGCCAACCTTGACAGCAATATTTGATTCCACAGTTCACTCGTCAACTCAAGGTGAGACACTCTCGGAGTCTTGGTAGGTGCGTAGGTGCTAAAATTAGTGATATTGTACATGCGTGCTCAATGTTTGATAAAATGCCTCTCTGAAATTCTCATAATGAAACTTATATAATGGAAATGGAGCTCCTCCAAAATTTTTGGTGTTTCAGTTTGATTGCCTTACTGATTCAGCCTGGTTTAAAAGCCATTTGGGTGTTTCAAATGTATTTTGGTGTTGGCTACTTTTAAACTCTTATGAATTCTCTTCAGTCACGTGTGTTGGATGGGCCATTTTGAATAAATATGCTATACATAAGCAGAATTAACTTTATTTTGCCAAGTGAGGAAAATGAGAATGTTTGGTGAAGTTTATTTTGGGGGAATGGGGTGTTTAAAGTTACAGTCTTTCTATGCTTAGTTAAATTTGTGTTTGAAGTCTATGGGTGGGTTGTTTATAGGTGCTTGATACTGTGTTTAAACTTTTTGAGGAATTATGTACCTAGTTTTCAAATATTTTTTTGAGTGATGATCCGATTATGTAAATAAGGCATGATCATATTCTGACATTTTTTTAGCTAAAGGGGTTATGACGTTCATACTCATTTTTAACTCAAACAACCTGTTGTCTTGTATTAAAAAAATGTCTGCTACCATATTAGCTTTAAAAGAAGCTTGTAAATGTATCGAATTGATTAGCACTTGTTGCCAAAAAAATGATTAGCACTTGAATTTGAACTGAAAAAGCAGTCCGCATTTTATTGTCAATACCCTTTTTTTCTCTAAAAAAAGAATCCTCTTTCTAGCTAGGTGTCAAGATTCTTCTTTGTGATGACGCGGATGTATTGATGCAAAAAAACAATGATATTGATGGGAAAAAAAATGAGCGGGTTGATCATTAGTCTATTTGATTTGATATTATTGTAACCAACAAGGGAAAATATATACACTACTAGTCTACTACTATGATTGGTTGCTTGCATGTACCAAAAAAAATAAGGCATTCAAGTTCAGTAGGCAAACAAGGTTTTCTTCCGAGGCCTTGTAACGAAAAAGCAGGTACAATACCTTTCCTGCATGTGGAAGAAAGTCCGAAATACCTTTGATGCCTTTCTAACAATAAGAAAAAGTCAACATATAGATAAATGCCTAAATTCCACTCGAGGTGTAAATAATAAATGAGGTATATATTTGGTAAAAACAAACCAGTAGGGATATTGATTGTAGGACGTTGAGCTGTTTTTGTTTGAAAAGTTTGGAGTTAGAACTTGTTGTATTTAATTGAAGCACTGCCAATTGTGTTTGTTTTAATTTTCTATAGTAGGATCTGTTCGGTACTGGCAAATGCTTGTGAATTGTTGGATGAACAAAATATTCAATGTATTAGAATATGCTTTTGAATTATTCAACAACATTATTATCAACTTATACTTTACCATAACATTAGTTGTTGTTTTTTTGCATGTTTTGTAGGTGTTATCTTAAATGGCAGAAAACAGTTTAGAAACATGGAGAGGGGTTTCTCATGTACAATGTTCAATGAAGTATATTGAACATATTCAAGAGAACTTTAGAAAAAATAAAAATAGGATGCGCATTTTTAAAGAATCATGTTTTAAAAGGTTGATCGATTTGCCTCCATTCACATATGTGGGACCAATAGTTCATCATATATTAGTTAGAAATGTGTCTGAAATGACATTTGCAATAGGCAACACATCCATTGAGTTCTCCCCAGCTTGATTTTGCTCTTTATATTGGGGTTAAGGTTTACTCCAGACATCCATTAACATTCAGCTTATGCCACAGAGTCCTTTGAGAGAACAATTTTTTAAGGCAAGAAAAGGGTTCTTAAAGAGGATGTTTTTTTTAGCTTTTAGGCGTTGTAAGTCTGATGAAAATGCAGTCAAGCTTGCACTACTTTATTCTGTAGAATCTTTTCTACTAGGGTCTACGGCCGGGGTTTTTGTGCATTTAGAGTTCTTAGATTTACTACATGATCTAAATGCCTTTAACAAATATCCATGGGGTTTGATATCATACAATCGGACAATACAATCTTTGAAAAAAACATGGACAAGCAAAGTACCTCGTATAACTTGTGTGGATGCCCATTTGTATTTCAGGTATTTCTTATTCTGATTGCTCTTACACAATCATCTCTAGTAAGTCAAATATTTTAACGTAAGCCAAATGAACTTGGAAAAAACATTGCAGATTTGGGCACTTGAGCATATCCCATTTTGGGAAAGTATGTTGCATCAAAGGTAGAACAAGTTTCTTTCCCAAGAATCTTAAATTGGGAAAATATTAAATCACGCAACTATGATAGTCTTACCAAAGATATTTTTTAGCCAGATTGTGAGTATATCATTGTAGCCTAATCTATTGGGTCCTATGTATACAAGATTATTATGCAACTCAAAAGATATTTCTTTATTTTATTGTTGTAGTTCTTTATAATCTGTGGAGAAGGATCTTGGAACTCACTGAGGGAGGAAAAAAATTGTGAAGTGATTAGAGATCTTCTAACAAGTCTTGAAGATGATAGAGACAAGGTTGGATCGTCAAATACTAAAATTGGAAATGAGTCAGTTGATTATCATAACAAAGATGTGTATTTGTTGGTACAAAAGAAATTTGAGATCATGGAAAAATTGCAAAAAGACTTCATGGGAAACTATAAATATGAAAGTTAGATAAGATGTTGATCATTTGAAACTGAAGTTTAATTCATCTAATGGGAATAAAGGAATTGATGAAAAGGTAAATTTTATGTTATAGTATGCATTGACCTAATTAGTTTGAAGTTTGATTAATAAATTTTACCTTTGCTTACAGGTTGATATGTTGGAAAGTACGCATGGCGGTGTTGATTCATTTAGTGCAGATAGAGACGAGAAGGTGCAAGTAAGTATACGTATAAAATTACTTTTTAATGTAATTTTATTCTGGTCACTCTTTTATAAATTAGCTACCTATATTTTTACAACAGGGTGGTGAGATGGAAAATAAACATGATAAGGAAGAACTGGTGCGCATGACCCCATCTTCTATCAAAGAAAAACAAACTTCAACAGATCTACATGAGGTTTGTAGATTTTCTTTACATATTTTTTTAATGTAATGTATTGTACTTCAATATTAATGTATAACTTATTTCTACAGGTTGCTGTCTTGGATTCAAATTCAAAGAAACATAAGTCAAAATTTGAATTGATCAAGCGACCGAAAAGGACAATAGTTCCTGCTGCAGTCTTTTACTCCCTATTTACTGATCCTAATAAAAAAAGACAAAGGAGAGATAAGGGATCTACTACAACATCAATTAGTATGAAGAGACACTTAAAGAGAGAACATGTGGTTGCAATGCACAAGTGGACAAAATCACGAAAAAGCAGCGCACGTGAGACATTTGATGAAATTACAATTACTGTTTTATGAAGAGGGTACTCAATCCAAGAGGGTGGATTAAGGACATTGTAAGTACATATTGATCATACATCTTTTTTTTGGGATTTGACAATATATCATTATTTGACATTAGAAATTCAATCTAAATATGTAGGACATTGAAGCATATTGTGCTATGTTACATAGAAGACGTCAAACATACCCTCACTTGTACCCTCAATGTTGTGAATTTGTAAAGACTTGGTTTGGGGTAAGCACACGACCCTTAGTTCATTTGTCAAGTAAGAACGTATGACTAACCTTTTTATGAAATTTTTTAATATTACACAGCCAATATGTGCAAGTGAATGGGTTAAGTATTCGGAGTTTAAAGAGAAATGTCACAATGATTGTGTCCTGGAAGTTAGTATTTCATCCTTGTATGAATGGAATGAGTCCTTAGTCAAAGCTGTAAAGGGTATATCCTATCCTTGGTGGGATTGCGAATATGTAAGTATTTCAATGTGCATTTTTTGTTTTAAGTTGTTATAGTAACTCATTGTAATAGTTTTATATTCTTCTTATGTCATTGTTAGGTCTACATTCCTCTCAATGTTGGTGAAAATCATTGGATTATGTTAGTTTTAAACATTTCTGAAAAGCAGATATGTATATTGGACTCATTTAAATCAAACGGACATTATTACGGTGTGGAAATTATGGATGTTATACCTCCTTTGGTTGCACATGTCTCACAAACAAATTCATTTATGGAGAGATGGACAGTATGTGTCATTTCAGAACTTCCAATGCAGGACAATATATACAGACCTTGCCCTTTCCTTACATCTCTCTGCCTTGACGTGGACTGACATTGTCTTTTTTTTGCAGCCATGATTGTGGGATTTTTGTGATGAAATACATAGATTACATGTGCTCGAAACAAAATTTGGAATTTACACAGGTAATTGTCCTTTATGTACTGTTGTGGACTTACACTTGTTAATTATGTTGTCTAAATAGGATATTTTTCGTGTGTCTTAGGCTGACATGCCGTACTTTCGAGAAAGAATCGCTTTAGAGCTTTACAGGGGTGAAGTTGCCCCATAGGTACCGAGAATTAAGCTTAACTTACCAAGTGACACCACTTGACTTGATTAAGCTTAACTTACAACTGATTTTGTTGAATGCAGCTTCTATTTCAACTTTTATTCCTTGAATTAAGTATATTATTGAACTTTAAAATGAATAATGCCAGTGTTCCGAGACGCCACCATCTCTATCTGTTATATGGCCTCTTGCCAATTGTTGCCTCTTTTGATACTTCTGTCTTACACATGAATAAAGTAAGTTTGCTGATGATCCAGTGTATATATCATTGATGTCATCCTCTCCTTCTCTATCACAACTCTCCCTCATTTTTTCTTAGTTCTTCAACTAGGGCACTAATGCAGCCTTATTCATTATGTCAATAAATTGTTCATTTGAGGTTTAGACTCAACTTAATTATGTACATTATTGCAGTTTAAAATGAATAGTGCCATAATGTTCTGAGACACAACTCTCTAGATCTGTTATATGACCTCTTTTGATTTTGCTGCCTTAAATATGAATAAAGGACAGTTTGTGCTGATGATTCATTGTATTAATTATTGATGGCATCCTCTCCTTCTCTCTCACATTTTGCCCTCATTTTTCTTAGTTCTTTACATTAACACTGATGCAGCTCTTATTCATTATGTGAATAAATTGTTCGTGTGAGATTGAGACTCAGCTTGAGTTTTAATGACTTCTTTAAGAACTAAATTGAAGAACTGTGATGTTTGTGCTGCTTTCGTCTACACACCTACTGCATGACATTCCATATTTATTACAAAACAGATCATTGTTTGGTTTATATCTTTAACTTGAACTTCCATATTGCACTTATTACAGAACAGATCAAGTTTAGATCATTCCATATTGCACTTCCCACATATTTTTTTTCTATAGATTTTGCTTTGGTTATGATATGTTGGTGGTAGCAGAAAGCTGAAATTGGAACATGGGTCTTTTGTTTTGGTGTGAAGTTGGATGTGGAACATGGGTCTTTGTTTTTTTGGAAGATCTCTGCCCTTTCCCTTTACTAAATTTATTGTGTTCCCGTCAACACCTGCCCCCACAGAACGAGTATGTCTTTTTTTGTCTTTTGTCACTAAGTTTGGTTGATTGTGTTTGCAATATGCGAGTAAACATGATGTAAATTCTTGCTGAGACATTAATTCATGAAGAGGAGGCTTCTAGTAGCATACCAGTGCCAGTCTCTCTGCTATGAATTTCATCCCATTATCACTATGGTCTTTAACTAATGAACACCCAAAGTCATTTACTTAGGAATGTAATGAAAATTTCTGTATGATACGAGATTCTTGACCATACCCAGAAACTGCTATGAATTTTAAGCATTTCTTTAAGCAATATGCTTACTACCCTTGAAGGCTGATGCCCAGTTACTGTGTTCAATGTATTGCTTGTGTGTGTCAATATAAGACAACCTAAATCTATACTCTAAATTAATAAACTAAAAATGAAATAGAATATTAATTATTTTTGCTTGTACTACTCTGTGATGTTACCACATAACCATACTACGTGATGTTTTATATAAGTTTTTTTGACATTCTTTTCGCCTCCTTTTCACAGGACATCTGACTCATTTTCGCCAATATGTTTTCCCAGATATAATCCCATGGCTTTTTTGTATGCCTATGTTCATTACTTAGATGTAAGTGAGTTCCATCTCAAAAGCTGTTCTCTTTTGTTGAAATAGTAATGGACCCAAATCTTTCTTTTTAAGACTGCTTTCTGATAAAATCTGCAGTCAACATATGATTCATAACTGTCCTTTTTGTCAGGTTGATACATACTTGATATTGCTAACAACTAGTTCCGACTCCTTTTATCATCTGAAAGATTGAAGGTAAACTTTTGCTTCTGGTTGTGCATGAACATACATCTTTGTGGCACTCAATACACAAAACATTTTGGGACTAGAGCCCCATGTTCCCTCTAAGTTATTGTAATTCTCAGACTTTGATGCATCTCCTATAAAATTGCAACTTGTGGAATTCAGCTAGACTGTGTAAGTAATGTGCCTATTATTTTGAACTTTAAAGATTGGTCACTTCTATATATAGGATTTGCAATGAGAATGTCCTCATCAAGTCGAATGTTCTGAGTGAAGCTCAAAGGTCGATGATTGAAGGTGGACTTTTTTTGGAAGATCTGCCAGTTGACTCCTCTCTTCATGCAACCTCTTTGTATCCTAAGTTGAGGCAGGATAGACTTGCACCTGAATCCCCAGAGAGATCTGAACATTTGTATATAGGGACTGGTGGTCCTGTCGGACTTTGGCACTTCATGTATAGGAGTATTTTCCTTTTTATTCAGTCGGAAATAGATAAATTGGATATATGAGTTGACTGATGAAAGGGACATAAGTAGGCTTCCTAGTATATACATGGTGGAAGAAGTGCTGATTGCACATTGGAGAGTGAAATTTCAAGCGAACAGGGTTGAGTGGATTTTTGGAATGGAGCTGAGACTTGATTGTGAAACGTCTTTTTTTTCTTTTTGGTTCTCAAATCTGTTTAGCTCGTTGCCATTTTTGTGCAGATTGTTGAGAACTTTTGGGTGATTTAAAACTGGGTTTCTCATAGTGAAACTGTAAGAAACATTTTTGAAACCGGGTTTCTCATAGAGAAATTGTAAAAAACATTTTTTAAAATCGGGTTTCTCATAGAGAAATTGTAAGAAACATTTTTAAAATCGGGTTTCTCATGGTGAGATTGTAAGAAACATTTTTAAAAGTGGGTTTCTCATAGTGAGATTGTAAGAAACATTTTTAAAACCGGGTTTTACATAGTGAAGTACTTCAAACAATATCGAGGACTTTGCTTATTATTGAAAAATCTTACTTCTTTTTCGATTTCATAACTATTATATATGAGAAGCCGAGTTTCTCATAGTGGGATTGTTATGTTTCTAACAATCACCTTCTGAGAAATATATGAGAAGCCAAGTTTCTGATATGAAACTTGTGAGAAACATTTACGAGGTCTTTTGTTTCTAACAATTGACATATGAAAAACATAACTTAACCAAACTTTCTTACATATAACCTGTCAGAAACAATCTTAAGGCCCTTTACACCAACATGTAAATATCCTACTTCACAAAATAAAATTTGCATTTGACCTTGATACGTTTACCATTCATATTAATTTGACATATTCCCAAAACAAAATTAAAAGTTCTTACATTGACTTTTCACACACTCAAAAAATACATATGCATCATTCAACTTTACACATCCTCCGCCTCAAAATATAAACTTTCTCTTCTATCATTACAAAGTTTTTATACTTAATTCAACTATATCACTATGATGCACGTATTACAAACATCATTATTTTCTCCCACCTTCGAGTATATCATTAGTATCAACAACCTACAAAAGAGGATGAACCTTTAGGCATATAGTTATAATAAATGCACCATACAATGATAACAATTTCTCTCCTTACCGGATTGTCAAAACTAGCACCCATAGGTGGAACAAATGGATATAACGTTAGGTTAAAAGTAATTGGAATTTGCTGTTGGTTAAAAGGTTGATTTGTAACACCTAACTCCCTTAATTGCATGGGTTCACCTATACAATGAATTTGTTGTGATTGAAGAATTGCTACATTTGATGCTCTTTTCTTGCGACTCCCTTGCGACTCCCTGAACCCCCCTTACACCTTGTCTTGCCTGCACAATTAAATTTACATAAGCATGAATCTGCATCACTCTAGTAATATGTTGAAATTGATAAACACAAGAAAAAACTTACTAGACGTCGCAGGATTTTCAGCTTGCTTCTGCTTAAAATAATTAACAATACTTTGGCCATCCCCTGACTCAATTAATTTCAGCCTTTGGTTCTGTAAATAATTATGACAATCTCGTATTGTAAACCCAACATTTTCACTCCCGCCAACTTCTTTTGCCAAGAAAGAATATGCACTAGTCGCTCTAATGCGAGCTTTAGCCATAGAACTAATGACATCTGCACTAGCATCTGTTAGTTTTCGGCCAGATCTTAGCAAGTGCCTTTGCTCCGGTTTAGTAAGAGGATGATTGTGCTCGGAAATTAACTGAATAATTTCAAATGCACCATTTTCAACTCTAAATACCACACGCGCACTACATCCAGTCCTAGTGATTAACCGCCAAATCTTTTTGCTTTTATGAGGACAAGTTTCTTCTCTACTAAGTCCCTCACATGCACAAACCAAAGTTTGTTGTCGTAGCTCACCCATGCGATTCTATCTTCTTTTATCTTTGCGTACACTAAACCTCTTACTTATGACATAACTATTGTAGATTGCATAAGCTTCATCTTCATTTTTTGCTAACATTCCAACTTTTAATTCAAACTTGTCAGTCAAGCATTGCACAACAAGAGGGACATCAGCAGTATCACGTATATTTTCTTCACCACCCATATCAACGTCTACAATTAAGAACATAAGTTGAGCACAAAATGAAAATGAAATATAATTATCCTTCAATATTATTATTTCTTCCTTCTACTTGTACAGGAATCTAGAAGAGTCTATACATGCTTACCTTCTTGCATATTATCTTTGTCTAGATTGCTGGCCATTGCACTACTTCTCTAGAAAATATCAAGTAATACCTGAGGTTGGAAAAACAAAATAAGTGTTGAGCTACATGAAAGTTGAAAAAATTTCACTATATTTCTCATATGTAACATCTCAGAAACAATCCATTATACTCTGTTTCACACATTAGAAGCATTAGAAATTTTTATATTAGCTTATGTTCATACTTTATATTAGCTTACATTTCAAGTTTGGGTATGAAAAAATGTTTCAAATGATAGAAATACCAGAGATTTAATTAAAATTCATACTTTATAAATCTCACCCTTTAAAGAAATAATGCCCATAGACCAAAGTATTATTGTTTCTCCACTTACACCTCAACTTCTTCATACATCAAACTACATGTCACAGTTAAGTCATTAGAAAATATGTTACCTTATACATGCTTTAAAAGAAAAAAATTACATGCAATAAAATGGGTAGCTAAGTTTAATAACCAAAACCTCAAATTTTTTCTATAACAAAATTCAATTTTGGAAGATGGAAATGTACCTTGCACATTAAGGAGCTAAGGAGCCCAAAATCTCAAATTTTTTCTATAACAAAATTTAATTTTGCATGATGGAAATGTACCTTACACATTAAGGAGCTGAGGAGCCCAAAACCTCAAATTTTTTCTATAACAAAATTCAATTTTGTATGATGGAAATGTACCTTACATATTAAAGAGCTGAGGAGCCCAAAACCTCAAATTTTTTCTATAACAAAATTCAATTCTGCATGATGGAAATGTACCTTACACATTAAGGAGCTGAGGAGCCTGTTGCAACAGATTGTTCAGAGAAACTAATGAAATGGAGTCCCTCTCAAAAATTAAAACCATCCCGTAAAAAAAGCGCTAAACCTCTTCAAAAAATGGCGCCAGTTTTTTAAGAGAGATATGAGAGTTAAATGAAGAGAGATGGAGGGAAGAAAAGGAACAGTTGAGAGAACGAACTGAAATTCAGGAGAGGAGAGAAGGAAAGGCAATTAATGAAGAGAGAAGGAGTGAAGCTGCCTGGTAAAGGGCATTAAATGAAGAGAGAGGGGGGAGAGGAAAATGGGCAGGAGAGTTTGAATGTCTCACGTGAAGACATAAAACTTTGTTTGAGGCTTTAACTTCGTTGGGTCACGTTAGCCGTTTGTGATTGTGGGTCCCAATGATGATGCGTCTGCTTCTGATTGGTGGCCATAAAAATGACGTGGGCTGGCGCTTGTACCCAATAATTTCTCGATGCGCGGGCCTTTTCCATGTCCGAAGCTATTCTCAAGTACCCGGAAAAAGAAACACAGTGCCCCGTTCGCCCCGACCCGATTACCTTTCCCGGCTTCAACGGCTGGAAATTAGCCAGCCCACCCAATAAACGGTCAGTAGGTACCCACCGTCTTCTTTCAACAGTGAATATCCACCGTCTAAGTTTACGATATTACGATGGATATAGAACCTCGAGCGAACGAACTAATACACGTGCGAGGCTCAACCCGGGTTAAATATAAACCCGACACAGCTATCTCCCTCATAACCATGGTTAGTTTGAGCTAGGGTTAGGATCCAGCCGTCAACAATCCCCAACCCCCTTCTCCTCCAATTTCATCCTCTTCTCCCACAGATCTCTCTGCAATTTCCCCTCAGATCGCCCGATTCCTCTTCCTTTTCCGTTCTACCGTATCTGGATTTGTGTTTTGCGTTTTGAATCTGAGCTTGGTTCTTCGTATTGTTGGGTTTGAGGCGTTTCCATGGAGACGCAGCTGGTGACGGAGTTTCCGCACACGAACATGGATAAACGTCCCAGGAAGAGGCCCCGGTTGACGTGGGATGTGCCTCCTCCGGTACTCCCTCCGATTCCTCAAATAAAGGTCTGTTTTTTTAGTTTTTCTCCTTTATTGATTTGTATCTGGGTTCTGATTTTGTTGATTTTGTTTGTTTCTGATCCAAGTTTGTGCCTTTTGGAGGTAGTGGTTGAATTTCTCTGTTTTCTGGTTAATTTGGATCACATAATTTGAATTTTATTGTCTTTGCAATTTGTAGGAAGAGTATTTTGTTGATTTTCGGGTTAATTTCATTTCATGTTATTTTCCTTGTTATTTTTTGTGGAATTATTCTTTGGTATTGATTCTTTGTGTTGGAATCGTTCTGTTAATTTTGGTAAATTACTTTCTGTAATAATTTTGTTGTATATATTGCTGAGGTTGTTTAATCTGCCTTCGAAACTTTAAGAATTGTTTTTTAAATTTGTAGGAAGAACATGGCGTCGTGTTCTCGGTTAATTTCCTGGATCTTATTTTCTTTACATTTTGCTTTCATGTTGTTTCCATATGTTTGAATCGGTTCTGTAAATTTTGGTGATGTTATTGTTTAGAATGATCATATTCTATGTTTTCCCAATTAGAAATTTCTATAATTTGTTTTATGCACGGAATGTGCTTGACTGGATCTGTGCTTTATTTGCTATGAGATGTAGCAATGCTACGCATGTTTTATTGTTAGAAAATTTTGTACGGCATTTTAAATTTATTTTGGGGGTGAGATGTGTTGTTGATTAGGTATGGAATTTAAATTAGTGGGTTTGTGCTGCATTGGATGGACGAGAGCTGGGATTTTGGCTTGTTTACGTGTTTTGTTATGTTTATAGCATGCTTGTGGATTATGACGTTTTGATATGCAGAATGCTCTTGATGTTTTTGTCTGTAGGCCCCTGCAGCTTTGTTTTATGGGCATGAAGTGAATTCTCTTCCTATTCCAAATAATCCTTGTAGTACTATTTATCACAACGGCGTGACTCGTCATGCTTCTCCTCCATGGAGAGGAGATGACAAAGATGGTCATTACATGTTTGGGCTTGGAGAGAACTTAACTCCCCGCTGTAATATATCTTACCTGCCTTTGTTTGGTCATTTTAGATATTTTGCTATATAGTTTTGTTTAACTAGGCTACTTGTCGGTAATAGCTCCTCCTCTTCTCTTTCTCTTATTGAAGTTTGTGATGAGGTTACGTGATTTTAGGCAATGCAAACTCTAATTTCTCGGATGGATGCATAATTGACTGTATTTTGTTAGTATGCTTTTTTTGTAACTGGATCGTTCTTTTTCTGAGTACTAGTTTTGGCTTTTGTTCTTGTTGGTAATACAAAGCTGCCCCTACACTTATATAACATTAGTCTTAATTTTTGGTGGGGGAGATAATGATATTGTTTGCCAATGAATATTGTACAAAGTATTGACACGATGAATAGTGTGAGATTTGCCGTTGTCTTTTTCTTTCTTACCTATTGTTTTATAAGAGCTTTATAATTATTTATTATTTGTTTGTTGATAATGCTATTTCTTTTTATTCTGATATGCTTTTTGGGGTTTGTTTGCAGATCGGATTCTCAATAAAATGGGCGAAGGTGAGCCAGTCTCAAAACTTTTAACTTCTATTTTGTTGTCATTTTACACTAAGGTTGATTGAGTTTCATTATAGTGTTGTTTCTTGGCGCTCTTCTTTTATTTAACTAGAAAGGCTCCCTGTTACATTTTTCCGTTTGTTGTAGTATAGCTTTCAACTGCTTTCATGTCAGTTTTTCCTTTTCTTGTGTACCTTTTGTTATGTTAACTTTGAATATCTTTTTCAGGCACATTTGGTCAAGTTTTAGAATGCTGGGACTTGGAAAGAAAGGAGGCGGTAGCAATAAAAGTCGTCAGATCAACTTACAAGTATCGGGAAGCTGCTATGATTGAAATCGATGTGCTGCAAAAACTTGCCACGCATGATCTTGGTGGAACACGGTAAGATCTTGGTTCTTTCTCTCCTCTTTTCTTACTGAAGAAAAACTTTGTATAAGGTGTTCTATTCTTTGCAGTTGTGTTCAAATTCGGAATTGGTTTGACTATCGTAATCATATTTGTATTGTAAGTATATTATGTTAGTGTTTGTGATTTGAATAATTTGAGATGGCAATGCATTCACTATTGCCTGAATAACACGTGGGTTAAAACTTGCGGGTGGATTGTAAATGGTCTTCAACAGGTATTTGAGAAGCTTGGACCTAGCTTATACGATTTTCTGCGGAAAAACAGCTATCGTTCATTCCCCATTGATCTAGTTCGGGAGTTTGGCAGACAACTTTTGGAGTCTGTAGCATGTGTGTGGACTATCTTTGTACAATTTTGTTATATCTTACACGAATTTGGAGCCCAGATTTGTTTTTGAGAAGCTGGAATCTGGGCATAACCTAATTTCATCATATGCCTCTATCACTGGTTGCTTCCTCAGCAATCATTTTAGTGGCATGATTGTTATTTTGTTAAAATGTTGTAAATAATTTACTGAAACAAGTTTTTTTCCTTTTTGATTTCTTGTATTGCAGTTATGCATGATTTACGGTTAATTCATACTGATTTGAAGCCAGAAAACATACTTCTTGTGTCTTCTGAGTGTGTCAAGATCCCTGACTACAAGGTACTTATCTGTGCATTTGATGGGTTCCACTTGTCATTAATCATTTTCTGTGCTTCTGAACGGTTTAACTGCTTAAGCTGCAGTAAACATAACCTCGCACTTTAAGGTATTACAAAACTTTTACTGTAGAAAAACTTCTTTGAATGGCTTATTGATGTTCGTTATGTTGCAGTTTCTTTCAAGATCATCTAAGGATGGTTCCTACTACAAAAATATGCCCAAGTCTAGTGCAATTAAGCTCATTGATTTTGGAAGTACAACATTTGAACATCAAGATCACACATATGTGGTATCTACACGCCATTACCGTGCACCAGAAGTAATTCTTGGTAATGTACTTCCTGATTAAGTAGATTGCCCTTTTTTCTTTGTTTCTGTCTTCAGGAAAGTTTTTGTATGACTGATGTTTGACATTGGGATCACTGACCACATTGACAGGACTTGGATGGAACTATCCTTGTGACTTGTGGAGTGTGGGTTGCATACTAGTTGAACTTTGCTCTGTGAGTTCCATGGAAGCTGTTGTATGTGTTGAAACATCTCTGGTTGGTGTAATGCATTACTTACGTCTGTCATTTTTTATACAGGGTGAGGCTCTGTTTCAAACCCATGAAAACCTGGAGCATCTAGCAATGATGGAGAGAGTGTTGGGCCCATTACCACAACATTTGGCGATGAGGGCCGAGTAAGTCATGGATGATTTTCTCTCAAAAAACAAGTAAAATGATTAGAAGTATATCATATTGATTGTTCTTTAGTGTAAGGTTCTGATTTGTCATTTATATTCAGTCGGCGATCGGAAAAGTATTTTAGGCGAGGTATGCGTCTGGATTGGCCTGAAGGTGCAGCCTCTAGGGAAAGTTTGAGGGCAGTTTGGAAGTTGCCTCGGCTTCAGGTGATAACTGCTTTGTTTGACTAATTAGTTGCTTCCTTTTCTCTTAATTTTTTGTGCCATTCCCCAAGGCCATGAACTTTGATTTTATGATCATCCCTAATTCACTAGAAGCGTGCTTTTAACTTTTGATTAGAGCAACCTCCTTTTCAGTAGTTAAATGGTCGTTTGGGTCATATTTGCAGAACTTGGTGATGCAACACGTTGATCATTCTGCTGGAGATCTGATTGATTTGTTGCAAGGACTTATGCGTTATGACCCAAGTGAGAGGCTTAAAGCTCGAGAAGCATTGAAGCATCCCTTTTTCACCAGAGTCGGAAGGAGGTCTGGCAGTTACTCATCGTTGTAAAATTGCTCATCCGTTCAACCTTTGTGAGTGCGTAAGAGCCGGTGGCAATGTATCAAAAAGAGAAAAAAAAAAATTGAGCTGGTGACACAAGGGATCCAACTTGGCTCAACTCTCGCTGATTTTTGTTTTTTGTACAGGAAAACATGTGATTGGTAGCATTTGTTCATGCAGAAAGCCCTAATCCTAAGGGATCAGCTTTATCAATTAACAGCGGTGGAAAAGAAATCTTGTTATTTTATTCCACTTGATGCGTCCTTTAATAAATGAAGTATATTACATAAGAAAAAGTTCAAATTAGAACGTCCTCGTATAGCTTGCATGTGCCTGGGTAATTTTGACTCGTCGGATCAAGATTTAATGGCAGTTATAATTCACACTTACCAAGTGATTGAATATTCGTTGTCAGATCTTGATCTGATAGATACAGATGATGTGGTTCATGCAAGTTACATGAGAACAAGGTCTTTTTTTTATACGATATATATAAAAAATGTACTATGAGATTATATATATAGAGAAGAGTTTATATGAGATCCTTCTCATACAAGGAGCATAGGTCAATCTTTATTGTCGTTGGATTTCGATCAGACAGTGGATGTCAAATCAGTGGGTAGGTAAGTCACATTAAAGAGTGGGTGAGATTATTATAGATATTTTTAGCCGTTAGATCAAGATTCAACGATTATAAATTAAATTGGCCTCATATAAGTTATATGAAAGTGATCTCATTTAAATTTTTTTCATATATATATATATATATAAAAGATCAGTTTATACGAGCTCATTTTCATACAAGGATCATGAGGTTAGTATTTTAGGGTGATGGGATTTTGATCTTACAGTGGGTATCAAATCAATGGGTAGGTGTGTAAATTATCACACATCTTTGTAGCTGTCAGATCAAGATCTTGGCCTCATATAAATTTTATGATAACGATTTTATTTAAATTTATATATATATATTAATTTATATGAGATCATTTTCATATATAGAGGTATCAAATAAGTAGGTAAGTTATTGTGAACCATCACTCACCCTTGTAGTCGTCATATCAAGATCCAACGGTTACGACATGAACTAGCCTCGTACAAATTATATGAGAGTAATCTCATTTAAACTTTATATATATATATATATATATATCTCATATATATATATATATCTATATATATATATATATCTCATATATATATATATATATATATATATATATATATATATATATATATATATATATATATATATATATATATATGGGATGAGTTTACATGAGATCGTTCTCATATAAGGAGCATGAGGCCAATCTTTATAGCCGTTAGATTCCGATCGGATGGTGGATATCAAATCAGTGGGTAGGTGAGTGTGTCACATCAAATAGTGGGTGAGATCATTATGGATATTTATAGCCGTCAGATCAAGATCCAACGGCTACGATTCAAAGTGGCCTCATATAAGCAATATGAGAGCGATCTCATTTAAACTTTTCCCTATATATATATATATATATATATATATATATATATATATATAATTTGGTTTGCATGAGAAGTCATCTCTAGCCGTTCGATTTTAAACACACGGCGGAATGTCAAATTAGAGGGTATGAGTGTGACTCATCACCTGGCCGTTGGATCTGTCAGATCAAGATTCAATGGCTCGTGGTTATTAAGGCTTATGCAAGCTACGTAGGACCAGTCTTATTTAAAATTTTCTTATATAAAACGAGTTATTTTTTAAGTTTTACTGTTTTCTTCGTTATTGCTGATGAAAGAAAGGAGAAATAAGGAAAGACCAGTTAGCAAATTAACACAACAGTTTTTACTACCTCCATCCAAAAAGCATGTCCGCACTTGAAAAAAATAGATTATGGATAGGTGGCTGACTTTGCTCCATCACGACTAGAAACACGGGAGGGGGGAGAACTCTCTTTTTTAGTACGAAACTTGAGCTCAATAATTCTAACTGTTTTTCAAGTGCATTGGTGAGCCTTAAGGTCAATATTGGATAAGGAAGAAGAAGACCAAGGAAAAGTAGGTATTAGGTGAGGTGAGAACCTAGCCAAAAAAAAAAGGCAAGGTTATAGGACACGAGAGCTGGAATGTTGTCCCAGTGATATATCATTATCGGTCTTGCTCCGAGGAAATGAGACGGTCCAATCTCATTTTTCAGATTTTTTTTAAAATATCGCCGATATATTGGTGATACATCGCCAATATATCGAATTTTTAAAAATAATAATTTTTAAAAAAAAACCTTCAATTTTTTTTTTGAAAAATCAACTTTCCTGCTTGTTTCTTATCCTATGCCAAGTGGAAGGATACGGGTTTAAAATGCAACTACATATTTTGAATTATATACGTATTTTTATGCATATTTTAAAATTTATCCTTGTCTAAATTAATATCACTCATTTTAAAAGTTATATTGTGAAAAGATACGGTAAAAACTAGTTTTAGACCACTTATATTTTTTTAAACAATATCACCGATATTTTGTCTCTTTGGTGGACCAATATTTTATCGATATCGATATGACATTCCTTGCATGAGAGGCATTGAAATAATGATTTTTTTATGTCGTATTATTGGGGTCAGGAATAGATGCGTCCATTTTTATAGGAATTGCACTTGTGCGAAAGCACGTGGTTCTTGATAGAACATAAGATGAGTTCTTCTTTATCACTTAGGAGATGTGCGAGATGAAAGTCTCAATTTTGAATGAGAGAAGGAAGTGAGGAATCCTCTTTTCGACTCTCACTCTCCCACTCCAATCGTTGCTTTTCTTTCTATTACTTATCAGTCTTACTATAATCGTTCATATTAGGATTTTATATGTGATTTTCAACTAATAAGCACTAATTTGATATAGAGATGGTACAATCCTAGTGGCTAATGTGGAAATGGATTCCACATATAATTAAGGCCTTAATTAGGCACAATTAACTCTTTTTGCCAAATTTACCTCGAAGCTGTTTTTATTTTACCAAATTTACCTTCAAAACCAGAGGGACACCAAGAAGATTAATAAGAGAAATGCTTCACCTACGTTAATATGCCTACAATTTCACCCACGGACTGATGTGACAAGCCTAAAAGGACAATGTTAAGCCATTCACTTTCTTTTTGCAAGTGTCAGACTGCCAATCCGTGGTGTGGGTGACCTAGGTGGCATTACTCAATTAACAATGCTGAGCATACTAACGACTCAGGAGCATCAGCCATCTCACCGCCAAGGAATTGCATATCGGCTCGCCGATATATCAAATATCGATATCGGGCCCCACCCGATAAAAGAGACAGGTAAATATCATTTTTTTAATTTGTTTTCAAATATCGCCGATCGGATCGATATATTGCTTTTTTTAAAAAAAAAAATTTAAAAAAAGGGAAAAAAATAACTTTTCCGTTTGTTTTCCATCCTAATATGCATTTTTATGCATATTTTGAAATCTATACTTTGTCTAAATTAGTATAACTCATTTTAGAAGTTAAATTATGAAAATATATGATAAAAATTAGTTTTCGACTACTTATATTTTTTTACAAATATCTCTGATATTTTGTTTCTTAGGCCTACCGATATTTTACCGATATCCGATACAGAATTCCTTGCTCACAGCTGCCACTATGAAGCACACGAGTCCCTGAAGCTACTACCCCTATGAACTGGTTAGAATTTACATGCTCATCTTATAAAAAATACTCCATCCGTTCCAAAATATTGTGTACATTTGATAAAAGTCTCATTTTTATTAGATAATGAAGCTCATAAAGAAATCATATGACTTCTTCTCCCTAATATCCTGTCCAACTTGTATGCTCGTTTACTAAACCAAGTTCAAGTCAATCCTTCCAAAGTCACGTGATTTGGCGAAATTTACACAATATTTTGGAACAGTAAATATTTCAAATATTTTGGAAGGGAGGGAGTACTTGACAAAATAAGCATGGGAGGGTAGTATTAAAATATTAAAAAATGGTAGTCTTGGAGGTGTTTTTTATATATAAAAAGACACGGTAATTAAGATAATAAGCTGATAATTATACACCGGTGAGTCGATGACGTGGTTGGAGATGTTGGACAGTGAAAAGTGGACCATGTGAAACACACTTTGAAACCTTTCCACTTTCCAGCATACACCTACCACCTCACTCGTGCATGTCTGCACTACTCCCTCTGTTCACTTTTAATACCTACAAATTTATAGTGTATTTGAAAAATCGATTAAAAGCGATGGGAAGGAGTATCATTTCCCACAAAATGCATCATCAGCTGTATATTAGGGTTTGGTTTGGTTAAGTTTCACATGTACCAATTATCACTAGCTCTTTAGCACTTTTGCAGGTTTCCAGTGACTGCGCATGCCCGTCTGCCACCAGAAACTTAAGGATTTAGGGTGGGTTGAGGCCAATGTCTTATGTATATCTGGTGAATCAAGCAGAACGAAATGAGTATAGTTACCAGTATACATTGGTATGAAGCTCCTTGGATGGTTGAAAAAGGAATTCTTTCACCATCCACCCATGTCCACATTTCCCGAATGTTGATCCGCAGCCATTCAGTGAACTGTTCCGGATTTTCAATGAGCCAAAAACCAAAATGAGAACATGTCAACTTTGGTCATTATTTCTCGTTAGACTTAGGGTCTATTTGATTAGTCTGAAGCTGAATCTGAAAAATCTAATGAGAATTCTGAAAAACCAAATGTCTGAAATTCTCCCAACTGAAACTGAATCTAAATCTGAAAAGTCAGATTCAGATAAAACAAATGGAATGAGCTTTTCTTTCTTCCAAATCTGAAAAGTCAGTACAAACCAGAACTAGCTATCATGCAATTCGCATCCAATCCAGGTCTAAAAACCAACCAATGAGGAGTTTCTTGGAAGTAGAAATCAATTGCCATAGAATAAATTGCCACCAAGCTTGAGGGTTGTAAGAGTCTCAATGACCATCAGGGCATCGAGGCGAAGGCAGCCGACAAGCCTGGCACCAGACAGATTGAGGGCTTGGACTCGGCCTCTGCCGGAACAGGTGACCCATCCAGGAGCAGGGAGAAGAGGAATTGGAACTCGGATTCCATGTACTGAGTACCCCACTGGGGTCCCGCTCTATGGAGCTCTTGAACGAAATCAAAACAGAGGAGTCGTCACCGGCCGCAGCTGAAGCCAAGGCGATCAACAACAGCCAGCATAGTAACTGCATCTCTCTACTTGCTGTTTTTTATCTCTGAAAAATCAAGTCTTCTTCTTTCCTCTACTTCAATTTGCTTTTATTCGCCTGTTCACCATCTCTACATGTTATGAGCCCTGAATCATAGAAAAGGATCTTCGTCTCTGCAACACAAAGGCAGAATCAGCTCCATAAATCTCGCAGCTGCTAAATTTGTGATCTCACAAGCAATAAACACTATAAAAACCTCACAGCTCTTGCATCTCATACAAACCTGGCGATTCAAATTCCTTCAGTAAAAATGGAACCTCGTCGTCATCGGAACATCCGGCGTCAAGGAGACTGACGTTATGGATCCGGCGACTGAGGATGGACGTCAGTCGCCGGACGGCGAAGAGCTCCATGGGTGCCGGCGATCGGAGGGCGATGGCTTAGCGGATTTGGAGGTGGAAAGAGGGGATTTGAATGGGAAGGAGATAGGTTCTGCAATGTTCAGCTGGAGCTGGACGAAATGGATCGGGAGGATCCCACGAGGGTTTTCAGAAAATTCAGATGTATTTTTCCTTCTGAATTTTTTTGTCTTTTTTCTTACATGGGCTGAATTAAGATCGGAATTCAGACACCCAAACAAATGGGCTGAAAAGCCCAAAAAAGTTGGGCTTTTCAGCTACTTGAGAGTAAACAAACAGCCCCTTAGATAAGGGTGAAGAAAAACGGGCAAGCTATGTGGAGTAGTCTTGTCAGCTTTGTTTGATTCACGGAGCACGTTTTCTTGTGGTATCATATTTTCCTTGGTTCCTAACAGAGGGGATTATTATGTGGTGATGTGACAGCAAATGAAGTGAGCCATGCAAAACCATCCAGAGGACACTCATAAATGGCAGTTGTTTATACTTAACGTATTTTTTTATAAAAAGAATCAGCTTTAAATTTTTAGTTTTTTATTTTTTATACTTGACGTGTGCTGAACTGCTGATTCATGAGAGTTGATAATTTGCTCTACCATTGTTGTTTACTCCCTCCTTCCAAAAATATCAATCAGTTCATTTTGGCTTTCTAATGAGGACATATATTTTTGGATGGAAAGAGTATTATAACACTGAGTAGTTCACCACCCCACAGTCAATGAGGACATATATTTTTGGATGGAAAGAGTATTATAACACTGAGTAGTTCACCACCCCACAGTCAAGCAAGTCCACTCCAATATTGTCTGTGTGGATGTCCACCGTATGAAAATACATGAACAGTGACAGACACCAGCCGTATGAAGGGGCGGGTTGGCTAAAACTTGGGTCGTGAACTACTCATCCTTAATTTATCCTTTAACATTCTAACTATCTACTAGTTAATTTGCATGTGCAAGATGCACGTGCTGACAAGGACTAAACAATGAGTTTATTATGATCTAATTAATTAGAATTGAGTAGTACTATTGTTTTTAGTTTCTCAATAACACAACATTTAATTTTCTTTATTAGGATTATTAATTAAGTAGACTAATAGACATGCATCACTGGAGGGAGGAAGCTATATAGATATCTTGCTTGAGATGTGTGGACACACAGCATTGCCACTACCTTTCATGTTGCTTAAGCTCTACGGCTTTTAGAACGAAATAAGACATTTTGATGAGACTGAGGGAATGTTTTTCATGCAATTAAACAGATCGCAATGACCATTTAAAAGCCACAATAATCAACCTCCCTACAACTAGGGTAATTAACAACGCTGCTAATAGCATATTCACTCAAGTTTTTTTTTGTTAGCTGTAAACACTTACCTACTAAACAAAATTAAAACAGAAGTGGCAGAGAATACAAGAAACCAATAAAATAGTACTCCCTCCGTTTGCAGATATTAGATACATTTGGTTTTCCGAACATTTTGGATAACCAAATGTAACTACTTTCCTTTTTTTTGGATAAGGAAAATCAAATATCACTACTACTCCCATAGAAAGGGACATACAGTTCCTCGGCCCAGAATTATACTCACTCCATCCTGAATACCTGCTGCATATGAGAATTAGCTTGTCCTAAAATACATGCCATATTTGGTGCTTAGGGCAGTTAAATTCTGCTTATGGAGAATTAGCTTGTCCTTAAAGGTCGGAGTTGGCCCTTGTTTGGAGAGGAAATTGCATGTGTGTTTTTGGCCTTTTTGGTGGGAGGGTGGGGTGGTGATTAAAGGGATTTGTGTGGGGTATTTTTGGTAGGGGAACTGGGGGAATGCACATGGTGAAGTAAGGGGATGTGGGAGCATGGGAGTCTTACAGCGTCTCACGAATACATTGAAAAACACTTTTTTAAGATGTGGCAAGTATTTCAGGACGAAAAATATTTTCGATCAAGGACATTGGAAACTTAAGTAAAGTTATAATTTTTTCCTCTATTAAACCCTTTTTTCTTCTCTCATGATGATGTGGCAAACTCTCGTTGGTGGTAATGTGATTCTACTCATGGAAATACTCAGGCAAGAGGAACTGGTATGGTACTGTTGTGACCCAAAAAGGATCACAGGTACCAAATCGATAGAAAAGATAGAAGGAGAAGAAAAACTAAATTGACTTGATTGATTGCCCCCTTGAGGAAGAGGACGAAGTCCCCTTATAAAGACAAAGGAAGGCGCCCTCCTAAGGCACGCCGCTAATTGGGCCTCTCATGGGCCAGCTTACAAAGCATTTATTCTAAATAGCAAATCACTTCCTAATTAAGATAGCCCACTAAGATACTCCGCGTGGCTGACGTACTGATGACGTCTTGGGCATAACGTCATAACAGGTACGACGAAGTGATTAACATAAGGTTCTTTCAAATGTAGTAATTTTATTTAATTCTGAAGTCTTTATATTAATAACTCCTAACGGAGGAAGTACATAGTAGGTCCAACTTCAATGTCCAAGGAGTCAAACCTGGCCAACCACCACCGCCACCACAATGGACCACTAATGCAGTCCACTCAATTTATTGCTCGCCCCCCACAAGAAGGAAGCCTCCCCTACTCACCTAAACTCCCTCCCATCTCTTTCCGCCTCTCAAGTGGAGGGTTTTTGGCTGCTCCCTAAAGTCGTATGCCGAAAGGCCACCTATCATGGCATCCATCAAAGGGGGAAGGGTCCCATTTGTCCTAGTATGGGCACTTTTTTTTTGAAAAAAAAAACTATAAACTAGTATGTACCTGCCTTTTCAGCAACGTGTATTTTATGAGCTTGTAACTCTCCCAAAGATATATATTATTTCTGTTGTGTGAGTGCCCTCTATTTGGTATTATTTTCTGGGAAATTTATATAATAGGGTATTAAAAAAAAAATTTAAAAATGACTTACTGTAGAAAATAATTACAAAAGAGGGTATCTGACAAGCCACGCAGGCGCCAGCGCGGCCGCTGCGCCTGCGTGGCCTTTTTTTAAAAACTGACCCGTTCGCAGAAACGTGAAAAGCGTCGGTTCAACCGACGCCTTTATTGCCCTTCACTTTTTTTCGTAGGCATTTTAAAAGCGTCGGTTGAACCGACGCCTTTCGTTATAACTGAAAGGCGTCGGTTCAACCGACGCCTTCTATTTAACTTTTAGGGCTCGGTGCGGCCGAGCCCGAAAGTCTGGTTTTCCTCCGGCGTTTCCTCCGCCTCCCCGCGATCGCCTCCGGCCAGAGTCCTTCTACGGCCCCGCCACCGTCGCCCCTCGCCTCCGGCCAGCCTCGTTCGCCTCTCCGCGCTCGCCCCGGCGTTTCCTCCGCCTCCCCGAGATCGCCTCCGGCCAGAATCCTTCTACGGCCCCGCCACCGTCGCCCCTCGCCTCCGGCCAGCTCCTAGGCGGTGACCTTCGCCCCGGCCAGCCTCGTTCGCCTCTCCGCGCTCGCCCCGGCGTTTCCCACGCCTCCGGCCAGCTCCTAGGCGGCCACCGTCGCCCCTCGCCGCCGGCCGCCGTCGCCCCTCGACTCCACCACCTTCGTCACCTCCGGCCAGCTTCGCCTCACCGCCTTCGTCACCTCCGGCCAGCTTCGCCTCCGGCCAGAGTCCTTCTACGGCCCCGCCACTGTCGCCCCTCGCCGCCGGCCGCCGTCGCCCCTCGACTCCACCACCTTCGTCACCTCTGGCCAGCTTCGCCTCACCGCCACCGTCTCGGGCACCGTCACGTCATCGGCACCGTCTCAGCCAGCTCCGCCTCGCCGTCCTCGCCCCGGCCACCTTCTCACCCCGTCGCGCGCGTCTTTATAGGTAATATATATTTTTAATATATGTTAGAAATACGTATGAATGTACATGCATCGTATGAAATTAAGTATATTGTATTTGTGTAATA
The DNA here is from genome assembly GCA_039654745.1 of Houttuynia cordata. Taxonomy (NCBI): domain Eukaryota; kingdom Viridiplantae; phylum Streptophyta; class Magnoliopsida; order Piperales; family Saururaceae; genus Houttuynia; species Houttuynia cordata. The sequence goes on along the minus strand of CM077507.1, from coordinate 29,245,571 downwards.
TTTGATAGCGTTTCTTTCTTAAAAGTTTTGTGAGAAGAGATGGCGGGAGAAATGGTTCCGTTTGTCTTAATGTATGGTGGCGGAATTGATAGAGGTGAATACGAAGGCGGTGAAAGTGTAGGATTGTTTATTAATAAGCCAAGTACTTACGAGGAACTAGAGATGCAAGTGGTAAACAAACTGGGATGGGACCAAAGATTGTGGAAAATTCGTATGAAGTACAAGATGCCTGTTTATGGAGGAAGGACTACCCTAATACCAATTGACGATGACAATTCCATGCAACAAATGTTTTATTTTGCACCTCATGTGCTTAGCTTCGAGCTATGCATCGAAAAAGAGGCGCGCATGCCTAGGTTTGTAAATGATGGTGAAGGCGGAAGTAGGAGTGCTCGTAGAAATAGGTCGAGTAGACACCCTAGAGGAAGGCGTGTGGAAGATAATGAAGAAGATTTGTCTATATCACTAGCGTGCAACGAACCCCAAATTTCGCCTAGTTTGAGGTAAGTTTATTTAAAACCTGTATTGAATACCATTAAACTTACGGTATCATGAATTGTTTATAATGTATAATGTAGGCACACATCTTATGCTCCTGAAGCGATGAATATTGGCATGGCACGAGGTGGTGAATGGTTTGGCACACAAATATCATTTGATAACCCTTATTTTCACACTGGTTCAAGTGGTATGCAAGAGGGAAATATGAATGATGACGAAGACGAAGGGGAGAATGAGGAAGAGGATGGGGAAAATGATGAGCAAATGCCGAATTCACCGGTTATTAATGTTGAAGATGTACGAGGAGAGGATAGTGTGCAAGAGATGGTTGATAATGAGGGAGATGAATTAGTAGACATCGCAATTGCTACGGATAACTTAGATGATTTTGAGGAAGAGTTGCCATATGAGGAGGAGCCCCCATGGGCGCGACTAACCGATGAGGAAATAGATGGGGCAATTAATCGGGGTTTGCATGAGGAGACATATCATGAGGAAGCCATATATGTGGGGCAAATATTCCCTACTAAAGATGAATTTGTACACGCATTGAGGGAGTTTTCAATAGCGCATGATGTTCGATATAAAGTGTTGCGTACAAGTCCGACACAGTACACTGCAAAATGTCAATACCCTGCCTGCCCATGGAGAGTACATGCATCATTTAAGAAGGGGATGCATCATTTTAAAGTGAAGACGTATGGTGGGGAACACACTTGTAGAAATGCTCAGCTAGACACTGGTCATAGACAATGTACTGCGGCCTTTGTTTGTCGGCATATATTACCCTCTATTAGAGCGGAAGTGGATATCCCACCAGTGGTTATTCAAGAGAGGATTAAGGAGACGTTTCACGTGGATATTTCATATACAAAAGCATGGAGGGCAAGGAATATGGCCATCAAAGCAGTGTATGGTGATTGGGTTGAGTCATATCGATTGTTGCCAATGTACTTGGAGGCAATAGTTAATGCCAATCCGGGAACCATTTGTAGGTTGGTGACGACCCCAATGGAAGATGCTACATCTCGACGGTTTGAGAAGGCGTTTTGGGCATTTGGGCCTTGTATTAGGGGTTTTAAACATTGTCTCCCAGTCATAAGTGTTGATGCTACTTTCCTATCTGGTAAGTATGGAGGAGCCCTTTTGGCGGCGACTGCTAACGACGGGCACAAGGGTTTGTTTCCTCTTGCATGCCTTGTTTCGGGTGAGGATTACCCTAATTGGAGATGGTTCTTACGTATGTTGAAGGAGCATGTTGTCCTTGATAGGATCTGTATCACTATCATATCTGATCGACATAAAGGGTTGCAAAAAGCTGTGCCAGAGGTGTTTCCGCATCCGCATTTTTGTCACCGATATTGTATGCGACACATAAAGGCAAACTATCATAAGAAGTTTAAAAATGATGTATTGACGAGTTTGATAGGGGAAGCTGCAACTGTGCTTACCATAGACGAGTTTGATGAGAAGATGAAACTTATCGGTGCAGAAAGTCCAGAAGCAAAATGGCTACTCAGTGAGGAAGGTGGATTATCACCTCAATTGTGGTCTCTTGCTCACGATGGTTTTACAAGATTTGGTATGACCACAACAAATATGGCTGAAAGTCTAAACAGCGTGTTAAAAGGGGGTCGATCATTACCCGTGCAAGCCTTAGTGTCAGCCACATTCTACCGGATCATCAAATTCTTTGTGAAGCGACATTCGGCCGGATTGGTCAAGACAACCCCATACACCCCTACTATTGAGTGGAAGATTAAAGAACAAACGCGTCTGATTGGTAGCATGTTTGTTGACCAAATCAATTCTCACATATATGAAGTGAGAACAATGCGTGGTAGGAAATATGTGGTGGATGACACCGATCATACATGTTCTTGCAATTATCCTCAGGTGTACAAACATCCATGTCATCATCTACTTGTTGTCCATTCGAAGCGAAGGCGACCCATCGGCGATTTAGTTGGACATTGGTATACATCTGATGCATATAGATCGGTGTATGCAGTCGAATTCTTTCCTCCTCCTGATCGACGATCTTGGGAGGAAAAGTCACCTATGTATGTGGTGAAGCCCCCAAGAGTGACACGAAAACCCGGTCGTCCACGCACTAGGAGAATACGTAATGCGATGGATAGTGCGGGCATGACGACAGATGGTCGATCACACTACCATTGTGGGAAATGTAACCAACTTGGACATAATAGGCGTCAATGCCAAAACACACCTTCAGCGGATTGGTACATGTTCTTACAATGGTCTATATATTTAAAGTAGGTTGGTTTATACATTCTTTGAAGTTACAATTAATTGTTGGTTTCTTTGTAGATATTATGGACCCAGGACCGATTGATCCCTCCGTCCTCACAGAGCAGAGCTCGCACAGATCCGATGGCATATGGAACGGAGAGGTATGTGCAAACATCATTATCTCATTAGTTTTGGATATTGCAAAAATTTAACTATTTTTCTAATTGTAAGTACTTTTCATGTGTATAGGATCCCGGATGCATTGAATGCACCGAGCACTGGCAAAACGTGCGCCATTGGATAGTTGATCCGCGCATGTTGTCGTACATAGAGATGGCAGGTTTTGGCCACTTTATACGGTTACAGTATATCAGGATTGATAGGGCTCTTATCACTGCCCTAGTTGAGAAATGGCGGAGGGAGACGCAAACATTTCACTTGCATTTGGGGGAAATGACTATAACATTACAAGATGTTGCTGTACTACTCGGATTGCGAGTTGATGGCATTGCGGTGAGTTGCTCGACTGTGGGCATTGACTGGAATGAAGTATACGAGCACCTTCTTGGACGGGTACCTCCACGCGAATCATTGAAAGGACGAACTAGGGTAAGTCTGTTGTGGTTGAGAGAGCAGTTCAGTCGCCTGTCGGAAGATGCCAGCAAGATTGAAGTCGAGCAACACGCACGAGCATATTTACTCTATTTGCTCGGTAGCACTATATTTGCCGATAGCAGCAGTAGCCATGTGCACCCGATGTATCTTCTTTTGTTAGAGGATTTATACACTGCGGGACAGTATGCATGGGGTAGTGCCACCCTTGCCTACCTGTACAGAGAGTTGGCAAAAGCTTGCCAACCTAGCACATTCGGGATTGCCGGGTGCGTCACTCTGATCCAGGTAAATCATCAATAATCTGATTAATGCTAAAAATGTTTATTTCAATTATAACATTTGATTCATGCTGTGTATGTGTTAAATAGCTATGGTCGTGGGAGAGATTGCATATTGGCCGTCCAAACATTCAAAGCACTCCACTAGATGGTTTATCTCCGTTAGGAGTTCGGTATGTGTTTTCTATTTAAGTTATTTTGTGGTCTTCTATTGGGATTTCAACTAATGTATTTTTCATCTTCTTTATGTTAGGTGGAATGCTAAAAAGAAAAAAACTGTAAATCCTCACAGTGTCCTCTTGATGTATAGATCTGAACTAGACTATCAGCGATCCGGCCAGGTATTAGTCATTCGTAATGTACATGTTATGAATATAACGAATGTAAATCGAAGTGACACGAATACTATTTTCAAATGTTGTGTAGGTAACATGGCAGCCATATTATGATCATGTGTTAGCGCAGTTACCAGGAGTATGTACGGATGGAGCGCATGTGTGGCTATCTAGGACGCCACTGATATGTGTAGATATTGTGGAGATGCATGTTCCAGATCGGGTTATGTTGCAGTTCGGATTTGAGCAGATTTTCCCCCTCTTGGTGTAGAGTTCATTGAACGATCTTCGCGTCGAGGCCGAGGGAGTTTTGATTGGAGGTCGCATCATGCGGCCTATATTACTAGATGGGATGACCGGACGACCACTCTCGTTCAAGGGGAGCCTGCAATGACGGAGCGAGATGCAGATAATGCATATATGAGATGGTACTTGAGGATCACGAGGAGACTTATCATGCCACCTGTGCATGAGGCGGAGATGTTATATCAACCGAGGGGTGACACTGAGCTGGCGTTGGTTAGTATCTCCGACTTCATCTTTTATTTAATTCACCATTGTATGAGTAGATAACATATATTCTTCTTGTTCCTTTGTAGCTTACTTGTGTGAGACAAGTGCACCCTCAGTCTCATAGTGCTTTAGTAGACCGATCATATGATAGCTTTGTAGCGGCATGTCAGACGATACACGATATCTCTGGTCATGTTCTTGCGAGTTTGCCATTGCTTCGGCCCGTTATGACTGAGATTCCAGTAATGGAGGTTGTTCCAGATCCTTTATCAGCTTCACCAGACGTTGTGACATCATCAGCAGACACGACGGGTTTTACCCCATCAGTAGTTGTTCCAGACGCCTCGGTCGATCAAGTTGAGAGGCCCCTTTCTTCAAAAGTATATACCCGGCGACAGCGTGCACTCCGTGCTCTACATCAGGCACCTTCTTCTTCAGATGCTATGCCTGACGTTGATCCTGAGGAAATTCCAGTTCGAGCACGAGGACGGGGTAGGAATAGGTTGAGGAGAATTGATTAAACACTTGTAATTGATTAAACATTTGTAATACTTTGTATAACTTTGTAATAGTTAAAGTTGTGTAATATGTTTATGTATATTTTTATATATGTTTTGTGTATGTTTGTGGATGTGTTTTTGTGTATGTTTATGGATGTGTTTTTTTGTATGTTTTTAAACTGTTTAAGTGTTATCAGGTGAAAAATTGTAGATTTCATCTGGAGGAGGATACACCGGAGAGTGGTGTGGGTGAGAGGCGTCACCGACGCCTCCATTGTGGAAAAAAAAAGCCAAGGGTCAGAAAGGCGTCGGTTCAACCGACGCCTTTCAGTTATAACGAAAGGCGTCGGTTCAACCGACGCTTTTAAAATGAAGGGCAATAAAGGCGTCGGTTGAACCGACGCCTTTCACCTTTCTACGAAAGGCGTCGGTTGAACCGACGCCTTTCGGGTCAGTTTTTAAAAAAAGGCCACGCAGGCGCCAGCGGCCGCCTGCTGGCTTGTCAGATACCCTCTTTTGCAATTATTTTCTACAGTAAGTCATTTTTAAAATTTTTTTTTAATACCCTATTATATAAATTTCCCTTATTTTTTCTTTACTCATCCGTTACTATCATCTTCTTAGTTAAGACGTCTGAGCTTCTTTGCCCTCCACAACTGCCATAGAATGCTTTCGACCGACATGAGATCTTGGCCGTGTTTGACGTATGTATGATATTTCAACAAGGCAAAAAAAAAAGAGGGCCGGTAGCCTCCGGTCGCCCGGAGAGAGACTTCTCTCCGAACGACCTCATCTCAACCGTCGGATCCCATCTGACGGTTGAGATCTCCCTCTCTCCCTCCCCCTTTCTCCCTCCCTCTCTCCCTCTCCCTCGACGGACCGCCGCCCCGGCGACACCCTCCCACTCCCTCCTCTGGCTCGACGGGGCGCCCCGCCGCCCCGGTGACCCTCTTCCCTCTCCCTCTCCCTCTTCCTCTCTCCCCCTCCCTCTAGCTCCCTCCCTCTGGCCCCGCCGCCCCGACGACCCCCTCCTATCGCCCCGCCGCCCTGCCACCACGGCAACCCCCTCCCGCCGTCTCATCTGGCTCGACGGGGCGCCCTTGCCGTGGTGGTGGGGCGGCGAAAGTTGGAAAAAGATCTTTTTCTAACTTTCGCCACCCCACCACCACGGCGAGGGCGCCCCGTCGAGCCAGATGAGACGGCGGGAGGGGGTCGCCGTGGTGGCGGAGCTAGAGGAGGGGTCACCGGGGCGTCGCCGGGGTGGCGGGCGCCCCGTCGAGCCAGAGGGAGAGGGAAGGGGGGGTCACCGGGGCGGCGGGCACCCCGTCGAGGGAGAGGGAGAGGGAGGGCGTTGCCAGGGCGGCGGGGCGGCGGGCACCCCGTCAAGGGAGGGAGAGGGAGAGGGGGGAGTGGGAGGGCGTTGCCAGGGCGGCGGGGCGGCGCCGAGGTGGCGGGCACCCCGTTGAGGGAGAGAGGGGGAGGGGGAGGGGCTCAACTGTTAGATGAAATCCGATGGTTGAGCCCGGGCGCTCGGAGAGAAGCAGCCTCCGGGCGCCCGGAGGCTACCTTTAGCAAAAAAAAATATGTTGGCTAAAAAAATAGGAAATTGAAAAGCGTCCTAGCTCGCATGGGAAGAACCAAGAAGGGAAGAGGGCACCCATGTACAAAAGATTTTTTTTAATTTCCTTGTGATATGAATCATCATGTATATTTGTATTTTTAATTTCATTTTGGTATGTTAAGTTGTCATCGGGGGCGCCTTTCATCATTAAGTGCATAACGTTTCCTTTCTAATACCAAACACTTTGGATATTTAAGAATGAGGAGCCCTGCAACATCCCCGAGATGCATGGCTCCCTATCACCCTTGACATAAAAGTGACGTGGTCAATCCGTTGTACCCAATCATTTTCGGCGAACTCCAGCTGAGAAAGATTCGTATGGTCACGTCATGTATAATGTACCTCTATCCACAAACAGTGATTACATTTTAGATTTTAACGTATCCACAAAAAAGTGATTGCATATACCTTACATGCCAATATACTTTTTGGAATGTACACATGTAATGGTAAGCATATGCTTAAAATGATGTGGGCTTAGATGCAAATAACTTTATCTCATTTTCATATAAGGTAACTATTATGTAGACGAAGGGAGTAAACTTTTCCCTTTTATTGTATACGATTATGTTCACGATTTTATGGCATGTGAAATTAAAATTTTGTGGTATACAAAAAATGACTTTTTGAATGGATACTGAATCCTTTTTTACCTAAAAAAAGTCTTTTTCTTGTAATAAGTACAAGAATCCTTATTTGGGTTGATACTTGGTGGTGAAGTTGGGCCTCTTTGGTGTGTCCAACGGCGTGAAGGTCTTTTCTGTCTCTGAAATGGGGGATCGGGCCGACTCCGGCGAGCTTCGGGAGGACGCCGAGCGGCTCCTCTTGGAGTCCGGTGACAGGGGCGACGAGCGCTCTTGGCGGCTCAACTTTGATGGGTTCCAGCGGGCCGAACCCAAGGAGAAGCCGCCTCGCGGCCTTCACGACTGTCTCGGCGTTCTCAGTATTGCCTCTTTCTCCATTGGCGTTCTTTAATGTGTGTGTTTGCTTTGTTGTTGTTGGCGACGCTGATATCATTGGTGGTGACGAATGGAGAAGACTATACTTTATTCATTTTGATTGCTTTTGTTATATTGTTCTAAAGGTGGTGTTTTTTTTTTCAAAAAAAAAATTCTTGGGAAGCTTAGTTTGGTCGTCTCCGGTCATTGCTGGTCTTTGGGAGTCATCTGTCGATTCATTTCAGTGTTCATTTATAATATTGTCATTTGCAGCGTTTTTGTTTAACATTTGGTATTTGCAGCATTTTGTTTATATTTCTTGTGCCTCATCTAGCAGGTAACAAAAAAAATAGTAATTTTTGGGAAATGTTTCTGATGAGTCTCATGCAGTATTTTTCTATAAATTTAGCAAAGTATATTTATGGAAATGGTGAATTGTAATATTACTGGAATGTAATGCTTCGTTCCATGTTAATAGTCCTACTTGGTTTCTTCAAAAGGAACTAATATCAGTTTATAGATGAATGGTTTTGCCATCGTTGCGGCTTTTAATGATGCTTTTTTTTACAGATTTCTCATTTGTGTGAAAATTTTGTTTATTGGCACGGACCATGTGCTAATCTTTCGTTTTTTTTTCTTATTCTTGTTTTGCATTTCATATTTTGATCCTTGTTTTGTCTATTCTTTGGTCTGTATAGTTATTGTTAGTATGTTCTCTTCATAAGATTGTAATTCCCTCTTTTTTCCAGTGGGAGGGAATAAGTGTTGTTGTATTGAGAAAATAACATTATGGCGCGAAACAAGCAGAAAAAAATCTGACAGTTTTTTTGTCTTTCGTAGTGAATGACTTTTTTTCTATTTAACCATGCAATTTTTGGATAATGAAAGAATGGAAGGTGAATTTTTATGTATTATAAGAATGTGGTTACCTTCTTTTTTGTCTGCAAAATGTTCTCTCCATCCTGTATTAAGTGTCCTATTTGTGCTTTAAAAAATGAACCACTTTTAGTTCATTTTGCGAACCAAAATAGGACACTTAATATAAGATGGAGGGAGAGCAATATATTCTGTGCACATAAAGGCGTGAATTGCTTCTGCTTATAGGTTGCTTAGATTGGTTGTGGCTGTTATGTATTTGACATTGAACTTATGTCATAATCTGCGGTTATAATTGGTATGGGTTGATAATTTGGATTGGCAGAACATATGTAGCTCTGGTTAGCCAGATATTTGACTTGAATAATGGGTCTAGGTCCAGAAGATGATGTAGCTGAATACTATCAGCAACAAGTAGAAATGTTGGAAGGATTTAATGAAATGGATGCTTTAGCGGAGCGGGGTTTTCTACCTGGAATGTCGAAGGTGTGTACGATTTTCAAGTTCTGTATGCAAAGACATTGTATTCATTGACTACTTGTTGGATGCTTGTGCGATGAGGAATTGAATGGAATGCCTGATCATTTGTTTACAGGAAGAGCGTGAAAAGACTGCTAGAAGTGAGAGAATGGCAATCAGAATATCAAATGTTGCAAACATGGTGCTCTTTGCTGCAAAAGTCTATGCTTCAATTAGAAGTGGGTCGCTGGCCATCATAGCTTCCACATTGGATTCACTTCTTGATCTTCTTTCCGGTTTCATCCTATGGTTTACTGCTTTCTCTATGCAAACACCAAACCCTTATCAGTATCCAATTGGGAAAAAGCGTATGCAGCCATTGGTTAGTCTTAACTCCATTTTTGTCTATTACTGATAAACATTTATCTGAAATTAGCTAACACCATATTTATCGTAATTAGCTATAGATATTACTTTGTTTAGTCATAAAGTGTTACTTGGAATACAATTCTGGTTTTTGTTAGCTGAACTGTGTAATGGAATTTTCCACCATTTGTATTTTAGTTCCAGATTTATTGCATATTTTTATTTTTATTAATATCTTATATCTCTTGAACCTTCAAACATTATTATGGCTTCCTTTGTAAGAAAGTAGAGTCTTAGTAAATAGTATTCAGCTTGCTGCAAATGCCCTTTTGCAAATATTTGAATTCATGTAGCTAGGGGGTCATTTATATTAAGGCTATTTGTTAGTCAGGAAATGGGTTTGAGCAGTCTTGGTTTGCAAGCGCTTGGTTTATAGCAGGAAAATTTTTATGACCATTCCAGAAAAAGCTATAGGTAAATTTCTATTCAATCTTTTTGTCCTCATTGTTTTCTTGTTATCAAGTCGTGGTGCACTTGTTATTTGTTTGCCTACATAACTCATGCATTAAGAGTAACAACTGCCAATATCTTGTTTCTAGCATGAAGAATATGACAATCTTACATATGATGATTTGCTTTTTATTGGTACAACCTTGTGCGTGTGTGTTTTTGTCTAAATATGAGACGATTTCCAATTCTATGATAGATAGTATAAGCAATATAGCACTTCTTTTGTGGCTGTTTTTTGGCAGATATAATATTTTGTTGTTGCAACTTTTTGCAGGGAATTCTTGTTTTTGCTTCTGTTATGGCGACATTAGGTTTGCAGATAATATTGGAGTCAGTTCAGACTCTCCTATCAGATGTAAGCTTCCTGTAAACAGGGCTTATAGTTATCTGGTACATTTTCATATGCTATAGCTCAGCTCATGAAATTTGTGGAGTTGTTGCTATTTATTGATATCTCTGCTTAAGTGTGGATAACTCTAAAATACTTAATTGTTTAGCTAACAGATAATTTTTTGGCACCAAATTCGGAAAATTTTACTCCCTCTGTTCCATATTAATAGTTCTATTTGTTTTTTTCGTTTCAGAAAACCAAATAGGACTATTAATATTAGTTGTTTTACTCAAAACCCATTTCCATTAATAATTTTGTTCGTCTCTACACCATAGGGATGCCGCTTTTAGGCTAAGAAAATGCACGTGTGATTTAATTAATCCTTTGGTTGATCAATCAAATGCAGGATAATGAGTTTGAATTAACCAAGGAGCAAGAGAGATGGGTCGTTGGTATAATGCTCACAGTAACTTTAGTGAAGCTAGCTCTGGTCATTTACTGCCGTGCTTTCACAAATGAAATTGTTAAAGCTTATGCACAGGACCACTTTTTTGATGTTGTCACCAATCTCATTGGTTTAATTGCGGCTCTCCTTGCCAATTATATAACTGATTGGATTGACCCTGTCGGTGCGATCATTGTAAGTTAACGCTTCTCCACTTGTTTAGAATGCAAGGGTCAGTATCTGGTTGACCCCAGCCATCTAATTTCTAATCCACTTCTTTTTTTACAACAAAATGTAGCTTGTAATTAATTAACATCTGTTGGACACTGAACACTTTAGTTGTGTCAAATGCATCAGTTGGCGTTATATACTATTCGAACATGGTCAGCAACAGTGTTAGAGAATGTGAACTCGCTAGTAGGCCGGTCAGCAGCACCGGAGTATCTACAGAAGCTCACGTACCTCTGTTGGAACCATCATAAAGCCATCAGGCACATCGACACTGTTCGAGCTTACACATTTGGGTGTCACTACTTTGTTGAGGTTGACATTGTATTGCCATCAAATATGCCATTGAATGAGGCACATGATATTGGAGAGGCTTTGCAGGAGAAGCTTGAGTATCTGCCCGAGATTGAGCGTGCTTTTGTTCACCTTGATTATGAGTTCACACATCGTCCAGAGCATGCAGGAGCTCACTCATAGATCAGTCCTTGCACATGCTAATGGCTGTTTGATTGTCTGTTTTATCATCATGTATAGTTTCATTCATCTCTTCTGTGGAATTCAATTCAATTCTCTCGTAGCAAGGTTAACTTTCTTGTGAGATTCCACATACCTGATGCTGGTGACAGGGATGAATGGTGCTGGTTCTGGATGGGAGGCTGGGAGCGAGACTGCTCATGCGCTAACTGATAGTATATTTTTCTAGATTAAGCAGGTAGCTTCTTATATTTTTAGTACTCAATGACTGTTGCACATGAAAACATGTTGTGACGTGCAAAATCTCCGAAAATTCTGGCGCAAGTATACCAGGTATCTAGCTCGACATTATTATTCTTGCAAGGAATATACCATCCCCATTTTAGGAAAATTCAGGAGGCGTCGTGGTACCTTGAACAAGTCAGATGCTTTTGAAGGAATTCTATTTCTTGCCTCGTCCCTGAGATTCGGGAATGCCATGTTACCTGATTTTTTCTGTCTCATGCCATATAATTTGGTTTTAGCTAAACCGGAGATTTTTCCATATTACCTGGCCATTGAGCTCAAATGGATACTTCATATTTTATCTGTCCTCAATCACGCCCCCATTTCACACAACCTTCTCCTGCAGGGCTCATATGGTATTGCGATCATGTTTGGGCTGTGAGGCGTGTCATGGACGCCCCTAAGAACCGCTATCATGGCAATCACAGAATGCAACAAAGTGACCATAAACGGTTTGATCTTTGTGGACAACCCAGGATTTCATGTTAAACTTGATAAGAGTACAATGGTTGATGTCAATGGCCTTTCCATAATGGCCCCTGGAGATAGCCCAAATACAGATGGGATCCGCATAGAAAACGCGGAGTATGTCCGTATTGATGACTGCTTTATTGGAACAGGTTATTATACATACCATATAGAGTAATTTTGTGGGTAGGGAGAATATTAACTAAATGTTTTCTTAAGTTATGTTTTGGTTCTATTTTCTTTTATGTTTTAATACCAGATGCGTGCCCACTTATCAACGTGTGCATTTAAAATAGATTATTATGGTTTAAAATTGTTTTTAAATATGAGACAGAAAATGATAACTTATCTCATGCTATAAATAATATGATCTCTCCGTCCAGATTAACCTGGCTGCATTTGAAAATTACGGATCCAGAACTAAATGACTGGCCAATAGATCCTCATGAACATGTGAAGAGAGGCTTGAAATGTTGTGGGCCTTACAAGTCAATATATTTAACGCATTTTCAAATGCGGCCAAGATTATTTAGACAGATGGAAGAAATAGTATGGAGTGCTTGAGCCAAACTAAGCCTTGAGAGCACAAGGAGGTAACATTGAACCATTAGTTGACAGTTGAGCTGGAAAGAGCCACCAAATTAAGCTCACGAGCTCCCCTAGTGTTGTGACCGCTTACAACCCATGATGCACACTGGTTTTATGAGCGCTACATGGGTACGGGATGTAATCAGCTGGTGGAGCTTCACTGGTCGGGATTGATGGCACACATGCTAATGCCCCACTCTACACAAATTACTACGCACTAATATGTTAGCCATGGGTCCAAGTGATCAACGGCTCGTAAAGCTTCACCAGCTTATTACAACTCATTATATTTCATGTGCTTAAAGTAAATAGGACTCTTACTCTTATACTCCAGTGATCATCAAGGTCGAGATCAGCTCCAGTGATCACGGTCGGCCTTGAACCTACTTTCTTTGGAGGGGTTAAAGTCTTGAAACACTTTCATGACTGATCTGACTGAGCATTTGTTCAAAATCTAGGTGACGACTGCATTTCAATTGGTTCTGGTAACGCCAATATTATGATCACCGACATCACATTTGGACCAGGCCATGGGATAAGGTGATGAGTTAAGTGTCTCTGAATTGACTTAATCAACATAATGGTCCTTTCTTTAATTGAGCGGTGTCTTTTCATGCGTAGCATTGGAAGTCTAGGCAAAGGTGGAAGGAAGTCGACCGTAGCAAATGTTCACGTGAAGACCGTTGTATTGAGTGGTACCACCAATGGGATTAGGATCAAGTCATGGCAGGCAGTCTCACCTTATATTCTGCAATTTCTTTTTTCTGTACCAATCTTGTTATTAGGGCATTTCATGCATTCCATACATTCAATTTTTTTTATGACTATCAAAATGCAGGGAGGGAAAGGTTATGCAAGAAACATTACTTATAAGGATATTTATTTGAAGAACTCAAAGAATCCCATCATCATTGATCGGTACCATTGTCCAAATATGCACCACATTTGCACAAATCAAGTGAGTACTCCACCCTGGCTTTAGTTCTTTAGACTTCTCCAAAATAAGAGTTCACCTACTCTGCGATGACTATGGGGTCGGGAGATGGTAACTGTTCGATCTTCATTGAGCAAATCGGCTATAGGAGGGTTTGAGGTCCCACCTGACCTGTCTTTCGTGCGCACCCTATGGGCCTTGTATCGTGGAAAACCTAATGTAGGGAAATAATTATGATTGTATAAGTTCATTGGCAGGAAAACAAATTGAAGTGAATATGGTTAAACATTTGAATCATACATAACAAAAAAAATAAAATTTCTCATATAAGAAATTATTCATATTGCATGTTTTAGACATTGAACCCTAAAAAAGGATTCTAATTCATTTCCTCTCGTAAATGCGCGTCTCGACACAGTTTTTTTTTTTGGGGGGGGGGGGGGGCGGGGGGGGGGGATGGATGTGTAGAATGCTTGAGCAGTTGAGTCATACGCGAATTTGCTAACTACTTGACAATGTAGTACAGTTTTTTTATATTAACAATGTACGTTGTTTGCAATGTTTACAGACATCAGCAGTACATATAAACGACGTAAAATACAAAGGGATATATGGGACTTCTGCTAGGAAATTAGCAGTGATTTTTGCATGCAGCGAGAGTGTGGCTTCAACAAACATATTTACGGGCACGGTGAATATAACATGGGCAGAACATGAGAAGCCAACCACCTCCTATTGCCTCAATGCCAAAGGAAAAAGAGCTGGAAATGTCTTCCCTGCGCCCCCCTGCTTGGATCCCTAGCAGCATATATAACTCAGAACTTTCATAGAATTCTTTGTGCAGTTGGCTGATAATAACTTGTTTGATTTTTAGCTCTTTTAGTATACTCCGTGGGACAGAGTCCAGGAAGGTCGCTGTAATAGCTTCCGTCAAATATGGCCACTGCTGATGCTTAATTGTCAAGTCCACCCAGTAGGTGATAGAGTACTTAAATCCCTCGGATTCTTTAAGAAATGAAAGATGTCTTGTCCAACTGCATTAGAAAAGACAAATACCACGCATGCACCCACCATCCTGCATCTTATCTGAACACCTCAACTATCTGCACCACATGGGTCTGTTTAATCGTCTTCATCACTTAAATCTGTATGCTAAGACTTATGCTAAGCATAAATTTTTCCGTTGGGTAAAAGTGAGACTTTGTGAACTCTGTGATTGGAATGTTTGGGCTGTTAGATCAATAAATTGACAGGATCTACGCTCAGGGATTAGCATAAGGTGAAAAGCGAAAATCATGATTGGGAAGTACCTTGTTCACTTGGCATGAGAATGTATAACACTATTTAAGCGCCTCACACATACTCCTCAATCACTCTAAAAAATTATCTTAATTACAAATTTCTGGGTATTTAATAAAAATAATGTGACTTTAATTTGGTTTATAAATGGTTTTTTATTTTCAATAACCTTTAGCTTTCCAAGTGGCTATGGTCCACATGTAGGGACACACCACCATGGGCATCAGCAGGCCTCTCATTGGTTCCTATGTTCTTTTTCCATGTCCCGCAGACTACCAAATCAGCCTCTATTTCATAGAGCTAGACATGCCCATTTGACTCAACATTATTAAAAAGTATAAGCCTCAAGTAGGTTAATTGTAAAGAGGACGGTTTACATGAGATCACTCTCATATATAAGGAGCATGAGGCCAATTTTTTGGGCCATTGAATTTCAATCCTAAGGTGGATATCAAATCAATGGGTAGGTGAGTATGTCACATCAGGGGTAGATGAGTTATATGTAACTGTTTGTAGCCATCATATCAAGATCCAATAGCTACGAATGGAATTGACCTCATATAAGCTATATGAGAGCGATCTCATTTAAACTTTTTCCAATTGCAAAACTAGAATTATGACCGAAACATGAAACTCTATAATATAAAAAATATTTCAAAATAAGTAAGACTAAGAAATTAAGATCATATAGAATTGAACTTTAAAAAAGATAGAATTGCGGTAGAAAATTAGTTGAAAACGATGCACAAGAAATGCCAAGGTGTGAGTATTCCACTATTTACGATCTATTATCAACAAGAGGGAGATATAGAGAATAATGTAGTACTTAGGTTAAATTTGAGGTGGCTAAGTGGAAGGAGTGCCGAGATCTATGTGCAAGATGTTGGGTATTTTCAAAACAGGGGAAAAAGAAGACGGGACGGCGTCCGGACTGGACATTCGGCGACTCAACAGTAACATTGCAGTAGTCGTGGACGTATGGTACAATTCATAAGGAGCACTCCGTAATGTCTCTGGACATCCGCCAAATGGACAAGATGTCCTATAGTAATAGTTATTTGACTGTTGGGACTAAAAAGCACATCTTTTCATTGGTTTTTGCACCCCTTAAACCCTCTTCTATATATAGCTTTCCATTAGATGATGTACCAAGTTCTTCTTTGGTTTTGTTGGTTCTAAAACTTTTGAGGGCTAATTTCTCGGCTTGACACAATATTATAGTTCCTTAAAGCTAGAAGGTAGATTGGTCTTCTATAGTGTGAATCGTAGATAAGGAAGAAAGCTTTATTATATCTTGATTACAAATTCGAGGAGATCCCGATTACACACTACATTCAGGAAGTGGTGGGAGTGAATATTGCTTTAAGAAAAGTAGACTTGATTGCGCCATAAAGAAAAGTCGCTGCAGTGTGTGTCTTGTGACAAATTGCATTTTCCTACTATTCTGAAACCCCACATCTCACAAAAGATGGTGTCATGCCCCAAATTCATGACCTTGATTAGAGCGCGAAAGCAACAAATCATAGAAACTCAGGAGGCTAGAAACTCGATACGTGACCGAATACTCGATCGATCTCATCACATTTGCCAGGACAGAATATGCAGGATCGACTTGACAGACCAATATTCAGATATGCAATCTTAATGTAACATTGCCAATAGAAGAAATAATCTACTTAGTCTATTACAACAGATAAAATAATAATCAACAAAGCCAAATAAAAAAAGATCCTGGCACACTCATCCATAGCCGCTCTGAAATCACAAACTGCTCAGCTTCATTCTCTTTTAATGCTTGCATCAGAGGATGCATGAGTATTCCGAAGAGATACCCAGTAGGATGCAAAAACCCACATAGAATTTGAATAGATAAAAAGAAATATTGTTCTCAATATAGAATTCAAGTTTCAACAGGATCAGGATGGAAATACGGAGTTCACCTTACCTGAATAACAACCATACTCAGAAACAACATCAACTCAATGTATGGATAGAATGAATAACAATTCAAGACTCCGAACGACCAACGTATAGGGAGAAAGTAATCAATAAATTATGACTCCAGACATCCATAGTGTAAGGAGATTTCAACTTCTGCTCTCAGATTTGTCCATTTCCTATGTGGATAATTATCAGAACATCTTAGAAGTTCTCTCTTTGGAACCCGGCTATGCGTTCAAGGATACTGGCCCCATCAGTGCTTACGGGCACAATGGACTGCAAACCTTTCGTAATATCATACAGTCTAAAAATGTACGTGTGCCTCATCGATTGAACTACAGAGGTTTAAAAATAAATTGGAGATCACCATGGATCTAGCAATGGCTCGTGAGCATATTATGATTCCACCTCGGAGAGTTTCTAACAATAGCTCTTAGTGGAAGAAAACAGTTTACAAGGAACTGAATGGTAACTCACAACAACAAAGGTTGTATCAAATAACTCAAATTTCTCATCTTTCAAGGTTTGACTCACATAAGAGTACTAATGAGATTTCCATATCTCAATCAGCAATCGACTCACTAGAGGCGTGATAAAAGACTTGTTCAATCTCGATCATCAACTGACTCATAAGAGATATTTCAACAGATTAAACTTCATCGAATACTTTCACTGTGCGTAGCCCTAGATAGGAATTCCCAACACCATAGGCTAAAGAATGAAATAGTCTCAAAGTAGACGAGACACTAGGGTCTGAGAGTTCAAACCCCAGCTAGAACTTTAATGACTCAAACGACATGCAAATGCTTCAAATAAGCAGGACATTGTTCCGCTTACGATGACTCAACCCATATCATTCTCCCCAAGAGAATTATTCTTACCGTAATCTTTAATATTCATGCATTCCCATATTTATTAAGTTTTGACATAATTATAACTTATCATCTAATCAAGTCTTAAATAAGTGGTAGTGTAGAGTTTGAAACCCTAATCCTGTGTACTGTCATTTGCACAATAGTCCATTTCCGACACTTACTACAGTTTGTACAATTAGAGTTGAATTCTATAAATTTTACTGAGAATAGCCCTATGAGTCTAGTTTCCAAACCATAGATGGCATATTTTTATGATTTTTTTACAATTAATCATAATTTTTTAAGTACCACTCGTCAGCGCAGAAACAGTTCTGGCCGAGAGTCTTTCTTAATCCCACGTGTTTTAATCATATTAAATACATTGTAAATCACCTAAGATCAGTGTACTGATCATAATTACCCATACCCGAGGGATGTTACAGAACCTTTAAGGTTCTAGTAATAAGTAGTATTTCTCAACTTAAGACACCACTTACCTCATAAACTGTTTTATACAAATAGTATTTTAATAATATACACGTTACCCACATAAGACCACTAATCCCGGACAGAATTATGAAATAGAAAAATACTAATATAACATAAAAGATGACCTTTTTATGAATCAAAAGGATCGTAACACGGAATTCAACATGAGTTACAGTAACAAATCACTATCCCCATCAATTTACATCACTTTTAAGTTTTTAACCCACTAGGTATATACCTGATTTGAGACTTACCAACATATATCAAATAATGAGATTTTGTGTGAGGAGCAAAGTCAGGCATGTAATATAGGAATTGTGTTTCTTCAAATGCAGACATACTTAATTGGACAGAGGGAGTAATTCAATCATAAAATAGAATGAGTCCCGCTAGTATACTTAGGGGCCGTTTGGGGCGTGATTATTGCAAAAATATCCAGACTGGATATTGGATATATACTGTAGCATCCATGTGAATTTTTACATCCAGCTGAAACACCTCCTGAGGTGTTTCAGCTGGATATATAAAATATCCAGATGCTACAGTGTAGCAAAACATCCCATCTGGATGTTTTGCTTTTAATCACGCCCCAAACGGCCCCTTACCCGCCGAACCCCTCCATTAATCATCCACCCGGACATTGATCCAACGGCTCGTGATGTTGCACCGGACAATATCGTGCGTGAGTCCACACAGGATGTTACTATGCTTGGCAACTATTCATTGTTCCTAACATGCCCCGTAGGATTTACTCTCACATGTCAAGAGTCGTCCATCTCCAAGCTCGACGCACATCGAGGGCTGCGCACTCTCACCTGCGTACACTAACACCTGGATTGCAATCTCCTTCCGCGAGTGGAAATTCGACGGTTCTTATCATCCAAGTGAAAATCCGAGGTGTCGCATTGGGCGCATTGTATAATTTCCGTTTCGTATTGTATAATTTTTAGTAACGGGAAGGCACACGCGAGATCCGTGACGGATGATGGATGGATCACTAACCTAACCACGGTTCAAAACTAACCCCCCTCCTCAGTCTCCTCCTGGCTTCATCTCCAATCCTCTCTGAAAATTGAAATTTTCCTTGGTCTCAGCCACCCCCTTCCCTTTCCCCAAGGCCAGTTTCACTTCCGTCATCTACTCTCCGGCGCTTTCCGATCTGAGCCGAGGAAGAAGATTTGATTCTCCGGCACCAGCTTCTGGTAAAGCCTCGTCTTTCTGGGTTTTGAGTGATTTTGTGTTTGCTTGTGGGTTCTGAGGCTGGGATGTGTTTTGTGGGCGGGATCGGCCGTCTTGGGTTACTGTGTATTTGGTTTGTATTTCACTGTGCTGGCAAATTTGTTGCATTTAATTGATTGTGTTGTGATCTGTGTAACTTTAATGAGCTGCTTGTGATGTGGTACTGGAAAGGGAAATAGCTGAAATTCTAGTTCTTGCTGCTGTTTTCTTGATTCTGATTTTATTTTTAGTAATTTGTCGTGTTTTAGAAGAAGTAAAATTTGATTTCTTAGTTCTGAATGGGGGGTAGCTGTCGGTGTACTTCTTGGTGGGGTGCATCTGTCAGATCGTTCCACAAGTTGTGCAAGTAGTTTAAAATTTTTTGCTCATTGAGGGTTCTCTAGTATTCTTGAACATGTTGGTTCATTTGACTTTTGAGCGCACTGAATTTGTTCTCTTATGTTTTGGCTAATTGATGTTTTGAACTAAAGCTGTTTGAAGTCATGAGACGAGACTGCATTTACGTAAAATAGATGGATTTGTATGTTGTTTCTCATATGAGTGCCTGTTCCCATGTGCAGACTACAGAGTCTATCTCTTCTTGTATGTTTTTGAAGAAAAATCATGGAATTGGATATACGAGAAGCCTTGTAATTCAATGAGTTGCTGAATTAATTCTTCATTGCATTTTGGGGCGTGTGCCAGCATTGTATACCAAAAGAAATAACGCTACAGATGTGGGTTATGGAAGTTTTTAGTTGAGCTAAGATATTATGGGTGAGGATGAGGACCCTTCTGGGTCAAGTGGTCCATGTCCGCTACCTCCTGGGCGCAAAACATATTGGCGCTCTGCATCATGGTCGTCCCGCTCCCTGTCTGCAGAAAATGGAAAGGAATGTCATGATAGTACTGGAAGTAACACCAACCAATTCCGGCGCTTCCCTGTCCCTCTCACCCCTCGTTCCACTCATAATTCAAAAGCACGCGCTTGCTTGCCTCCCTTACAGCCCTTGTCAATTGCTCGGCGCAATTTAGAAGAGTGGCCCAAAGCAGGGTCTGATGACATTGGAGAGTGGCCCCATCCCCCAACTCCTAGTGGCTCAAACAAAGGGTTGAAGCTGGATTTGTCATCATTTCAGCAAAATCCGGACCCAACTGGGACAGTTGTGAGGGACAAGATTGCCTTCTTTGATAAGGAATGTTCAAAGGTGGCTGAACATATTTACCTAGGTGGGACTGCTGTTGCGCGAGACAGGGAAATTCTTCGACGACATGGTATCACCCACGTCCTTAATTGTGTTGGCTTTGTCTGCCCAGAGTACTTCAAAGCAGATCTTGTGTATAAAACCTTATGGTTACAGGATAGCCCATCGGAGGACATTACTAGCATTTTGTATGATGTGTTTGACTATTTTGAGGATGTTAGGGAGCAAGGAGGTCGGGTGCTTGTCCACTGTTGCCAAGGTGTGTCCCGCTCAACTTCCTTGGTAATTGCATACCTCATGTGGAGAGAAGGGCAGAGCTTTGATGATGCATTTCAGTATGTTAAGGCCGCAAGAGGAATTGCTAATCCAAACATGGGATTTGCATGCCAGTTGCTTCAGTGCCAGAAGAGGGTCCATGCCATACCTTTAAGCCCAAGTTCTGTCTTGAGGATGTATAGGATGGCACCACATTCCCCTTATGATCCTCTTCACCTGGTGCCCAAAATGTTGAATGATCCTTGTCCCTCAGCCTTAGACTCTAGAGGGGCATTTATCATTCATGTGCCTTCAGCCATCTACGTATGGATTGGTGAGAATTGTGAGCGAGTCATGGAGAGGGATGCAAAAGCAGCTGCTTTTCAGGTTGTTCGATATGAAAGGGTACAGGGGCCAATCATTACTGTTGAAGAAGGACACGAGGCTCCTGACTTTTGGGACATTTTTTGGACCATTCCGGTTGTTGTAGATAATTCTGACAAAGCCATGCAGATTAAGAAGGATCAGATAGAATCTGCAGCTAACATCGGTGTTGGTAAGAAAAAGGTTGATACATATGATGTTGATTTTGAGCTTTTCCATAAAGCAATTACGGGAGGAATTGTTCCACCTTTTTCTTCATCTTCGGGAGCCGGACAAGAAACTCGGGTTCCAGCTAGAGAAAGCAATTGGAGTGTGTTGAGGCGCAAGTTTGTCTCGGGCAGTGTGAAGGAATGGGTCTCGGCATCCAAAGCTGCCTTAAGTAGGGTATATTCAGATTCAAGGTTGATAGTAGAAAAAAAAGATGCTTATGTGAATAAAAGTGAACTTATATCTCCCCCTAGTTCTTTATCTTCTGACACTAGTGTTAACTCGAAATCTGGTTCAGATTCACCTTCATTGTCACCCTCAATAACTTCTTCACCTGTACCATCGCCGCCTGATTCTACTATATGTAGTGACTCATCTAAGTCTATTCACCCTGTTGTAAGCAATCAGGAACGTCCAAGTTGTGGGCCTTGTTTGTTGCCTTATCTTACAACAGTTCCCTTGCCATGTAAAGGAGAAGCACTTTCTCTTGCAGAGCGAAGGGGGAATATGTCACCTTCTTTAAAGTTGCCTACCTTTTCATCGGGGTTTCTTCCATGTTCTTTGGATGCTGCAAGTGCTGACACCAATTTTGAGTTTAATCCACAAGAGATTTCACAATGCAATCAGGATGCATTTGAGGAAGGTTCTTCGCCCGAGACTGAAAAATTGCAGTTTCTTGAGGATCGAGAGTTGTCTGAGTTGTGTGGTATAGTTGATAGCGGGTCCAAGATTGCTAACCCGGGTCATCCTGTAGCATACTCCTGGCCTAATCTGCAAAAGGTTGTAAAATTTGGTGCACAGAATCTCCATCCAAAGGCAGTATTTCTTATACTTGCCCCAGGTTCAGAAGTCAAAAAACATAGAGTTAGGAAATTATTTTTATGGATAGGAAGTTGCTATGTACCTGAACATGGGCAGACTCAAGGAGATAGTGAGCAAAACGATGATGAAGATTGCAAGCAAAGCAATGACAAAGAAAAGATTGACTGGATTTGTGTGGGTCAGGACTTCCTTGCTCTAGTTGGTCTACCGAAAAACATTCCCATTGAGGTATGAAATATGAGTTGTTATCAAAGCTTTGGATAGCAAACATATATTTGTATTTTTTAGATCTACTGTAAGATTGTAGCATGTACTTGCATTGTTTGGTATGTGCAGAATCCTTTTTCTGTGGAACGTATTTATAGTCCCTCTGTTCCAAGTAAATTGCTAGTTACTTTTTCACCTAGACCAAGTGCAACTCATGTTTAGGTTGTTAACACAGAGCATATCGTGGATGATTTAAGCCAGTTAATCGTCTAAACAGTATCCTAAAATTCATAGGCTATGAACTTGTGATAATTTTGGGGATAATAGAAGAAGAAAGAAGCAAATGAAAGTGATGTATTCAGTTCTCTCTTGGCCATAGATTTTTTACTTGACAAAAGCTTGTTTTGACTTTGTTTTAGTAGCTGGTAGATGAAATGAAGCCATGTGTAAAGTCACTATGGCAAATAGGTGAGAGATGGGTTGTCTCTTAAGCTGGGTGGTCATGTTATTCATCTTGAAGATAAAAGTAAAAATGTCAGTTTGCATCTATAGTTGGTGAAATTTTAGAAAGCACAAAATTTTGTTTTATTTACGTATTTTTTTGAAAATGTGGTCATAAGTATGTATCCTATTTTTATGGTTTCGTTTTTTAATAAGATGTTTCAAGGTTAATGTATGCTTGTAATTGATTTTTATTTTTCATTTTGTGGGGTACGGAACTATAACACATTTCTACAAACCGAACATGATAAGTGATTGATTTTCTTGAAAAGAGGTGTCTATCCTCATTCTCGAAGAGAGGGTATTGGGGGTGGGGTACATTGGTAGGCAGTTTGCAGACCACTTCAATGCACCAGGGTTTCTGATCCAATTGAACATTCATTGAATGAGATACTTTTTGAAGGGTTTTTGGATGAGGACAGAAAATGTGGTTATTTTTAAGAAATGGTTTGAGATTTAACTCTTATGATATATGCCTGAAGAGAGTGATAATTAGATAAAAATCCATAATTTTAGCAATTTGGTTGCATGTTGCCACCGGAGAAGTCACAGTGGTACTGATATTTTTATGGCCCACCTACAGATGGCATTAGTGGCTATACAGCCCTCATAAAGATTTTCTAGTTATTCTATTTTGGGTAGCATTTGAGTTTCATTAGAATTTGCTTTATTATTAGTTAAATTAGGAATGCTTAGAAAAAGGCATGATGAGGGATGTGTAGCCACTAATGGCATCTGTAGACGAGCTATAACAGATGTCTTTGCTTTTTTCTCTTTACCTGTTTGTTAGAGGAAACTTCATTGATTGCTCATTGGGTCTCAGTTCTTACATTTTTGCATTATGTATGCTGCAGGTTGTCAAAGAAGAAGAAAAGTCAGAGAGCTTCCTGGAGTTGTTGGATTCTTGTGAATGTCTTTGAACCAACAGAAGATTCTGCGCTGAATCGTCAAATTCTTTGAAGTTTTTAATCATATTGTAGGATTTCTGGCAGTTTCCTGAGAAATGGCTGGCAAGATCAGTGAGGTAATCAAATGCCCTTAACCATAAGCCTCGTCAATCTAAGTATCTGTTTCACATGAATGGAAATGATTGCCAAGAAGTCTTAGTGGAAAAGAACTTTGATAAAGCAGCTTGTTTTAATTAAGTTTGGATAATTCTCACATTCAAGTGAAGTGTCAATTTCACCTTTAGGTTGCCGAAACACTTAATTCGAGTATTAACCCCAATAAGATCATGTGTAAAATGCAGCATTATGTAGCGTTAGCTGTAGCATTATGTAGCAAGTATTTGAAGCATATTTGTGGCTGATGTCTTTAACTTCTATGTGCAGGAGGCCGCCACTGTGACATATGTAGCAGACTATTTTGTAGAACTGGCCCGCCTGGTAATGTACAGTGTCAGCTTCTTGAAGTAAGAGTTGTGCTGTCACACTAAACTAGAGTTTCTTGTACGATATATAACATCTTACAGTAATTGGAAAATTCCTTCCAAGGATTGAGCCGTTCACCTTATTTTGGTTAAGCTTTTGTTGAAGGGCATCCAGTAATGGCTCTTGCAATATCTCCTTTAATGTTACTAAATTGCGATAAACTGGTGATGATAGGTGAGTTAACTTGATCTTCAGAAGACAGGTCTCATTAGGAGGAGGGGTTTTAGGGGCCGTTTGGGGTGTGAAAAATCAGTTTCAGCTAGTTAGTGGATTATCCCAAAAACCCTAACCAGTTGGATTTTTTTCAGCTGGATGGGGCAGATTTCTACGTCATCTCCCCGTGTATGTTAGATTACCCACTCACTAAGGATGTGTATGTCTATGTCAGTGATGTAGGGATATCACTGCCCTTTTTAATACTGCAACCATAAGCCAGACCCTAATTCACATCACAAAGAGAAGGTAAAAAAGGTGAAAGGAATCGGAAGTTGGCATAGGTTACTTCAGCTTCTCTTCTAATTCCTCAGTCGCACAAGCATGCATTATAGATGATAGCCATTTTCCTATTACTAGCAAATAAAGGAATCCTTCATTTCCTGATAATTCAGCAAAAAAAAAATATCCTGATAAAAGCGTTAGAAGTTGACAAACATTGGCAGTTAATAATTGTTTGATACTGCTTAATAAATGTCTATCACAGTGAATGACTGATTAATGCTAGCTAGCTAGTGCGGGAATATATGAGGAAAAAATGCCTGGGGTGCACCCCTATGCTGAAGGAATTAGCCGCCCATGGTTGTTATTCGAGAAGCAAGCATGTTGATACAGATTCCCTAGTTTCCTTCTTCCTTAAGTTGCTCTAAAAGAGGGTAGAGAAGTGGGATCATCAAAATATAATCCAAAGGGTCGCTGTAAAACCCAATTATATGCCTCCTTTGAAAAAAGACTTCGAATTCTCCCCAAAATAAGATAGAAAATGGGTTAAGTAATTTTGCACGATCTCGCACGCACATGATTAGGATTCACATGTGCGAATTCAGATTGTGACTTGCTCCACTGCACGATATACTTTTGATGGCCATAACTTTATGCTCTGGGCTCCAATTTGTGAATTATCAATGACGTTTAAAAGCTAACTTTCTGATTTTAATATATAATTGATTTGATAATAATGGGAAGAGCATGACTACACAATTTGTGAATTATCAATGACGTTTAAAAGCTAACTCTTTGGGGAAAGTTATGGCTTTTCTACCATGGTTGTTATGTTTATCCCCTTGCTGTGTTTTAATTACTCGCAAGCGCATGAATCGATTTTCAGTATAGATATGTAAATTTGCGAGGTCAATCTCTCGAGGACTTGTATATGGGAAAACAAGACTAACCTAAATTAACTAGCCCTTAGATTAATTATAAAGAATTGATTATCTAATTAATAAAAAATAATTAAGCTACAAAAGAAACAAATCAAACTAAATAATCAAAAGCACTTAAACTAAATTATGAGAATTTAAGACAAACTTAAACTAGGCAAGCAATTTAAATTAATAAAGAGACTTAAGAAAATAACAATATAAAAAAGACTAAGGCTATGGATCCCCTCTTGTCAATATGTAGAAGTTCACATCCATGTTCAAAGATCTATCACCCATCATATGATTCATAGCAATTTTGAATTCAATCTAATTACTATGGAAAATATCATCAATAAATTCTTAATTAAAATATCCAAAATTAGGTTCTTCCCTCTTCAAAAGATTAATCTCAAGTCATTTAATGTATCTACACATGTGAATCACGATGAATACTCAATCTTACCTATGAAACATACAATTTCAAGCATCTAATTAGTAGAAATTAATTAAAATAATGGGAAGAGCATGACTTGACCCATATCCAAACTAATTTCACTAGTTAAAATGAGAGAATAATTAATCATTAAAGAATAAAATTGTGCTCATGAAATTATATAGAATAAAAAGCTCTATACACCAATAAGAGGTTCATCTTAGCCTTAGCTAAGAAGACTACTCACTAATTAACATGAAACGAATATAAACTTCATTGAAATAAAAGTAATTAACTTAAAAGACTTGAAAATAAAAGAAAAGCAAATAATGTGACACTCTACTCCAGCCCTTCAGCCATCAGCCTTCTATCACAAAGCTGCTTCAATTTTTGAAAGGAGAAGATGTATCTTCTTCTCTGCACTTTGCTTGGCCAACCGGCTATAGCCTCTCGGCTTGTGGCCTTCCGGTTCTGACCCATTCTCAGAGCTCTCTCTTCTCCTTTTATATCTTTCTCTACCTCCCAAATCAAACCGAACCTTAAATTTTTCAGCCTCCAATTCCAACCAACAATAAAAGAGGAAGTTCTCGAAGACCTTCCAGATCGAACCCACTTTTGTTCTTGGATTGAGCACCAAACCAGCCTATGCAAATCCAATCTTACCTTCAATCTGATCCCAAATCCTAGCTTTCCTTGTTTCAGCCACCTCTACAAATTCCAACTGACAAGCTTCCTTCTTCCAATCACATTCCATTCCGAGCACGCCTCACTTTGCTAAAATCCGTGATTTCGTATCTCTTCCCAATCGAGCACCTTCAAATTTCCATCTCTGTCAAGTCTGGGTGAACCCAATTCTGTAAAATCCCAGCCAAGCTCAACTTCACCCAACCATGTCGAGCCAGCCTATTGCTAATCTGGGAATGAGCCCTAGGTCTTAATCCTCTCGCGCTTCTGTGCCGAACCAGGCTGCTGTTGTTTATCTCCTTCCCTTCTGTCTGAATGCTTCTAAGCACGAGCAATAGCGCTCGTTCATTTTCCTCACTTTTTTTATATTTCAGTTAAGTGAAAACCCGTCTTAGCGCCTACATCCGGCAGATCTGATATGGATGATTCTTACTTTAAGACAGAGCCCGTTGTCCACTTTAGCGTCAATCAACGATTCAGATTAATGCTCTCTGGATTTCAGCTTTTGTAAATTGAATTGAGCTATTAAACCATGCCTTGGCCTTTCTAATTGTCGAATCTTCTATGTATTGATCTCATCAGATGTGCAATAAAATATATAGTCCAATTAAATCAATAAATGCATCTAATTAATTAAAGTTATTCAATTAACACGAATAAAATGTTATTCTTCCTATTTTCACATGAAAAAATATTAGCAAATTAGGTATATAAAAGCATGTATTTATATGTATATCATTTCCTCCTACCAATCTTCAACTTTTTCTATATTTCTTAACTCATATCAAGTGCAATCCATTCCTTTCCTAAAATAAAACAACCATTAATAAATATCTAAATAACTTAGAAAGTTGTTCATAATTTATCTTACTCTCAACCTACATTTTACTAGTCCTCGAACAAAATAAGAAACAAAATTAAAATTTTACTAAAAAGACGTTTAAGAAGACCAACAACTAATACTTGCAACAATAGACAACTTTATTCAGATCATAGTAGTTATCATACAATTTCATCTTGGAAATATTTAATCAGATAAATACATGTATATATATATATATATATATATATATATATATATATATTGATAAACATGAAGTGTAGAGACTTGTAGCCATAAAATCAAGATCTATGTAGACAAGTAATATTAATATGACTTTTTAATTAAGCTCTTTAAGTTTGCCAACATAAAAAAATACTATAATGGCATCCACTCATTCTCTGAAAATATAATGATATAGATACATTCAATAACCTCATTTTTATTTTCAACTTCTCAACTATTTTCAGGATATAAGAGCATAATGCACCACTTTTTTTTTAGAAAAATATAGGATTTGTACACTTAGAATTTTTACACCTTCATAATATCGAGTCGCTTCCTAAGTCCTAAGGATAATATGATATATTTATTCTAAGGCCATTATTCCATTAAAGTTTTTTTAGACGGCCATTAATTATTATGGTTTATAGCAAGCACCCGTTTATGATGTTATATTTCTTTTATCATTAAAAACAAGCATAATTACTTTGTATACCATTGGATTATTTTTTCAGAACAATAGTGAGAGAAGAAACTTGATAAAGACTTTAAATTTAAACTGTTTGGTAATCAAAATTATAAGGATGACAAAACACGTTGTAAGAGGAAAAAGAAGGCGGTATGTATATAAGGACAACGGCAAGTGGAATGGAGACATATAGTGCTAAAGGTGGTGGTTGTTTACTAATAATTATGATAATTAATAAAAAAAATTATTATAATCAATACTCATATCTATACTATTAGCAGAAGTACTAAGAATATCGGACTCGAGAATTTCAAGTGTGCTAAAATATCCTCCATGTAGAATTTATGATTATTAAGTCTTCAAATGATAAAATTACAAAGCTTCTAACAATTTTTTAAAAGACTTAACAGTTGGTAACATAACTTAATCTCATTAATATTACTCTCACTGAAATTCCTCAGTAATTATGTAAAGTATCAGACAATTACTTATATTATCATATAATAAAAGTATAATATAATTCAAGAAAATCAGGTAGGTATTCAAAGGCTGTAGTATTATGAGTAAGATCCCAACACTTTGTTTTAATTTGAAAAATAGTTAATAACATGCGCTTGGTGGTGGTGCATCATGAATCACTGAATCTCACCTGGAGGGGTAGGCAACTCCCAAATGACCCATGTATTAACACTCGCCACAATAGAAGCGCATAGCTAGTGCACGCATGCACACATAAACGGGGTACTTGTTTTATGATTTGCCTCCTTGTGGCCCCAGAATTGGTCTCTAGAAATTGTGACATACATGAAACTTGGATATTTCTCAGGTCCACATATCACCATGAAATTATACATTAAGACAAAACAGAAGAAATGATGAACAAACATATTGTCATAGCAGGTGTCAGGAAAGTTAAAGCATGTTGCTACTCCACCAGATTTTTCTTAAGGAAAATTGCAAATGCCTACAAAGCATGCACCTTTTTATATAAAAAAACATGCACCTTATCATCACAGATATATGCTAATAAAATGTCCTCACTGATTGACGGCACATATATTATATCGATTATATCAAACTTGTGAGGGGCTCCAACCTTACCTTTCTGTGTCTCTATTGATAGGAGTCCACAATTGGTTGTTATTTAATTAGGTGAAAATTTTATACCACTAAAGCTAGTGGAGGTTCACTGGCCATGGATTTTAGGCTACCTCAAAGTGGTAACGACTTTTAGAACTGCTTGCCTTTCAGCTCGTCTAATTTGGTGGAAACACATAATAACCATTGACATAAAATAAATGCATATATACATGACAAGAAAATGTTGCGAACTGGCCGTATCACAAGAAAAACATTAAATTTTCAACTCCATTTTGACCACTTTAAAAGGCTAAAAGATGGGACGCATAGATCAATATAGGTATAACTTTTAGTAAATCCCCTATCTTAAAAAGAAAATCGTAGCGAGGCTTTTACCATATTAACCCTCATGTAGAACATATACACAAAATTGACCTTTCACAATATGTATTTACAGTATTGACCCTAGGCTCGTGTGAACACCCACACATGTGGCACAAAAAGTCTTAAGTGCCCCTCTCTTCTTTCTTTTCGTTTTTAACTTCATTCCCACTAACCCTCCCTCCCACATCTGTAGATTTGCTCCTCCACCGGCTCGGGTAACTCTGCTCCACCTTAGGTGCCTCTACCTCCGTCATTATCTCATCATCCTTCTCTGATTCCACCTCCTTCTCTTCCGCCATCACCAACACCTCCTCTTCTTTTGCTACTACTGCCTCCACCACCCACCATCACCACCACATGTCCCTCTCCTCCTCTTCGTTGCCGCTTCCTTCTCTACCATCACCATCATCTCCTCCTTGTCTTCCACCTCCTCCACCACCACCACCATCGTGTTAGGGTAAAAAATACGAGTTTTAAACCACCCTCTTACCCGCATCGAACTCAATAACAAAAGCCCATACTTTTTCCTAAGATCGAGGCCTTTTCCACTGTCATTTTGAAATCTCACATTTCACCTTTGAAATCTCAAATTTTAAAATCACATTTTTTTCTCAACTTCGCATCAGTCTTATGCACATTGACCTCAAACACAAATGACCATGCTTTTTTCCAGGGATCGAGGCCTTCTTCGATGTCAATTTGAGCATTTTCTCACCAGGAGATTCATATTTTAGCGAAATGTAAATAGTGACACATGAATAGTAAGTGACATGTGAATAGCGACATGTGCAATATGAGCTAAAATGTAAACACCTCCAAGTGAGAAAATGCTCAAATCACCACAAGAGAAGGTCAACGCAAGTAAGATGATCTTTTTAAAATCGGATTTTGGACCCTCAACGCAAAGATGGTGATCATGGCCATGGATGACGAGGAGGAGGTGATGGTGGAGGCAGCAGCGGCAAAAAAGGAGGTGGTGGCGATGGCAGAAGAGGAAGAGGTGGAGGTGGAGAAGGAGGAGGAAACAATGATGGAGGTGGAGGCACCAGAGGAGGAGCGGAGTCAATAGAGCTAGTAGAAGAGCAGACCTGCAAATGTGGGAGAGATGGTAAGTGGCAATGAAGTTAAGAAGGAAGAGAAAGAGGAGAGGGGCACTTAAGACTTTTATGTCACATGTGTGGGTGTTCACATATGCCTAAGAGGGGCTGTTGTGATCCGATGGGGTCACAAGGGATGCCTTGACAGCAGAGGAAAGGAAGAAGAAGAAGAGATAGAGGAAATAATATTTTCTTATTGCATAAGTCCTAAAGGAGGAGGAAGACCCCCTTATATAGAAGACTCTAGATGACATAATAACAACATGACGTCACTATGACAACATCATAGGCCATGATTACATCCAATTAGGCATTATTACAATCACTAATTGACACGAAAAGAGAAACTAATCATAATCAGATAATCCAGCGATATTCATGCGTGATGACGTACGTGTGCTGATGTCCTGTCATGACGTTCACAACACTCCACCACGCTTCCGCTAACACATTGTCCTCAATGCGACCAAGACGGAAATTGATGCATAAATTCATCCTCAAGTAGCCACTCAGGATCCTCCAACGGTTTGCCCTACCATGCCACAAACACTTACGTCACAATACACCCAGCGCGACGCACGCGACGTTTGTCAACAACCGAAGCTGGCACTAGCTCATCAGATTCAGCCGGACCCATGAGAGGATAAGGCGCAGAACCAGCAATCAAGTGAGGGTCCCCCACAAAGCGACGGAGGCGAGAGACATGGAATACAGGGTGCACCAAGGACTTGGCAGGCAGAGAAAGATGATACGCCACTGGGCCCACCCGTGTTGTTATGGCATAGGGCCCATGAAATCGAGGTGCCAGCTTCTAGTCAGCCCTATGCAAAGAAGTTTGGCGCTGGGGAAGAACTGACACATAAACCATATCACACACCTGGAACTCTTTGTTCGAACGTCGTTTGTCGTATAGTTGCTTCATCTGGTTCTGGGCGGACGCTAAATTGAATTTCAACTGACGAAGCACCTCATCACGAGTCTGTAACATATAATCCACCTCGGCGATGGAAGAACGATGAGGAACATAAGATAGGACAGATGGAGGGGGGCGGCAGTAGACAATCTCAGACGGTGTAAAGCCTGCACGTGTGTGATACGCCATGTTGTACGACCATTTTGTCCAAGGTAGCAATGAGAGCCAACGACGGGGTTGATCCCCCACAAAACAGTGTAAGTACTGCTCAAGACACCGATTCACCACTTCCGTTTGGCCATCTGTCTGGGGGTGGTATGTCGTGCTCATGTGAAGTTCTGTCCCCCCTGCAACTTAAAGAATTCCCGCCAAAACTGGGAGATGAAGACCCAATCTCTGTCAGATACAATAGTACATGGCATACCATGCAACTTCGCCACTTCACGCATATAAAGCTCTGCAACAGTACGGGCAGAGTACGGATGACTTAGGGCACAAAAATGGGCATATTTAGAGAGACGGTCAACCACCACCATTATCACCGTCTTGCCCCCCACCGCTGGTAAAGCCTCAATGAAATCCATGGAGACGTCATCCCACACCTTGTCTGGAATGGGAAGGGGCTGTAGAAGGCCCGCGGGAGAAGTAGACGATGTTTTGGCTCGCTGACATGTGTCACAGGCGGCCACATAAGCATGCACTGCTTTCCTCAAACCGGCCCACAGAAAGCTTTGGCTGACCCGTTTGAAGGTTCGAAACGTACCTTCATGCCCAGCAATCGGAGTATCATGGAAATGAGCGATAACCCATTGCCTCAAGTCTCCCACATCCGGCACCCAAAGTCGATCTTTCCAAAATAATAACTGGTTGCGCTAGTCGAAGGGGGGTGCCGCAGAGGGGTCGTTCTGAATACGACCAATCAGTTCCTGGGTAGGAGGATCTGCCGCATATGTCGCCTGCAAGTCTGGAATAAACGGGCAACAAGGGACAGAGAGTGCGAGGCAGACACCTTCTTGGGGCCGGTGCCATAAAGCATCCGCCACCGTATTATCGACGCCCTTCTTGTAGACCACCTCATAATCGTAACCCAGTAGCTTACTCACCCAGCGTTGTTGAGACGGAGTTGAAACGCGCTGCTCCAAAAAATATTTGAGAGGTTGGTGGTCGGTCCGAATAAGAAATCGTCGACCCAACAGATAAGGCCGCCACTTAGAGACAGCGTGCACAATGGCCAACATCTCCTTCTCGTACGCCGATAAAGATAAGGACCGGCCCGATAGTGCCTTGCTGTAAAAGGCAATCGGGCGCTCTTGTTGGAGTAGGACCGCACCCAGGCCCAAATCCGATGCATCCGTCTCAACCACAAAAGGCAGAGAAAAATCAGGGAGAACCAATACTGGTGCCTGTACCATTGCTTGTTTCAATCTATCAAATGCGGTTTGGGCTTCATCCGACCATGCAAATGCACCCTTTTTGAGCAATGATGTAAGCAGCCCAACAATTAGCCCATAGCGCTCAATAAACCGACAATATTAGTCGGTTAGGCCCAAGAACCCCCGGTGGGACTTCATACAAGTGGGCATGGGCCATGACCGCATGGTCTCCACCTTGGACGGATCCGTGGCCACCCCTTGAGAGGAGATAATGTGGCCCAAATAGTCGACCTGCGCGCTGCCAAAAGAGCACTTCGAACGTTTCAAGAGAAGTGTGTTAGCCTTCAGAATAGCAAAAACTGACCTGAGATGGTCAAGATGTTCCTCCCAGGACGAGCTATATATCAATATGTCGTCGAAGAATACAAGCACGAACCGGCGGAGGTATGGGCGAAACAAGTCATTCATCAGGCTCTGGAATGTGGATGGCACATTGGTGAGGCCAAACGGCATGACTAGAAACTCATAATGGCCGTCATGAGTCCAAAAGGCTGTCTTATGGACATCATGCGGCTGCATACGGATTTGATGGTAACGAGAGCGCAGATTGAGTTTACCAAACACCGCCGCCCCTGCTAATTCATCAAGGAGCTCCTCTATTACGGGAATAGGGTACTTATCTTTTACTGTGATAGCATTAAGTGCCCAGTAGTCGACACAGAAGCGCCAAGATTCGTCTTTATGCACCAACAGGAATGGTGACAAAAAAGAACTGATACTGGGGCGTATGATATTCGACTGCAACATTTCTTGAACCAATTTCTCAATTTCAGCCTTCTGCACATGGGGATAGCGATAGGGGCGCACATTGGCCGGCGGGGCCCCAGGCGCGATAAGAATGGAATGGTCATGGCTTCTGGCTGGTGGCAGCCCCGATGGCTCAGTGAAGATTTCGGCATGTTCATTAAGGAGGTCAAGCATGGCTGTGGCCAAGGGCGGTTGATCCACATCCATAAGTGCGCGCTGCTGTAATAAATAACCTTGAGGTGCAAACTTGAAAAAGGAACTCACCGCCTGCGCTGTGTGCAAAGTGCCTGGCTGTGCCCCGTGAAGGCGTATGCGCTGGCCATCCACTTTGAAATCCATAGTTAGATCCCTGAAATTCCATATCACATCTCCCAGGTCTTGTAACCACTGTACACCCAGCACCGCATCTGCACCCTTCGTGGGTAGAAGGAACAAATCAGTGATGAACGAGTGCCCTTGGATCCTTAGCTCGATTTGAGAACACACCCCCATGCTGCGAAGGTGCTTGCCGTCCCCAATCAAGACAACAAAGGGTTTGGACTCGGAGACATAGCACCCCAGGCGTTGCGCCACCTTGTCATTGATGAAGTTATGTGTTGACCCACTATCGATGAGTACTGGGACCTGTTGGCGTTTCAGCTGACCCTGAACGTGCATGGTCCTGGGGGTAAAGGTACCCGAATAAGTATGAACAGAGATCTCCGACTGGACACGGTCATAGAGTCCGGCACTCTCTTCTGGGTCATCCACTCCTGCATCCTCCACTTCTTCAATGAGTAGACTTTCCCTTGACAGAACAGCGATGGCCCGGGATGAACTTTTCATCACACCGATAGCAGAGTCTTTTCACCCGCCGTTCCTTCATCTGGGCAGTCGTCAGACGGCGAACAGGAGTGGCTGGAGAGCCTGGCGGTGGTCCTGGCAAAGCCTGTTGGCTGGGACCTAGGCCAGGCGCTGGGGCTGAGACAGGGGTCTGGCTACTGTACGGCCTTAGAGGCAGCCCTCCACGACCCCCTCGTCGTTGACGGGCCAACTTTCCTTCTTCAATATGTGCATGACATACCACTTCTCCATAGTCTGGCAGGGGAAGTGTCGCATCTCATCAACAATTTCAGGCTTCAAGCCTCGTTTGAATGTTCCCACGAGTGCAGCCATTGGCAAGTCCGGTAAACGATTGGCAATTTCATAAAATCAGAGTAATATGCTCTCACAGTGGTAGTCTGACGTAGAGTAGAGAGCATCTCATTGAAGTCCTGGAATTCATTTGGAGCAAATTGGATGCATAGCTCGTCAGAAAAGGAGACCCATGTGGGTCGACGAACCTCTTTTTCAAAGGCTCTAAACCAGACTGATGCATCGCCGTCCAAGTGAAAGGCAGCGACCCGAAGTCGCTCCTCGTCAGAATAGGTTCCCTAGTAAGCAAAGAATTTATCAGCCTTGTATAACCATTCGACCGGATCATCCTCGCCACTGTACCTAGGGAACTGCAGTCGAGCCAATCTGGGTTTAGCGTTGTTTCGCTGTCCTCCGCGGAACCAGGAGAACTCTTCCCAGTCCTCCTCCATCTCAGGCTGGATATTGTGTGTTCTTACACTCATTGAGCCATTTCCTCGAGCACCTTCCTTGCCTTGTGTTCCTTGACCTGTGCGACCTGCTTCCATCTCAACGTGGATTGACCCAATAGGAATGCCTTGAGAACTAGGATGGCCAAGGGGTTGGCCTAACAGAGAACCACCCACCGGTTGAGAGCCCCCCTGTTTTGGTGGTGGCGGGGTAGCATTGGGGCTAGTGCGCATGGCCTCTCGCGCTGCCCACCTGGCCCTCTATTCCTCTTGCGCCACATTCATCACCTTGAGTTGCTCTTGAATCCCCATTAACACAGAAATCAGGGTTGCTTGTGTGGGGTCAGGATCAGCCTTTGGGCTTGCAACGTCGTGTGCTTGTTCTTGCTCAGAGGATGTCCCCGCGGCCATGATTGGCTGCTTGCGAGGAGGCATGAGGTTCCGCAGATCGGAACTGCTCTGATACCAATGATGGGGTCACAAGGGATGCCTTGACGGCAGGAGAAAGGAAGAAGAAGAAGAAGAGATAGAGGAAATAGTGTTTTCTTATTGCATAAGTCCTAAAGGAGGAGGAAGACCCCCTTATATAGAAGACTCTAGATGACATAATGATGACATGACGTCACTATGACGACATCATAGGCCATGATTACATCCAATCAAGCATTATTACAATCACTAATTGACACGAAAAGGGAAACTAATCCTAATAAGAGAATCTAGCGATATCCATGCGTGATGACGTACATGTGCTGACGTCCTGTCATGACGTTCACAACAGGGGCACTTAAGAATTTTTCCTAAGATTGAGGCATTTTCCATTGTCATTTTGAAATCTCACATTTCACCTTTGAAATTTCAAATTTTAAAATCACATTTTTTTTCTCACCTCCGCATCAGTCTTACGTTGATTGACCTCAAAAACAAATAACCATGTTTTTTTTCCTAAGATCGAGGCCTTCTTCGATGTCAATTTGAGTATTTTCTCATCGGGAGACGTTCATATTTTAGCGAAATGTGAATAGCGACACATGAATAGTAAATGACATGTGAATAGCGACATGTGTAATATGAGCTAAAATGTAAACACCTCCAAGTGAGAAAATGCCCAAATCGACACTAGAGAAGGCTTAGATATTTGGAAAGAGCATAGTCATTTGTTCTTGAAGTTGACGCGAGTAAGATGATCGTTTTAAAATCGGATTTTGGACCCTCTATGTGAAGGTGGTGATGATGGCCATGGATGACGAGGAGGAGGGGTGATGGTGGAGGCAGCGGCGGCAAAAGAGGAGGAGGTGATGACGGTGGGGAGCGGAGTCAACAGAGCCGGTGGAGGAGCAGACCTCTAGATGTGGGAGAGAAGGTCAGTGGGAATGTAGTTAAGAAGGAAGAGAAAGAGGAGAGGGGCACTTAAGACTTTTTATATCACATGCGTGGGTGTTCAGATGTCTAGGGTCAATACTGCTAATACGTGTTGTTGAGGGTCAATTTTGTATATACAATTTATATGAGGGTCAATACGGTAAAAGCCTCAATCCTAACCTACGCTATTGTGCACTGTACCGCAAGTTGTTGTCAAGTCATGTGGGACCCACTGATCTGACGACATGAGACATCTTAAAATTCCCTCTTTCCATTTCCCCTACCAACCTTATCATGATCACGCAAATCCCCCCAAGTTAGGGAGGCAAATGAGAGAGAGAGGTAGTGGGCGGCGCCTAAGCAGTAAGCACTAACAAAGCTTTGTATCATATTTCTAATTAATTATTACAAGATAGGGAGAGGAAGATTGGAATACTGCATATGAATCGTTTGATGCTGGAAGCTCTAGCTTTTATAATGAGCAGAAGGCGTGCTTATCATCCCCCTACTTTAAGACCTATCCTTTTTGCATTATCACCATTAAACCTACCTGGAATTTGGAATGATCAATTACTGCTTCCTGCCCCTACACATGACCAAAAAGCCGACATTTCTTTCGGTGTCACAAAATGGTGCCTAACTTAACCCTTCCACTGCATATCCACTCATCCCACTGATGTGAATGCATGCATGGGACTACTAGTGCCAGTTCTCTTCCAAAAAGTATATATATACATTGCAGGATTTTTTGCGAATATACTCTTTGATTATTGTCGACAGTTTAGAACCATTAAGTCAATTCCAATGTACCATTTATTTGTTTCATGAAACTCCCTCTGTCCTGTTTTAGATGCTCCATCTGAATAAGTGTTGATTTTTCTTGAATGGTGGCAACCCCAACTAATGGTGGGAAAAAGAGGTTCAAAATCTAGTTAAATTGACCATATGGAGCATCTAAAACGGGATTGTCCTCTTTTCCATATGAAGATCTAAACCAGGACAGAGGGAATATGATTCATGTTGTATGATTAACTCGATAATATGATTAAATTGACATTCCAGATGTATAGTAATGTCCGCAATAAAAAAAGTACTCCCTCCGGTCGCTTTTTATAGGTACAGTTTATTTTCCAATGAACTGACAGAGGGCGTATGAGATTGAAATTGAAATCATTCTCCCCATCTACAATATCATTATTGACCTTCCAGATAGTAATGTACCATTCATTTATTTTTTTATATGAAGGATAGAAAAATATTTGAAAAACAAGAGATTTAAATTGCAATTATTCACACCCTCTCTAAAACTTGTTGTCTCCATTTTACAGAATCACTGGCACTAATACCATGCTTATTTTTCTCTTTATTATAGCAAAAAAGACCTTTGATAGATAATCCACTTTCAAACGTAAACATACCAGTGTAAATACATCATTTGTTCTTCATCTAACTGCTTGCACTCTCTAGTTCATACACAACGGACTTGCAATTCCTAGTTAACATAAGATGTATACATATAAATATGCATATACATACATAATAAAAAGTACTTGCTAGAAAATACTCATCAGTGCACGTATTGCGAACGACATGAGCTATAGACACAACAAGGGCATTGGGAGGTCGATATGATCAATTGGATCTTTTAGTAGGAATCTCTTTCATGCACGCTGATAGTTGGAAGGATTATGATCTCCAGTTGGAAGCCAGTGCTTGAGCTCTTCATCGTCCATTCTCCAAGCTGACTGATCTCCGTACTGATAATCCCAAAGAGGAGAAGCCATGGCCATTGAAGGACAAGCAAATGTCCCCCCATCAAACCTAAAATTCTCATCACCCATGTCACTCAAAATCTCTGTGGAGGAAATCTCCTTCCAAATCTGATCCATCGAGTAAGCCTTGAAATTAGCTTCTTCCTCTTTGCCTCCTCCAAGGCCAGTCACAACGTGTGCACTAGAAGCACCATATTCACTATTATCCATTTTCTTGCCTCTCTCACTCTTTGAATGAAGTGGTGCTGAATCCATTAATGGGGTTGTTGCTGATGACAATGAATCCAAAATAAAAGATGAGGAAGACGAAGACGAGAAGTTACGCTTCCTTTGTTGAGCCTTCTTCCTCATGTGCGTCCTCCAATAGTTCTTGATCTCATTGTCGGTCCTACCAGGCAGTTTCCTAGCAATTCTCGACCACCTAAGAACACAATTCACTCACAAGTCGATAGAGGCCTAACATGGTACACAGGGGGACTTACCATAGCACATATAGGCCTAACATAGTACATAGCTATATACCGTGGTCCTAGCTTGGCCACCCAGTAGCTATGTACCATGCTAGAACCCCTATGTGCCATGTCCATGGACTCTAGTCATAAAACACACGAAAACATTTCTCGGGATGGAGAGAAAAGAAGAGATATACTCCCTCTATTTCATAAGAAGTGTCCTTTTTGGTTTTTAAAAATAAACTAATACTCCCTCCGTTTCAAAATATTATATATATTTAGAAATATTTATTGTTCCAAAATAATGTGTACATTTTGCCAAATCACGTGTCTTCCTCTTTCCAAAAATGGAAGAGACTTGGAAGGATTGACTTGAACTTGGTTCATGAGCGAGAGTATGAATTGGACTAGATATCACAGGGAGAAGAAGTCATGTAACTTCCTTGTGGGCTTCATGGTCCAATAAAAATGAAAATGTTCTTAAATGTACACAGTATTTTAGAACGGAGGGAGTATATTGATAATTTAATTCATTTGATAAACCACAATAGAGTGCTTAATATGGGACGGAAGGAGTGGTATGAGATAAATATATTGATAATATGTTTCCTAACAACATAAGCAAAAGAGAAAAGAGATGGAATAAGATCATGAGAGACCTGTTGCCCCATTTGGAGTGGAGTTCGAGGACAAGGCGCTCTTCTTGGTGGCTCAATTTGCCGCGTTTAAGGCCCGGGTGCAAGTAATTCACCCAACGTAACCTGCAACTCTTTCCTGTTCTGTTCAAACCTACAACAAAACCAGGGGGTTAAACCACAGGTTTCTCCCCACCTTCCTCTCCAAATAAGCCTACCTAAACTTTTTGTACATGATTTTTTGTTACTACTTTGATGATGATGCCCCGCCGTCCCTCGAACCTGAAACTTTGGCGATAAAATCCCATCGCCTTTCTCCGAATAAGCGGACAAAGAAATCCAGTTGCACGTCTTCTTGCTCCGTCCATGGACCCTTTCTGGTGTCTTTTTCTTGAGCCATTTCCTCTTGATCAATATGCACCATTTTCTCTAACTATGATATCCTATACTACCTTAGCAACTTAACTCACCCATGGAGGTTGGTGGTTCATGTGTCTTGTTTATATACAGGCCAGTGGAATCACGCGTGTGTCATTTGTGGTTGGAAATTAAGAAAGGAGAGGAGTGAGTGGCCAACTTTAGCATGGAGGAATTGAATATAGATTCATACTTCGCCTATAAGTTATCATTATCTTCTGTGAGTGCAAGTGTCTGTCCTTCAAGATAAGCCACTCATCAGATGGTACAGCTTCAAGTTGTTCCATTTCCCATTGACACCTTTCATTTCCAATTTGAAAAACAAATTACAATACAAATGCAATGCTTGTTTTTTATGTTCTTTGACAGTTAATACTATGTTATGAAGTGCATTTCGAAGCAATCTAATTGATCAGCAATTATTCTTCTCATTTACGTTGATTTCAAAGTGATATGCGGGATCTGCACGAGAGTGTCGCATGATCAATGACAATAACGTCATATACACTATTTAATGAAGTACTTTCCAAGTATTAAGCGTCGGCTTATGCGCACCATCAATTTCATATGCTAAGAATCTAAGATGGTTTGATCTGATTGTATAAAATGGAAAATTGAAGCAATTTTCCAAGCTAGAAGCCAGGCACATGTTAATAAGCAATGCATAAGATGACCAAAATAGTAAAAAAAAAATGCAAATTGCAGGTTTAGTAGATTGATTTGACAAGTTTTGCACAAATAAAAAGATATATTTGACAATCTACCATTTGATTTAACACTTCCAATGTTGTGGCATGCCTTTAAAAATGATAGCTGTCCTCTGAATGTTGCTTGGATGGGCCACAAGTGGTGATCACTAGTATAAATGACAAAAGACAAGGGGCCCATCTAATGCATTACACGTACATCTTCTTATTTTGTTACAATTTCCTTTTTATCAATCCAAATTTAGCAGTGGAAGATGTCGTCACTCTTGTTCACAAACCACACACGACCTTTTACAGGTAATGTTATCTTTAGCATCTTAGGCTCTGGCAGAGTATCATACCATGCATGCATCATTCCCACACAACTCAACCAAGTTGATAACTGGGGGCAGCACAAAAACCAAATTGGGGCAGCACAAGTTGGGGTTTACAAGACTGAGGACTTGAGATGGAAGAAAGGCCAGTCATGCCAATGATGCGGCTACCAAGTTTGCAAAATAACAACAATAATAATAAAACCGTGCTGGGTGGGGTGGCAAGGACTACGCTTCCCACGCTTCGTGTATAGATCCCCAGTTGGAACACTCATTCCATTGGTCATCCACACAGGATTATATCCTGATTTATTAGGTGTGTATGATATATGGGCCTTATATATGTCCGAGGAGATTGGTGGCCGGATATGGTGCTCTAAGAGGCTAGTTGCCTTGCCCCCTCTAGTCGGGTCTTAACGACTTAGATACCTCTTTGTTAAGCCAAAAAACACATTAAGAACAAGAGACCGATAAGTAGGGTAAGGTTGGATCCGTGTAGGAGACAAGGAGGAAGAAGAAAAAGGCAAGCAAATGATCAGGTGATATTGAAGAGCACCAATCTGTGGTGGCGACTCCACTCATTCTCTATGTCTTTCTTCTTTTGGTTGCTTGTACGGAGTTGAGTTCTCTTCCACAACTCAAGAATCCCTCTAGTTTTCTTTTTTGCCTAAAATGGTCCATCAATTGCATGGGAGAAGGAGCAAAAGCTGCAGGTTCTTGATCCAACATGAGCTCCCGTCCATGGGATTCACCTATTGTGTGATGGCACTATCAAGACTTCCCTCTATGGCAAAAATGCTATAATTACACAATGCTTGTTTTGGGCCTACTTTTTGGCCTCCTGTTTTGTTCAACATTGCATTCTACAATGCTAATTAAGGACTGATCCTACTCTTCTTATAGATTAAAGACTCTAGTCCAAGAAGACTTATGGAGGATCTTCTTTATGAATTAATACAACCTAAACAGCTAATTAAACTAGCTCATCATGAGGCCAATTCACTAAACAATAGGTCATTATGAACACATAATGCAAGGAAAGGAGAGGCATTAAATCAATAACGAAGATGGGAAGCAGGGAAATATAAAAAGGAGATCATAGTGGAAAGCATATAATGCAGAAACTCATTATGGTTGGATGTGTCAACCTTGATTTGGATTTAAAGGTATTATTCATAAAATCGCATCCTTTTAAATCACTAGTAAATAAGATTTGCATTTGACAAATTTAGTATTGGGAATAGTGTGATTTTACAAGTGAGATTTTAATATCTAATGTTTGAGGCTGTGATTCTGTAAATAACGTGGTACTCATTCTTTTATGTGACGGGATTTAGGGTGTGCTGTGGGCCAAAATCAAATCCTGCACCAAACATGTTGCCAAACGTGGGATTTAGATGAAATAATGCGATTCTATGAATCACAATTCACGAGTCCCAAATCCCTGTTGCCAAACACACTCTATATGAATAGGGAAAGACCGGTTGCCTACTCCTTTTAATAAGTACCTAAGGGGGTCGGGCACCCCTCGTGTTAAAAAAGAAAAAAAGAAAAATAGTAGTTTGTGGCGAAAAAGATCGAAAGGCCCACTAACGATCTATTTGAAACCAAGCCCATATATCCCTTATCCGAATCCCGTCCTCGATTGGCAACAATCTACCAACCTAAGTGGGCCAAAAAATCACATAAGGCCTGGGCCCATTAATAGCCATGGGCCGCCCATACTCGCGAGCCGGCGCGATTTTGAATTTGCGCGATTCGCGTCCGAACCCCCAAAACACGCATCAAAACCGCTCAAAATTCAAATTCTGTAGCCGTTGGCCTCCACCAGAGGAGAAGCTACTTTGCCTTCTTCCAGGCCCGAAATCGTAGGAGATTTTTGGCGCCTTTTTTCTCTCTCCGTCCAAGATTCCAAATACACATAATCATTAGGTTTTAGTTGTAGATTCTTCGAACGCACGCCTCGACCAGAGAGGCGGAAAGTGGATGCGAGATGGGTCGACGGGGGCTCGTCCCGGACGAGTCATGATAGACAGGTGAATGTGGAGGTTATAGGGTTTTAATGGTGATAAGAAAGTGTTATAACCAAGTAGGTTGCAGATGAACTATGTCTCTGTACTCCCTGCGTGCAATGAAACCTATCTGCTTTTGGAAATTAGTTAAATTCGTCAATATGTGCAGCACAAACATAGTTAATCAATCCAAATGACAGTGGGAGAATACTCAAGTGTTTGTAAGGGGCCGTTTGGGGCGTGATTAAAAGCAAAACATCCAGATGGGATGTTTTGCTACACTGTAGCAACTGGATATTTTGCTACACTGTATCCTCCTGAGGTGTTTCAGCTGGATGTAAAAATCCACATGGATGCTACAGTATATATCCAATATCCAGTCTGGATATTTTGCAATAATCACCCCCCAAACGGCCCCTAAATCATCATAATGAATCTTTTACAACAGAAATTGAGTCAGCAACTGAGTAAGTGTTGGGATTATTACACTATTTTACACAATTTTTGTTTCTATTTCCCTTTTGACTAGTTTTTCTGTATCCTTTGACAGAAAGCAATTTCATGCAAACAAGACTTTGCTGGAAGACTTTACTGTTTCATCCTTAGCTCTTGATGCAGATTTTGATGTTGGAATCCTCGATCTTCTGACTGCAACTAAGCGTAACAACCTTATCGGGAATACATACCAGTCAGATCATGGTTATCTATTTTCTGACTCATTTACTTTTAGACTCAATTACCTTGAACAACAAACTTAAGGAAGACGCAGAGAAGCTTTCTTCCGTTTGCTTTGATCAAATGGCAGTATTGCAGAACAATCACTCTGAACGCATAGAAGAGATGAGAAACTGAGCAGAAAATTTTCTAGCAAAAGAATATCTGGTGACACTTCTACCTACGTTATTGTTTATACTGTATTGTTGGTTATAATTGCCCAATGTTAGCTCCAGATCACGTAGATGAGAGCTGCGATTACCATCTGGTACTGACATTTACCATTTCATTTACAGCTTGATGAGCCCGCTAGTGCGATACCTGAAAGACGGGCGATCACAGTCCCTCCCTTGGCATCCATTGAACGACTAAGGACAACTCCTAATTTGATCATGAGCCTATCAAACAAAACAACTGAGAGAAATGCAGAAGCCCAGAAGCAACCTTCAATACTATCTGAAGAAGCTAGATCCGCTCTCACTTAATTGATGAAGAAAGTATACATGAAGATACAAGACAATTAAGAAACCACCAGTTCAAAAACGCATGCGGATAATCATAAAACACGGACTTTTTTTATTGGCTCCTTTTTAGGTGCCCATGGATTCTACCCGGGGATCACTTGCA
Organism: Houttuynia cordata; assembly: GCA_039654745.1. Lineage (NCBI taxonomy): Eukaryota > Viridiplantae > Streptophyta > Magnoliopsida > Piperales > Saururaceae > Houttuynia > Houttuynia cordata. Next base: position 29,201,030 of record CM077507.1, on the reverse strand, counting down.
TTGCACACAAGAGCCAGCTTAGTATATATTGATGATATTAACCTCCAGCTATCCTGGCAAGATAGAGAAAAAGCAAAAAGTTAAGCACCCTAAAATTTTTCATTAACACCTACTTTCATAAGAAGGGTTGAAAAAAGTCATATTTTCTAGTATTCTCAGTAAGACTGCAATGTTACATATGTCAACCAACAAAAATCTCACTATTTAACGGTGGCATTTCACCAATAGAAAATACAACCATTCTATTGAGTTTACTGTAGTGGTAGGGGTCTACCGTTATTTACTTGATGGCAGGGTCTTACCGTCAATATTGAGGTAGAGTTTTACCAACAAAATTGTAAATGAGAATAATGTGATGTTACTCATCAAATAATTATTGGGTTCGACTGAGCACGACGTACTGTTACTGAGAAAAACTTAGCTATGGTGTTGAAAAGTATTACCCTAAACGAAATGGAAAGTACTTGCTGATAATGTTATGTCGTATGTAAGTTACCATTGTAGTAAAAGTGAGTAAATTGATCCCAGGGCCCTCTTAATCACTAATTAGTATTTGAATCCCATTTATATGCGCCCTGGCTCCCACGTGTCGGCATTGCGCCAAGGTGATGCCGGCTCCCCTATTTCAGCGCGCATCAGTAGGGGTGTTCGCGGCCGGCCACGTCCGCGGGGCCGGCCGCGTCCGAGGTGTCCATGGCCGTGTCCGCGCCGAGAGAATCTGTCCGTAGATTCCGGCCACGGACACGGCCAAGGGACCTCGGACAGCCGTCTGTCCGAGGTCCGAGGAGGAGGGGCGGCTGCCAGCGGGGTGGAGGAAGGCGGCTCAAAAAAAATTACATTTTTACCTCGTTTCCGGTCGCGGAGGAGGAGGGACGGCGCCGCGGCGGAGAGGAGGGACGGCCGGGCTCGCGGGGAGGAGGGGGAGGGCGGCGGGGGTCGCAGAGGGGGGCGGCCGGGTCGCGGGGAGGGCGGCGGGGGTCGCGGAGGGGGTCGCAGAGGGGAGGGCAGCGGGGGTCGCAGAGGGAGCAGAGGGGGGATGGGAGGAGGGAGGCGGGGTATAAAAAGGGGAAAATGGCCGTGTCCGCGTCCGTGTCCATCGGACATTAGGCCACGGACACGGACAGCGAACCCACGGACAAATTTATACGGACACGGACACGGACAACCTCTGTCCGTGTCCGTGTCTGTCCAGGAACACCCCTACGCATCAGCACATGGGCAGACAAATTTAAATCACCCACCCGCTCCATCAGATCTCAATCCGATGGATCGCAGAGCTACAATGCACGCCAACATGCTTAAGATGGGGCTATATTAGTCATTAACCATTTTGTGGCACAACTTTGCCAAGGCTATGTTTGGCAGCCTTTTAAGGAGCTGAATTCTTTAAGAATCTGATTTTACTTCTTGTAATGGCATATCTTATAGTTTTTACAAGAAGACATGGGCGTTTATAAAAAAATGCCCATGTCTTCTTATAAAAATTACACATCAACTGGTACCTTAACTTCTTTCTAAGAAGTGGATTCTTGCCAACCAAATATCTTATTTAGGGTCTGTTTGGTTATCACTACTTGAAGAGATCCTATGAGAATCTGAAGTAACGTAGACTGAGGGCCTGTTTGGCAGCCCTTAAGAAGCTGGATTCTTTTGGGAAATCCCCTCCTGAGGAGATTTCCCAAAAGAATTCCAAATCACTTCTTCTAGTGGCAAATGAGGTAATTTTCGAAAGAAGACAAGGGTATTTTTTTTAAAAATAATTAAGTTTCAGCTAATGATGAGGTTTTTTGTTATCAAATGCCTTTGTCTTCTTTCAGAAATTATAGTTTCTGCCACTATAACCTAAATTCATCAAATGAAGTAGATTTTGGCCAACCAAACACCAATTTTCTTAAACCTAGATTCATCTAAAGAATTTGGATTTCCTACTCCTAAAAGTGCTAACCAAACAGGGCCTGAGAAGTTAAAAATTTTGGAGGAGAAGTAGAATTTGTAGTGATGTAGACAAAGAAAAGCTATGCTGGTTTTTTTCAGTCATTGATTGCCACGGCATTTCTTTCCCAGGATTTTACTTCTCCCTTCCGGCAACCAAACAGACCCGAAAACCTAGCTTCAAATCTCTGGAATCTAGATTTCTTATTCCTAAAAATCCTAAGGGGAATTTATATAATAAATCGTAAAAAAAATTTTATGAAAATGACGCACTGTAGAAAATATTTGCAAAATAGGGTATCTGACAAGCCACGCAGGCGCTTGCGTGGCTTTTTTTTTAAAACCAAACCGAAAGGCGTCGGTTGAACCGACGCCTCTTACTACCTTAAAGATTTTCCGTCCCATTTTAAATAGGCACTCACTTCAACGATACATATCTCTCTCATTTCTAACCCATTTTCGCCCATTTTTTTTTCACTCTTCCTTATTTTTAGTGCTCTTTCTAGTCATTATAATATCACAAAGATGTTGAGCCATCACATACTATTTATCGTAGTTTTTATAGTATTTTTTTCGATAAATAGCATGCGATGGATCAATATCTTTGCGATATCATTATGACCAGAAAGACCACTAAAAATAAGGAAGAATGAAAAAAAAATGGGCAAAAATGGATGAAGAATGAGAGAGATATGCATAATTGAAATTTGTCCTACTAAAACAAATTTGTCCCACTTTAAAGGGGTGATAACTTCAATGATGCATATCTCCCTCATTCTTTATCCATTTTCGCCCATTGTTTTTTCATTTTCATTATTTTTAGTGGTCTTTCTGTTCATAATGATATCGCAAAGATGTTGATCCATCGCATGCTATTTATCGAAAAAAATACTACAAAAACTGCGATAAATGGTATGTTATGGCTCAACATCTTTGTGATATTATAATGACTAGAAAGAGCACTAAAAATAAGGAAGAGTGAAAAAAAATGGGCGAAAATGGGTTAGAAATGAGAGAGATATGTATCGTTGAAGTGAGTACCTATTTAAAATGGGACGGAAAATCTTTAAGGTAGTAAGAGGCGTCGCGTCGGTTGAACCGACGCCTTTCTCTTTTAAACCGACGCCTTTCGGTTTGGTTTCCTGTGTGGCTTGTCAGATACCCTATTTTGTAAATATTTTCTACAGTATGTCATTTTCATAATTTTTTTTTTTATAATTTATTATATTATTTTTCCTAACCAAACGTGGCCGTAACATAGACTTCAGGGTTTAAGGCCCAACCTTTCCGAGGGGCAGGTTAGCCGGGTTGGGTTCCAAAACCCCCCACCGGGTAAGTTCTCCAGTTGCTTCCATTGCGGCGGCGCAGCTTCCCGGTGCCGGAGGACCTCAGCGAGGAGGCCAGATGGTCTTGTCCAACAAGAAGCTCAAGCAGAAGCTCCGAGCCGCCATATCCGAATCGGCGGCGGCAGCACCGGCGGCCGCGGATGGCGTCGAGCAAGGGTCTGATGGCAAGGTTGAGTCGCTTGAGCGGATTTTGAATGATGGGGCTCAGAAAAGATCCAAGCTTTCGAAGCCGGAGAAGATGAAGAAAGTGTTGCCGCCATCGGATGAGGTGGCGAAACCGGCGGAAGAAGGTGGCGGCGCCGATGGAGGGGTGGATGGTGGTGAGGTGGGTGGCACGAAGAAGAAGCAGAGGAAGAGGAAGTCTGGTGATGGAGAGGGTCGGCAGGATGAGGAAGCTGGGAGTGGTTCAGTAGAAAGTAAGAAGAAGACGAAGAAGAGGAAGAGAGGGGATGGTGGAAGGGAGGAGAAGGAAGATGTTGAGAAGGGTATGATGGAGAAGGAGAATGAAGAGAAGAAAAAGAATAATAAGAAGAAGGAACGAGAGGGAAAGGGGGAGGAGGGGAGTGAGGGAGGAAGCGGAGAAAATGGAGTAGCTGAACTTAATAACGTCAGTGCGAGGTATGAACTTTTGAGTTCTGCATATGCTGATTTGGTGTTTGTCATTGGGTTTGTTATGAATATTCAGTTTGTGGGCACATTGACCGGTGAAAATGTTAACAATCTTGTTTGATATAGTTTGAATGCATGACTTCGTTGCATTTTTTTTTCTTTTGGGGTTCAGGTGGTGGAATGTTGTTAATTTAAACTTAAATGAGATTCTTAAAACTTATAATCAGGTTGAACAGATACATTTAGGTATTCCTCGGGAAAATACAGGAGTTTTTTATTCAGGGAGTCAGGAGGAAGTTCAGAAAAAAAAGAGCACTAAAGTTGGGAATTGCTTTCTTGCTTGTGACGGGTAAGAATTGAATCAGAATTTTATGTTCTGTTGCGCTTGAGGACAGGAACCGTATAATCCCATCTGGAATAGAAGAGCGTAGGTTCATCCGAAAAAGGAAATTATTTCTGTGTTAGTAATGTCAATGTGGTTGACCGGTGAAAGCATAGGTGCTCTTGATAAGTTTTCTGCTTATTCATGAAGGTTCACCCTCTAGAATTGGTTAGACTAATTCGTGAAACATAGACAAGTGTTTGCTTGTGTTCTTCATGAAGTTATTTAGTCAGCTTATGATTTTTTGAGAGGCAAGATTTGTTTCGGTGTCTGATCTAGAAATGCCATTTGTCAATTTTGCAATTTATTAATTTGGATTGTTTTTATGTTGAAACTGTATAATAGACGTGTAAAAAGTTGCTTATCTTCTTTCTTTTTTTGCCTGTCATTCTGATCCCTTTGCAACTGTTATGAGAAGAGATGAAAACTAAGAGCTTTATATTCTGGGTATTTTGTAGTGGAGGAGATGGAGTGTCTGCCACAAAGGTTTATGTTGGTGGAATTCCTTACTACTCAACTGAGGATGACATTCAAAGCTTCTTTGAGAGTTGTGGGACAATAACTGAGATGGACTGTATGAGCTTCCCTGAAAGTGGAAAGTTCAGAGGCATTGCTATCATTACCTTTAAGGTCAGTTTCAATTTTAATTTCTTAAACAGATAGGAATCCAAGACCAAGCCCATCTCAAATTCTTTCGTCCTACTGAATTTAGGGTTTGTAAACGCAAACCTTGTGTCCTCCCCGTTATTAGCCAGCCATTTACAGCAATCAACAACCTTTGTGGCAGACCAAACCCATAAGGAAAGATCCATGTGCACTTCTTGCTTATATAATCATCAAATATGTTGAAAATCTCCTAAATTTGTATTTTTCTTGAGAATTTATGGTTTTAAATAAAACCAATTTGTCAATGCACTATTATGCTACACAATTTTATGGAGACCGATTCATGATCATTATAGAACATATTATGACGAATGTTCATTAAAACTTTTATGATTTATAGGTATGTTCCGAATTTTCACATATTACAAAAATGATAACCCAAATGTCGACAGAAATGATGGTCATAATCCAATAAAGCATATTTTCACATTATGATTTGCACTCAAATATTGGGGACCTAAGGAGGCAATACATTGAAAATACCAGGGAAAATAATCGGTGACCCAAAAACAGATTTTTCACATATACCATGACAATCTAAGCATTTATTGTCTGGGAGCACTATCTGAGGCAATCATTAGCACCATGAAAATACATCTATAATTAGAAACTACACGTATTGAGTAGAGAACATGATGATTAATGATAAAGAAGAACATAAATAGTGAAATTGATTAGGTGGAGAACATCACTGTTTATCAATTTTAGCTGGAGTATAGATCTAAACGGTAGCAGCTTGCTGCCTGCAGTTCAATAATAAAGAAAGTTAGTGAACTGAAATGCAGGAAGATAAAAAATATAGTGAAGTAACCGTCAGCAGTGCAGACTCAGAAACAAACATAAATAATCTGTTAGATCTGGGGAAAAAGGCTTTTTCAGATCCATCCGGATCTAGGAGAAGCCTTTTAAGAAGAAGTCACTCATACTGATGTATCGATATACCGGTGATATGACATTAAAATAAAACTAAATTTAGCACACAATGCAATGAAATTCATTAGATTACAGAAGTCACCAACATCGGTATATGTGTGCTTTGACGGACCATGATGTAGATTAACATGATTTGCAATAAAACAAATGTAAATCAAGCACAGGACACAAAAAATATGGTTTCCGAACTAAAGCGACATCTGAAGGGCATTGACTTGAATGTTAGTTACAAAAAAAAATCAAAAGAGTTTGAATCAGCTTTTTCGCTGAACCCTTTAAAACAATTACAATTATGTAGCATGATCAAAATGAATCAAATTACTGACATGAGGGCAACATGGGACTCTAAATGTGTTGAGATTATAAACAAATTGAAACGAGGGCCACGTACTTTTCAAATAGGCTCTCCCTTTCTCCTGCCAATTAATTTTGAAAAAAAATCTGCAAATTCCCTGAGGCCCTTGATTTGTGTGTTGGCCCAGATAGGTCAATTAAAATGAAATTGGGAGATAAGTCCTTTGCTTTAGGCCCACAAAAATCCTACAACTTTCGTTGAGCTTTCTAAAAATGAACTAATTTTAAGGTAAACAAGACCTTGAGTGTATATATATATGTATATATAAGATGGTTTACATGAGATCGTTCTCATATAAGGAGCATGAGGGCAATCTTTTTGGCCATTAGATTCTGATCCGAGGGTGGATATCAAATCAGTGGGTAGGTGAGTGTGTCACATAAGAGAGTAGGTGAGTTCCATATAGCTGTTTATAGCCATCAGATCAGGATCCAACGGCTATGAATGGAATTGGCCTCATATAAGCTATATGAGAGTGATCTCATTTAAATTATATATATATGGGTTGTAATTAGACTTCTCTTATTCTATCTTTTCTAACTGTTCTGCTTGTAATTAGCTGCCAAAATCAAAATGATTAAGCATCAAAATGCCTCAATTTTGTACTTGCTTTTGCAGACTGAAGCTGCAGCTAAAAGAGCTTTAGCTCTCGAAGGGGCTGATATGTGAGTTTGCAATCTCTTTTATATAGTGGGGATTCACTCATCATGTCCATTTCATTTAATCAATCTTGTTATCAATGACAGGGGTGGACTGTTTCTGAAAATACAGCCGTACAAAGCGACCTGAGTCCAACCAAAGTCGGAAGACTTTTCACCAAAAATAGTAGAAGGATACCACAGAATTTATGTTGGGAATTTATCTTGGGACATTACTGAAGACAACTTAAAGAAATTTTTCTCTGATTGCGCAATTTCAACTATTAGATTTGGCATGGACAAGGAAACAGGAGAATTTCGAGGTTACGCACATGTTGATTTTTCTGACAGCGATTCTCTTGTAATTGCATTGTCTTTAGACCAAAAGGTGGTTTGTGGTAGAGCAGCAAGGATTAGATGTGCAGTTCCAAGGAAAGAAACAAAACCTCATGTGAGTGATCCACGAAATTTATTGGAAAAAGAAAGTGTTAACGTTTCCAGCAATCAAAAGAAGAAGAGAAGAACTTGTTACCAATGTGGGGTACCAGGACATGTCTCTTCATCATGCCCAAATAAAGAAAAAGACATGAATAAATCTATTTCCAATAGTGAGGGCTAAGGATGAAGCAAATCTGGAATTGCAAGTTAATGATTTGTTTTGGAACAAAGGGTTTGAGTTGGAATTGTCTATATTTGACAGAATTAGACATGAAGTCCTTTACTCAATTTTTCTTTATGTCATCTGTTGGAAAGGCAACTCCTTTTCTGCAAATTTGACCACTTAATCTATGTGATTTGTTCTTTTGACCTGAAAACAGAAGTGGATTTCTGGAATCAAAGTTTATCTAGCCTTTTGGCATCCATCTTCAAGAGTTTCAGGGCGAAAATTAGCCTCTTATTTGCTGTTGTCCCAATAGGTTAATCTAGATCTATCAACCTCTACTATATGTGATTTTAAGTGAGTAATGAGGGGAAGGAATTAAGTATCTCATATGACAGGATAATCTTACAATATGAAGAACAAACTGTACGGTTCTTTGTTTTATTTAAGTAAGTTCTGAAATGGATATGCTGTCATTTGTTAACTTCTACGGTATGAATCAGGTATTTTATATTTTCTTTCATATTGAACTGGATTTTCACTATGCAGATGTATATGTGTCGAAGTAACACTGGAAAAGATAACTCAAGCGGAAAAGCTTGTTTTATGCCCACTGAATGTGAAAACGATGGCAAATAATCTGTGCCATCGCAAAACTAAATAAATAAATGAGTAAATAAAACATAAATAAAGATGATGCATGCTACAATTATCAATATTTTAATTATCTTTGGGCTTTGGAAATCATCAGGGCTTGTCGTGGATGTCAATTTCAACTGTGTTAGCAGAAACTTTAATTTATTTAAACTGGTATGTCCTAACTCTTGGCACGTGTAGAGGCCATGCATTGCAAACTTGGAAGATTGAAAACTGTCAGGCCAATCTGGTCTTATTTTAAAACTCCGTCATTGAGATTTTTTATACATTCAAAACGGAGGTGGTTTGATAAAAACATGTTGATCTTGTGGCCAAAGCTCGACTCAATTGGAATTGTTGGTGCATTACAGATTTCATGTTGGCAAAGAGGTGACAAAACCAAGCTGATTGTTTTTACTTGTGATTCCAGTTTCATCATCATGCCCATCGCCATCGTAATTACAATCATGATCATCATCCTTGCCATATATATCTATGTTCATCGGCGTTGATTCTACATCACAATGTCTTTGATATGAAATCTAACGTGATCAACCTTCTACAAGGGAACAATGAGAGAGGTTCACCATACGGCTAGACCCCTTTCCAGTTATGTTCGCCATAAAGGATGTATCCCATTTTTTTCTCTCTTTGATATAAAATCGCGCAAGGCCTGTTTTTGGGAGACATTGTGATCAGGCAGGGAGAGAGTGTAAATCATTGCAATAATGTAGAAGATACAAACAGTACTACATTGGGGTAGTATAGGTGTCATGGACTAATGATTCTACATTATTGTATTATCAGGTCTACCTTATTATAGAATTATCATAAAATACAAGTTACCAATCAGATAGCAAATTTTCATAAAAAAAATTAGATAGCTAATTGTGATGAAAGAAAAATTAGATAGCTAATTAATTCCTAAAAATGTTAGGTTTTTGTTTTGGTATGGTGGGCCCAAAAGTATTAGATGGGTTTTGGTTTGGGTAGATGGGCCCAAATTAGTGGTGTGAGTCCACTAATTGAATTCCATCTAAGGTCAATCTTAGGCCCACATTTTATTGATTGAAATATGATTAATAGTAATTTAATGTTAACATTGAGCTAAGTTAATTAGGAAATGAAAAGAAATCTCTACGATGAAAGATTTTTTTAGTCCCACATAGGAAACACATATGAGTGTGATAAGGTATATACGAGGAAAGTTTATTCCTCTTTGTATATCTTTATGGTTGTGGAGACTCTTCCCAAATGAAGGTGTACATATTTGTTGGTGTACCTATTGGTACATGAGCGCGTGGCGTGGGTGAATTGGTGCATTGTGGCTCACTTAGCACTCGCATCTCGAGCCTTTATTTTTTATCAAACGGCTAATTATTTTGTAAAGATTAGGAGCTGATCAATCGCATAGATCAACGCGATCAATCGCGTAGAGACCGCGACTGATCGGCCTTGCAGTGATCAAACGTATCTACTGTGATTTCGCAAAACTAAGACCGCGATCGATCGGCCTTGTCACGATCAATTGTATTTATTAGAATAATGCTAAAATACCCGAGGCGATCGATCGCCTATGGTAGCGATCGATAGCGCTGGCAGTTACAGTCGGGATTTTGCCATTTTTCTTCTAAAAGTTGCATCCTTTCTTTATAGGATGACCCAAATTGAGTCCTTCTATAAATTGTGAATGAAAAAACACAAAAAAATAGAACACAGTTTATTCTTAGTTTTCTCTCCTTCTTCGGTAACTGTCACGCCCCAAATTTCTAGACCTCGATTAGAGTGCGAAAGCCACCAATCATACACATACAGAATGCGCAGGACCAACAGAATGATAAAACAATATTCAAAATATTCAACCTTGCATAACATCAAAGCATCTACTTAAATTATTAAAGCAATTCGGTTTTACAAATCCACATAATAAAGGTTCTGGCACACAGGCCAACAAGTTCACAGAGATAAACAAATAAAAACATAACAAAAGTTTATCCTTATTGAAACCATCCCAAGCACATCAACGAGAATACTTGATAAGCTTTTCTCCCTCTTGATTCTTGCATCAAAGGATCCGTGAGTATTCTAGAAGAAATACCCAGTAGGATGCCAAGAAACACAAAGAAGGAATATAAACGATACTGACATCACAATATAAGGGTAAAGATAGGTTTAACAATATAAGGAGTTGCAAATACTGAGTTTACTTACCTGAATACCGGTCATACTCATAGACCAACACTCATCAAGATAAGGATAAATTAATAATTCAAAAGCTCCAAACGTACATCGCGTAAGGAGGAAACAATAATGAGTAAAGGCTCCAACATCCAAAGTGTAGGAGATAACAAATTCTACTCTCAGCTCAGTCCATTTCTCCTATGGACATCAATACCAGAACATCCTAGAGGTTCTTCAGAGGAACCCGACCATGCGTCTATGGATGCTGGCCCCATCGGTGCTTACAGGCATAATGGGCACAGACTACAAGACCTTTCGTAATATTTTATAATCTAAACACGTACGTTTGCCTTCATCGGTTGAACTACAGAGGTTCAATAAACAATTTGAGATCACAAAGGATCTAGCAATGGCTCGTGAGCATACTATGATTTCACTCTAAGAGTGTTCATCAATGACTCTTAGTGGAAAAATAGTTTACGTCGAACTGAATTAATATAGAATAATAGGAGCTCTCTCATCTAGAGACTCATACTACAATCTTTCTGAATTTGACTCACGGAGGAATACGATAACAATCTTACAGATACAATCTGGATTGACTCACATCGGAGTACTCAACGATTTTGAATGATCAAACATTGGAGAACTCAAACTGAGACTCATCAAAGATTCAAATATTGAGCATCTTCACCGTACCTAGCCCTAGATATGACAATCCCCAGGAACACTGACACAAGATCCACATGTCCAAAAGTACATCAGGTAATAGGATACAAGGTGTAGAATTTCAACAGGAAACTCCTTGGACTTAAAACTGTTCAAAACTCTTGATACTAGAGACATTCAATCCCAGACCGAAAGACTCAACTCCACGACTCTTATTCATAATTTAATATTACTATAATTAGTACTATCATAGTCTTACAGTATAAAATAAGGTCATTAATGCCATATTTATCCATAACTTGTAGTTTTAATAAGATTTAGGGTTTAGCACTTAATACTGTGTTCTGACCCACACACAACAGACTAATTTCATTGACCACTACTATCTACACAGTTCGAATCACATTCTGAAATTTTTATCACACATAGTTCTAGATGTCTAGTTTTTAACCCAGCAAACGGCCTAATTTTATTATTTTTTTACAATTAATTATCATTTTTTGAATCCTGCTCATTGGCATAGGAACAGTTTTGGCCGAGAGCAATCATCTTCGTATATTTCGATTACTTGATGATATAAACATAATTAACTGATTAATCACTCTCACTGACATTAGCTACTCACTCCTTACATAATTTACATAACCTAATTGGTCCTGAAATTCCACAATTCCTTCATCATATAATATGTTTTATACCACCCGATTGATTAATACCCTAAATAACTCCATTTGACTCATAATACCCAAAGAGGACACTTAATATCAAACACTAAAACATTCAGTTATGCTGTGACTATGACTAAAGAATATGCTTTGCAACATCAAAAGCATGGATATAGGAATTATCATCGATCTAGTGAAGTATCTCAAGTGACATCTTTGATTAGGGTTAACAACATGAAATTGAACAAGCTTACCATAGAATCGATGTAAATCGAACAAGAGATATCTCAAATTAATTGGACAGATCACAACATGATGTTCGAGAGTAGTAAAAGACACGACTTTACATATCAAACAAGGCAGGGATGTCATCTAGGCACTAGGATGAGAGAGAAATAGAAGCATACACTTGACCGAGAACGATAGTTCATGCATGCATCAAATATCACGATAATTCTCAACATGAAGCAATAATACGAATATAGCAGCAATATACTTTTGAATCACTCATCATTCAACCATATCATAAGATCAATCTCCTTAAAATTCAGAGAACAATATTGTAGGAAAAGAAACATCTTACCTTTTTGACGAAACCGACAAATCTCTACGTGCTTCAAGCTTTCCTTCGTACTGCTTCCTTTGCTTGCGAATTGCCCACAAACCAAGGCTCGAACCACAATGGAACACTCTAATCGAAATGAGGGAGAAAAGGGCAGAAGCACCACTTCCCTTGCACGACTCCCAAGGTTCAAAAGAGATGCCGACTCCTCCTTGCTTGAGTTTAAATAGGTAAAGCCTTAATTCCAACCATTAAATCACCTCCATTGATCTCATTTTCATCTAAGGGCCACGAATTTGTCCACCAGAGGAAAGATCTCAGTCAAGACGGTTAGCTTTGACTCAAATTTCGGTTACAGTCCCATCAAGGTAGGGATTAATGCTAATTAGGTTAGTTACCATAACCAATTAGGTAGCCTCCCAAATTGAATTCAATTTGACACAATCCCCCCTTGACACATGGCGCCATCAATTTGATTGGAATATGCCATGATCATCCTTCCATTAACGTCTCAATGAAATCTCTTTAACTACACCATTTTCCATAATTAACACTTCATATTTTAACTCAAATTCATATCAATTCAAATTAGGAATTTGATCTTTAATCTCCCCACGATTTGATCCCCCAAATCATGGGCTAATTAGGTAGGCCACTTCACCCATGTGCCTACTAAATCAACTAGGAAAGATTTTAAAAAAAAAATCAAATCCGCAATCTTTCAAAACGCAGCGACCGATCGGCACAGATTCTGGAGATCGAAGCAAAAACTGCATTTTATCGAGAGAACGATCGATCGGTTGTGAAGCGATCGATCGCTAGAGCAAAACCTGAAAGTTTCAGTAGATATGATTGATCGCCAATCTCCCGATCGATCGCATGGAACGAAAGCTCGAACCCAAACAAGCCCGATCGATCGTGCCATTTAACGCGATCGATCGCCCTAGCAAAATTTTAAATTTTCGAACTTTTCAATTAATTCCCAAAAATTTTACAAAGTTAAGGAAAAAGACACTCACTTTGAGCAAAATTTCCCGTTTAAGAATTTAAAATTTCTGAGTATTACAGTGACTCTTCTTCAAAAAGGCAACAACAACTTTTCTCTGAGTTCGAGTCTGATGAGTTGAAGTGCACCGCTTGTCGACTGGTCTATTGTATCTTGGGAACAGATTGCCGGAGAAAGCCCGTGCACGAGAGGGTGGCAATATCTATTTCGAAGTCAGCAGTGTTGGATCACTGTGCCTCGGATGATCTTATCTCAATATGCAATTTCAGGTTCTATTGAATTCAACACAGATGGGTAAAGTGCAATCCCTCTTGAGTACTACTATATAAATTTTTCAACAGTTCAAAACAGATATTGTGCTGTGCTATTTGTACTTTTATCATGGGTGTTGATAAATCTCTTAAGCCTGATAAATTTGATGGGAAGGATTTTAAGCGTTGGCAGAACAAAATGAGGTTCTGGTTGACCACGCTTAAAATCTTTTATGTTATTACTGATCCTGAATATGCTGTGAATCCTAATGAGTATGAACTTGGTAGATCTGCTAGTTCTAAATTCAAGCAAGACAATGATTTGTGTCATGGTTAGATCCTAAGTGCTTTGAATAACGACCTATATGATTTACATTATAATACTTCTTCTGCCAAATTACTGTGGGAAGCACTTGAAAAGAAATTTGGAAAAGAACATGTGGGAAAAGAAAAATATGTGGTTGGTGAATATTTCGACTTTAAAATGGTTGAGGACAAATCTGTTCAGGACCAAGTTGTTGAAGTACAGAACCTTGTGTCAAAGATTGTGGGGAAAGGTATTCCCATAGATGAGAGACTATAGGTTCCAGGTTTGATTGATAAACTTCTCCCATCATGGAATGACTTTCAGGTTACCCTAAAGCATAAGCAAGATGCTATGATTATGGATAATCTGATTGTTCTTATCCAAATTGAAGAGAAACATAAAGGTATTGTAATCTCTTCTAATGAAGCAAGTACAAATACAATGTTATTGAGAAAGAACGACCAAAATGGTTTGGTAAGAAGAAGAATAATACGAGGAACAACAAAAAAATAACAACAACAACAACAACAGTCACCTCAAGACTAATGTTAAGATCCAAAAAGACAAAAAGAAAAAGGGCTGCTTTGAGTGTGGTGTAGTTGGACATTATGCAAAGCAATGCCGAGAATGCAAGGATAATGAAAAAGGGCAGCAAAACAGAAATGGTGAAAGCTCTTCTCAGGCTAACATGGTAACATCATGGACTGGCTTTGCTAGGACCGATGAAAGGTTAGTAGTTACCTTTCCTGAAATTAATTTGGCGTATCAACCTAGGACACAGGGGCTACTGTCTATATTTGTAGTGATATTTCATCATTTTCTTTCTCTCAGGAAGTAAGAGGAAGAACTATGACTATGGGCAATTCCATAGTGGCACAAGTTTATGGAGAAGGAAGAGTGGATATTCACTTCACTTTGGGGAACACATTGTCTCTTCATAATGTGCAACATGTGCTAGATATCAAGAAGAAAATTGTTAGTGATGTGCTTTTGAGTCGAGAAGGTTTTAAATTAGTGTTTGAGTGTAATAAAGTTGTAATTTCCAAACATGGTATATTTGTTGGAAAATGTTATATTTGTGATGGCTTATTTAAACTTAATGTGTTGGCTTGTAATAACTCTAAATTTAATTGTATGGATGATGTTTTATTGAATGTTGAATTTCATGATTTATGGCATTGTCAACTTGGACATGTGAATTTACAAAGTATTAAAATAATGATGAATCTTGATTTAATTCCTAAATTAGATTTGAATACTCATAGTAAATGTGAAATTTGTGTTCAAGCTAAACAACCTAGAAAACCATATAAAATTAGTCATCATGCTTCATCTCTTTTAGAACTTGTCCATAGTGATATATGGGAGCGGAATGGTCATATGACAAGAGGAGGAAAGATATATTTTATAACTTTATAGATGACTATTCCAAATATTGCCATGTTTATTTGCTTGCTACAAAAGATGAGGCTTTTGAGAAATTTAGGATCTATAAGAATGAGGTGGAAAATTAAACTGATAGGCGGATCAAGAGAGTGAGATCTGATCGTGGTGGGGAATATTATTCTTTTGATTTAACAAATTTTGAGAAGATAATGGAATTATTAATGAAAGTACAACACCTTATACACCTCAATCTAATGGAGTGGTGATATCTACGAAATATACACATTTTTATATGCCTTTCTGCCTATATTTTGGTTGTAATTTTAGTTGAAGTAAGGATTATTAATGGTTATTAATGTTAGGTGAGTAATTAGGAGATTAATAAATAAATGCGCTTAATTGATTAATTTAGATACGTTAATTGGATTTCATGATTTCACATTTTATTATGCGTCTAATTTAATATTTAATTTTATTTATGTAGGCGTAAGAGTTTCAAATGCAGATCGTCAAGAGTGAATACGCACCAAACCGTTTCTGTGCTGAGATCGAAGATTCGATGGGTGGAGATTAATACGACGGGTTTTAAAGATAAAAAGAAAAAAAAAGAAAAAAAAAGGAAGCACTGAACTGACTGGTTCAGTGCCGGTTTGGTTTAGAAAGGAAAAAAAAAGACGACCCGAGCCATCTGCTCGGGCATCTGTTTCAAAAAACAGAGGCGATGCTCTGTTTTGATGAGCAATGGTGAGGTCCGGCGACGGTGACGGTCATGGTGGCTGGTTTCGACTGCGGGCGGTGGTAATGATCACGGCGGAAGCAAGACAGCAGTGGGTCACAGCGACCTGGGCACGTCGAGGTCTCGACGATGATGACGACGGAAGAGGCTCGAGCGGAGGAGAAGCTGGGCAGAAGCAGCAGTCGACGATGGAGGAGAACCCGATTGGGGGCGAGCTTGGTTCAGGCGAGGACTGTAGCGAGCTCGAGGCCATTGGGTTTCAACGGTGAGGAATAGATTTCGATTGAGAAAAATAGAAAATCGGAAAAGAAAGAATCGTGCTTGAAATGGAAACTCACCGACTTGATTTGGACGCGATGAAGGCGTGCTCGATTGGGAGTTGGAGTCCAAAGCAGAGGCGGCGTTCAGATTTGGGATTTTCAGTTGATCGCCTATAAAAGACAGAACTTTTGGCAGGAAAGGGGGGACTATTTTAGAGAGCTTTTCACAGAGTTTTACAGGGCTTGGAAGTGTGATTTCGGCCGGATTCCAGCGTGTTTTTCGATGGAGGAAGAGAGGAATTCACTGGACAGGAGAGAGGAGGAAGAAAGCTCAGTTCTTTTGAACTGAGTTGTGCTGCTACAGTGCTGATTCAAAATCGCTACAGTACCCGTGCTCGACGAAGAAGACAGTGAACAGTGCTGTTTGCTACAATGATTTTTTGGGTGAACAGTGTTCTTGTGAATAGTAGTCGTGAATAGTATTTCGATAAATCCGACGAATCAGGCTACTTCTTCTTTTTCCTATTCCATGTCTAGCTAATTTTCTTTATCAAGGCTAGATGAAGCCTTAAATTTGTATTTGCTACTCTTAGTTGTTTAATTTAATAAAATTTGATATGATTATGCTTAATGCAATTTCATTATTGTTTCTCTTAAGTGCTTTGACCGAGACTTAATGAATGATTAATGAAATTTGATCTTGATATTTCCTGTGTCTAGATAATAACAGGATTATGATTGATTCTATGCCCGACCAAGGATAGAGTTAATTGTATTAATTTATAGTGGATGAATTTTTTGTGTTTGGACAAGAACGTATAGTTCATTCACTGGTAATTTGTGTGTCCGACCAAGAACATTAATTACTGTATCATATCAATTTGTGGAATTAATAATTGAGAGTAGTAATTGCATGTTTAGTGGTGGATTCGATGCTTTGATATTTTCATTCATCTGATTTCTTATTAAAGTTTGCTTCTTTAGTTAATTAAAATCATAAAAATTCAATCTTTTATTAGAATTAGATTAATCTTCTAAGTCCTTTGGGTTCGACCTCGTTTCCACTAGACTATACTGAGTCTCGTGCGATTGCGAGTAAATAGTTAACAATTCAATCAATCAAGTGGCAAAAAGGAAAAAGAGAACTTACATTTATATGATTAATTCTATGCTCTCTAGATCTGGTTTACCCAAGAACTTGTGGAGATAAGCTTTACTTTCTGCTTGTGTGATCTTAAATAGAGTGCCTTATAAAAGTAGTAAAAAAACTCCTTTCGAGCTAATGAAGGGAAGAAAACCTAGTTTAAATTTTATTAAAGTATGGGGATGTCTTACTAAGGTAAAAATTCCTAATTTGAAGGTTTATAAACTAGGTTCTAAGACTTTTGATGGAGTATTTATTGGATATGCACAAAACAGTAGTGAATATAGATTCTTGGTGTTAAGATCAGATCGAGTAGAATATGTACCTAACACTATTAAAGAATCTGATGATGTTATTTTTTATGAGAATATTTTTCCTTGGAAGGAAAAGGCAAAAACTGTTGTGCAAGACCAACCTAGTACATCATTAAGTCCTATTGTTGGAACCAATGTGCCTTGTACTAATGAGGAGGTTAGAAGGAGTAAAAAACTTAGAATAGAAAGAACTTTGGAAATGATTTCTATACATACTTAATAGGAGATGATCCTTTGACTTACCAAGTTGCTATGGCTTCTAGTGATACTTCTCTTTAGAAGGAGGCTATACAAAGTGAGATGAATTCCATACTTACTCATGGGACGTGGGTCTTAAGTAATCTATCTCCAGGGTCTAAACCAATTGGATGCAAGCGAATTTTTAAGAAGAAATTGAAGATTGATGAATCCATTGAAAAGTATAAAGCAGGACTAGTTGCCAAAGGGTATAGTTAAAAGGAGGGTCTAAATTACTTTGACACATTTTCCTGTGACTAGAATTACCACAATTCATGTGCTTATAGCACTGGCAGCCCATTATAATCTAGAAATTCATCAAATGGATATCAAGACAACGTTCTTGAATGGTGAATTACAGGAAGCGATATGTATGGATCAGCCAGAGGGATTTGTAATTCCTAGTCAAGAAAAGAAAGTATGTAAGTTGGTTAAATCTCTCTATGGTCTAAACCAGGCTCCTAAACAATGGCATGAGAGGTTTGACAATGTAATTATATCTAATGGTTTAATGTTTGTGTGAAGATAAATGCCTTTATTTTAAACAATCAAATAATGCTTATATTATTTTATGTCTTTACGTTGGTGACATACTTATTATTGGTAATGATGTGAATGAGATTCTAAAAACTAAAACTTTCTTGAATAAGAATTTTGATATGAAGGACCTTGGACATGCAAATGTAATTATAGGCATTAAGATTCACAGGATTCCAGGAGGCATAGTGTTGAGTCAGTCACATTATGTGGAGAAAATACTAAGAAAGTATGATTACTTTGAGTGTAAACCTGTGAATACTCTATATGATCCTACGTGTAGGTTAAGGAAAAATTGTGGGGATGGTGTATCACAACTTAAGTACTCCCAAATTATTGGAAGCTTAATATATTTGGCTAACTGCAGTAGACCAGATATATCCTATGTTGTGGGGAGACTTAGTAGATACACTAAAAATCCGGATAGAAGGTCATTGAGATGATGCTCAGATATCTTAAAGGTACAATGTCCTATGGAATATGCTATCCAGGTTTATCCCACTATATTAGAAGGATATAGTGATGCAAACTGGATTACAGATTCAAAGGATACTAAGGCCACTAGTGGATTTATATTTACTTTATGTGGTGGAGCGGTAGCTTAGAAATCAACCAAGCAGACCTTAATTACTAGGTCTATTATGGAGTCAGAGTTAGTGGCTCTAGAAATGGCCAGAGGAGAGGCTGAATGGCTTAGGGACTTGTTGACGGAACTTCCCATGATGGATAAGCCAATTTCTACCATTTTGATTCATCGTGACAATACGACAACTATTCCTAAAGTTCAGAGTAAGAATCATAATGGGAAATCCTCAAGGCATATAAAACTTGGTATAAAATCTTGTGCAAGTTGAACTCTTCAGGAGTTATTACCTTGAGTTATGTGAGATCAGTAGATAACTTGGCCAATCATCTCATTAAGGGATTGTCGAGAAGACAAATCCTAAATTCATCGAGGAGAATGGGGTTAAAGGCCCATTAGGAGTCATAGTTGGCAGCAACCCAATCTATCTGCGTAGTGATCCTACAACGAAGATTCAATGGGAAAAACAAGCTAATGATTGGCTAGAAGAGTATTCATACAATTCACTCCTTCCCATGTTGATGAAGAGTATTCAACTGTCTAGGTCAAGGTGACGAATGTCTTAATGAAATCAAGGCCTGTATGGTAGGGTATTGTCCAGATAGTGTACCCTTGGAGATTATCACCTATATGAGTGTACCCCTGGGCTGGTTCACTTAAAGATGCACTCATGAACATGAGATACCAACGCATGGCCATAACGCGCTACCCTCTGAGAACTTCAAAGAAAGGTTCATACAATACTTTAGGTATGTCAAAGCTCTTACTCTAAGGTCCAAGTTCAAGACTTAGTTCACTTCGGGCTTGTGAGAGTGGCGCATATCCAACTAGGTGGAGGTTCAAACCCGGAAGGTACTTATGACCATTGAATACATAGTGTGTTATTGCTAATTCTTATGTCGAGTATGTGTCTTTTATTTTTCTGGTATTTCTCCTAATCTTATTTCAATAATGCAGGGAATGTTGGGTTTTTATTTTGGCATGGTGGGCCCAAAAGTATTAGATGGGTTTTGGTTTGGGTAGATGGGCCTAAATTAATTAGTGGTGTGAGCCCACTAATTGAATTCCATCTTAGGCCCACATTTTATTGATTGATTGAAATATAATTAATAGTAATTTAATGTTAACATTGAGCTAAATTAATTGAGAAATGAAAAGAAATCTTTAAGATGAGAGATTTATTTAGTCCCACATAGGAAACACACATGAGTGTGATAGGGTATATATGAGGAAAATTTATTCCTCTTTGTATATCTTTATGGGTGTGGAGGCTCTCCCAAATGAAGGTGTATACATTCGTTGGTGTACCTATTGGTACACACGCACGTACACATGTGGCGTGGGTGCACTTAACACTTTGCACTTTATATCTAGAGCCTTTGATTTTTTATCAAACGGCTAATTATTTTTGTAGAGATTAGGAGCCGATCAATCGCATGGATGAACGTGATCGATCGCGTAGAGACCGCAATTGATCGGCCTTGCAGTGATCGATTGTATCTACTGTGATTTCGCAAAACTGAGACCGCGATCAATCAGCCTTGTCATGATCAATTGTATCTACTGGAATAACACTAAAATACCCGAGGCGATCGATCGCCTATGGTAGCGATCGATCGCATCGGCGGTTACAGTCGGGATTTTGCCGTTTTTCTTCTAAAAGTTGCTTCCTTTCTTTACAGAATGACTCAAATGAGTCCTTCTATAAATTGCGAACGAAAAAACCCCAAAAAAAATATAACACAGTTTATTCTTGATTTTCTCTCCTTCTTCAGTGACTCTTCTTATAAAAGTCAACAACAACTTTTCTCTGAGTTCGAGTTTGACGAGTTGAAGTGCACCGCTTACCGACTGGTCCGTTATATCTTGGGAACAGATTGTCGGAGAAAGTCCGTGCACACGAGGGTGGCAATATCTATTTCGAAGTCAGCACTATTGGATCACTGTGCCTCGGACGATCTTATCTGCAATTTCAGGTTCTATTGAATTCAACACAGACAGGTAAAATGCAATCCCTTTTGAGTACTACTATATAAATTTTTCAACATATGTGTCTCAAACATACCTTATCCCCGATTCCCTCCTTTCTTTCCTATTATATCATGCTTGCTAAATAAGCAAGGCCCATTTTTTTATTTATAATACTCCCTATATTCCAAAATACTGTATACATTTGGAAATATTCATGGTTCCAAAATACTGTGTATATTTTACTAAATTACATGACTTCCTCTTTCTAAAATTGGAGGAGACTTGGAAGCTTGGTTCGAGCATGGAATTCCATATCGGCGATATCGCCGATATATCGATATCGGGTCCCACCCGATAAAACGAGATGGCCAAATCTCGGTTTCTCTATTTTTTTTTAAATATCGCCGACCGATATATCGCTATCCTAATATGCATATTTTAAAATCTATGCTTTGTCTAAATTAACATAACTCATTTTAGAAGTTAGATTGTGAAAATATATGGTAAAAATTAGTTTTTAATTACCGAAATTTTTTTATAAATATCTCCTTTATTTTATCTCTTAAGCCGACCGATACGATACCGATATCCGATACGGAATTCCATGGGTTCGAGAATAGCATACGAGTTGGATAGGGTATTAGGGAGAATAAGTAACGTGACTTCCTTGTAGGCTTAGTGGTCTAATAAAAATGTAAATTTTCTCATATGTATACAGTATTTTGAACCGAGGGAGTAATTTTTTTAGGCCTTTCCTATCTAGAAAGTTGCCTTTTGTAATCAACTTCCTAAAACTCCCATGGAAATTGGAATTGGATTATAAATCCAGATTAAGGCCCGGCCCCACCCCTAAACCGATTTCCAATTTTGATTACCACTTGGTAAATAACTCGTTTAAAAAAGTTTTCCCTGCACAGTTAGCCCTTCGTCTGCTTCATCTTCCTGATCAGGCTCTCGATGCGTCTAGTCCCGTCTTCGAAGCGCCGGCGATTTCTCGACTCTATGGACACCGAGGCTGCTCAGGTATATCTCTCTTCCTTTTCCTCTAATTTTCCTTATGTAGATTCCAAAAGGGTTTGCTTTCTTTGTTTTTCTCAATCGGTGTCCGCGTACTTGTTAAGCTGATTCTCGCTTTGGTGATGGCTGAATCAAGTTTAATCATATGGGTTTTTCTCCAAATCGAAAATGGGGTTGTATTTGATTCGTATAATGAGATTGAATATCGTTTGTAAATGATATTTAGTAGCTGGATCAAATTGTCACCTTTATAGAATTGTTGACTAATTCGATTTTCTTACCTGTTTAGGTGCATGTTTGAGTGAATAAGTTATCTTATTTATTTATTTATTTATTTTCAGAGGGAAAGTTGTATTTTTTGGGGATGCACTGTGACCTTTAATTCATGTATCAAAGGCATCATCATTGCAGATGCGTTGTGAACTTAAGTTCGCCTTCCTTTGTAGGCTGCCATCGGATAAATTTCCTATTTGTGTCTTGGTCTCTTACATTGTGTTCTTTGGACGTTTGAGGGTCGAGTTATGGATAGGACATGAATTTTGAGTTTAAGATAGAAAACTAACGACGAATTACTTAAGAGATTCCAAAAAGAAAGAGGAACTACTTATGTCTTACGAAAAGAAGCGACGACTTGGTCTTTGCGATTGAAGTATACTAGCTGTTTACATGGCTAAAAGGCGTTTGCAACAAGCTACTATTTTTGTGTGTGTTATACTGCTGTGACATATACAGTAATTAATATTTCTTTGTTTCTGACTTTTTCAGGTGAAACTCATGGCAATGGCAGAAGAAATTGGCAGAGAGATTCGAGTGTTTATGACCTCGCCTCTCTCTGATAAAGCCCCTGTTACATCAGTATCAAATACTGGTAAGCGCTTCATCCTACATGTTCCATGCTATATTATTGATATCGATGAATCAGGGTCTATATGTTATCCTCCTTGGAGCTGTATCAAATTTGTGCTATCCATTCTGCCCATTTTTCTGAAGTTTGATTTGGTGAACCCTGTATTTGTAATTTAGTTTAATTTAGTTACTGCAGGAGCAGTTCCTTTTTTTTCTATGACTGATATGCTCACTAAGTTTAACTGAATTATTACAGGAGAGGAGAATGATGATTTCTACGAATTCACTGCAGAAGATTATTATCGCCTTTTGTCCACCAAGAAAGAAGGTATAAATTGGCAATTGCCACGTAATATTTCTCTTTGTCAATATTTGGTAGTAAAGATACAGCCTCAATATTGTACATTGGATTACAGGATATCATATTTGTATCTACACTTCTAAATCGTTGGAACTTTAACATTGTTACTGGATTTCTTCAGATAAATATTTGAAGACCCAGAAGATCCGAGATGCAGAGGAAGCTGCAAAGAGATCAAGAATGACAAAGGTAAGTTCAAATTGTTAATGCATCAACAACAGCGGTGTATTCTAATCTAACTGCTATAAAAAGCAACGGGTACAGTTTGACTTTCCGGGGGCAATTTCCAGCTAATGACCCTCTAAATCTGATTAAGACTGTAATTAAGTGCGATTAGATTAATTAATTTGTTTAGGGACAGACATGGTATTTCATAGAGTTTGAGATACTTTTCCATGCCTTGGCCAATTATGCCCTTATTACTTCCAGTGTGCAAATTAGATGTAATAAAAAACGGTTTATAAGGGTAAATTTGGCAAACAAATTGTATAACATTAATTAGAAATAATTAATGGCATTATTCCAGTTATTCTCCATAATAGAAGTGTTGATTATGACTATAAAGGAACGTTTAGGATTCATGTACTACATTATCAATGTAGTACTTCAAATTCCAAGTATCATAGATTCATTGTTTTTTAATAAACTTACCCATGATTTTTGCACGGGCAACACTCCTCGTTCTTAAAAGTTGTGCACTATGTTACTTTTGGGCAATTGTTGGATATTATGCAGTACACACCCAAAAAATTCAAGGATTTTATAACTACTTGTGTATAGCCATGAGTTCGCAACATGGATGATTGTGATTGTGAGGGTTGCAATTGAATGTGTAACCGTTACGAACGATTGTGATTGTGATGGTTGCAGTTGAACGTGTAACCTCATAGTTTGTCCTCTACCAGACATATTGCTTATTTCAAATTTCATAATCAAGTAGCGCCTTTTTCCAACTATTTGGGGTCGGCGACACGGATCTTACTCCTCCATTCAGGCCTGTTTTGGGCTACCTCTTTTGCAAGAAATAGTAAAGTCAAATTCTTTTTTATTAACTCCATCCAAGTTCTCTTAGGTCTCCCTCTCCCTTTTTAGCATCGTTTACATGTATCCCTTCTAATCTTTTCTAATCTTCTCACAGGGGCATTTAAAGGTCTTCTTTGCTTATTTCAAATTTGTCAAAAAAAATTCCCGTCACATTTTGGCTACATTTATATGTAGGTCGAGCTAGAAATGGAATCTCCCAGAATTTTACATGTTAATGAAAAAGAGAGCAAAACATTGACAGAATCTTTATGATACTCACCATACATGTCATCATAGTAGTCTTACTTTTCCTAAACATAAATGAATGATATTATTTGGTCCATGCTTTGGGAATTATAAAAGACTGGGAGGAGGATTGATGGTATATTGTTATGGCCATGCATGGGTAAATCGTCCTTTTAGAATGAGTTACTAGCTTATATGCTTGTAGACATGGATGTTTATTTGCTTTAAATTACAATATGGGTCTAAAATTATTTAAAGATTAAGAAGTTCTTGTGAGGTCCTTACCGATAGTATTTCTCTTGGTTATAAACTTCATTTTTGACAATAATGGAGATTGATGAACATCTTTTTGCTAAATTTTTGATTTTATACCCATATTTGCAACGTGATGGAATATATATTTATTTTATGGCACTATGTTGCTTTCTGTCCTTGCTTATGCTGTTATTCTTTTTTATGCAGTCTGTGATTAGGGTTCGCTTTCCAGATAACTACACAGTTGAGGCTAAGTTTCATCCTTCAGAGACTATTCAGGATCTGATGAATCTCCTTGCAAAAGTAGTAGTTCGACCAGATATTCCATTCTACATATGTAAGAAATGAACAGATTGCGATTTGCTTTACTTTTTATCTAAAACCTATTCATTTAATGCAGTGTCTCATCTTTAATTATTTTATGATTTAAAATGTCATACTTAGATATTGAATAATACATGTTAGCAGCAGAGGTAACAAAAACACTTACCTCTTTGCCAGCCACTTATTATATTTCAAATTGTTGAACAGAGCTAAAAGGGGAATTGTCTCACCTGTTATATTAATGTGTCCTAAAGTTACAAGATAATGTCTTTTTGCTCAGTAATTAATAGACAATGTTGCAAGCCTTAAATAAAAACTGATTTAGCTGTGTTCTGGTCCATTTACTAGATCACGTTTTTTAAATTACTATCTATTGGTTTATAACTTTATATCAATGCAATATGCATACAAATGCGTAATTGGCCTTTCTTTTGTGATGTTTCAGACACCACTCCTCCGAAGAAGCAAATAAACAAGATGTCAATGAATTTTTATGATGCTGGCTTCGTTCCTGGTGCCATTGTTTATTTCTCATATGACTTATCAAAAGGTAACCATTTATCTGTTTCTTGCTATGTTTTACTTTTTGTTGGTTGGCTGTGGCATTTTTCATGTTATATACTTATATGCCAATTCATGTTGGTTGGTATTTGCAGTGGGAGATAGCGGTGTTGAGAATTCAGGACCCTTCCTTCGGAATGATGTAATGTCTCTGAATGATTTGGACCCGGTTCCTGCACCCCAACAGGAGGAACCCGTTCAACCCATGCCAGAAGCTGCTGTCGTGATGCCCCTGCCCAATAACACTGAAGCAAAGCCTGCAGCTAAGAAACCAGTTAAACCAAAGTGGCTAAAACTCTGAATCGCGAAAATGTTATGATTTGGAGAAGGGCCAATAAAGCTCCGGCATGCAATTTGGTTACTTATTAGATTTAGCACATGGATCAAGACTTTGTAACTTATCTTTTCTTCTTGGGCCAATACTTTGTAACTTATCTTTCCATTGTACGACAGTTCTACCTTGTAATTTAATTTCTTTATCGGAATAAAAAATATTCAATGGTTGTGCTTCTAGCCTTCTACCGAGCAGCGCTTCCCGCTTAGCTGCTTACTACGGTTGGGAGTATTGATCTTGTTTAGATTAATTGGGCTGCTTCCCTCTCGGCGTCACATCTTTCAGTTTTTTGCGATCATTATCCATAAACTGCTCAAAATTAGTTCATTTTGAAAAATTAAATCACTATGAGAAGGAACAGGGGGAGTATTAATTTTTGAAGAAAAAGAAGAACATAAGGTGGAAAGTTTGGTGTGCAATTAGAACAAATGTGGTAATAAATAACAAAATTCCAAATTTGCAGTCAATATCAGCTGCTGAAAGATGGCAATATTGTTCAGAGTGAGAAGAGGATGTGTTGCTGAAACAGATTTGGACATTAAAAGTCTGGTCGTTGAGGAAGGAGTCCATGTCTTCATTGCAGATTGATAAGGGTTAGTTGAACTAACCAAGTAGAGAACAAATTCGGCCACAGTAGCATAGGATAATTTCTATCAGTAAGTTAGATGAAGTAGGTGACATGCTTTTGAAATAATACTCCCTCCGACCAGATTTATAACTAACATATAAGGTTTTCAGAATGAACTGATCTTTTAGTTAATTTTCAGGAACCTTGCGTTAATAATAAATCCGGACGGAGGGAGTAGTATTTATCAAATCAAAGCATCTGACTGAAGCATATGCCTAGTAGTGGGGACCTCCCAACCTTCTAGGCCCTTTTATGAAGCTAATTTTACAGCGCATTTCAGTCTGAAATTTTGCATGGATCAATGTTCTTGATAAATAATAATAAATCAAAACGTCTCCAGTCATAAAAAAAATTTAATCAAAACGTCTACTTCCTTTCTTTCTTCTATTCTTTTCTATGATGCATCTGGACGCCCTTATGGCAAAATAAAAAAAATAATTTTAAAAATCTGGCCGACATTACCTCATATAATTTAGTGTAATTAGCCCAATTGGAGCCTTTTTGATAGACTACAATCCATAAAGTACTTGTGATGCCAAGAATAGTTGACGCATTGATAAAAAAAATCAATAGTCAACGCACAAGTTAGTAATTACATAAGAAATGCTGTATATTCAACGCACGCGAACCACAATTTTGACTGTATGAACCCCGTTTATATGAGCTTAGCGCACTTGCACAGAGTGCATTAGGGCCGCACGATTTCGATCATGAGACAGCTCTCAATACAAAGTGGCAGGCAGGCCAGGAATCACCCACCTGCTGCTTGCTACATGTGAGCCGGATCGCATAATTTGAGTCATAAAATATGCAACTTTAAGGGGTTGTTTGGAGCGTGAAAAATAAAAAACATCCACTCCTAAAAATCCACATCCACTAACACGAGGTGTTTTAGCTGATTAGTGGATAATCCTAAAATTCCACCTGGTTGGTGAATTTTTGAAAGTGGATTTTTGGGATTTTTGACGATCCAAACGGCCCCTTTGGGTGCATTTGGGAGGCCGCTCTTAAAGTAGCTTTTATAGTGGCTTTAATGTAAAAGTGATTTTACTATGATAGAAAATGGTTTTTTCTTCAAACTTGGTCAAAAGCCACTTTTTAAAAAATTTCCTCGTAAGAAAGAATAATGTAAAAATAACTCCACTTGTCCGTCAATCATTAAGCGAATGGTAGAGGTCCATTCCTTTTATCTCTCATTAATTAAGGGTAAAATCATCACATAAATCATTTATTCTTTATCTAAAATTTATCCCATTGAAACAAATCTTAGGAGTTTAAGGGTAAAATCATCACCTAAATTATTTATTCTTTATCTAAAATTTATCCCATTCAAACAAGTCTCAGGAGTTTAAGGGTAAAATCATCACATAAATCATTTATTCTTTATCTAAAATTTATCCCATCCAAAGAAGTCTTAGGAAACGCTTTTGACAAAATCGCCTTAGCAATGAGTATTACCACACGGTTACGCTTTAGCTTTGTTATAATAAAAATAATTTTACCTAAAAACTACTTTTACAAATGTAAAAGCAATTACCAAACCTGCTCTTAGTTTTTAGTTTGAAGAACATCTACACCGTCGATTCATTCTGCAGGACCACCAGCGTTGACCAGAACCAGCGGGACCCGCCATTTTTCCACATGGGTCCCGGCGGGAAATGCCACTGGGCAGCCGCAAAGTGGCCAAGCATGGAAGAAGAAGAAGATAGAGAGTATCGAAATGGTGTAAACAGAGACAGGAAATGTATCTGGTCAAATGAGGAAAGAAAGTGGATAAATATCTCAATCTCGTGGCACTGACCTCCTCATTCAAACGCGGCCTTTTGACAGGTAAGTGAAAAACGCACAAGACAGGGAAATGGCTGGTGGGCATAGTTTAAAAACCATCAGTAACAACAATAATTGAGGGTGAACCTACATTAAGTTGGTTGTGGACTGGAGGTGATTGAAAGAGAAAGGTAGGTGAGTACAGGACGGGCTCTAACTTATCTTCTTCCCTGATCTGTTTCTTGATCTTGGAATTCGCAGACAAGGAAGGTAAAGGGTGGTTGGAATCTTGGTAATTCTCAGTCTTGAGTGTGTGGTTTTGGCATAATTCAATATTTCTGTTTTTGATTTTGGGTCATTTTTCTAGAATTTCTTGGTATGGATGTATTGGCTTTTCTTTTACTGGTTTAGATTTGATTATAATTCAATATCTGACTAGGGCATGGACTTGTTCATGGTTCTTTGTTAATCATGGACTTGTTTATGGTTCTTGATTTTTTTTATGAATTTCATTTTCTATCAGAAAGACAAAATTGATGTGGCTGTATAGTTTTAAGAGGCGGTGATCAGGGGTTGTTTGTGGTTGATTTAATCTGGCAGTTATGTGGAGAATAATAGTGATTTCTGGTTTCTGATTATCGGTGGCTGTTTTTTTAGCTTTCTGTTTGATTTTTATGCATCTGGACTTTCAGTTGTTCCACTTCAGATTTTTACGGATTGATGATGTTCTAGCTTGTGGAGACTCTGTTAAAATTGTCTTCCGATTTTATCATAGATACTGTAATTATGTCTGTCGATGCATTTCTGTTTTGGGTTGGAATTGGTAGATTCAGTTTGATCTTCCACTCTGCTTAATATTAAATTATTAATACCTCCTCTGTATCCAATCCTTTTATTGATCATTGTCTAGCAGCTTCCACATAGGCGTGTTAGATCAAACTATTGATCGAGTCTGTCTAGAGCTGTGAGATCTGATCACGCTACTTCAATGTCAACAAACGAATCAAACACTGGGATAATGACTTTGGGAAGTGATTCCTTCTCAGATGGAAAAGATTCGGACATTGTTTCGGAAAGTGGTTGTCTGACTATTGTAGTGCTTGGAGCTTCAGGAGACCTTGCAAAGAAGAAAACATTTCCAGCATTATTCAATCTATATCGACAGGTTTGTTGCATCCACTCTTTTGCTCGTATGGAAAAGCTTCTTGTTTTCTACTCTTCGGCCATTGTCGCTCTATTGGCAATGAAGCAACTCATAAGAAAGATTTAACCGCGACTGAAAATCAAGTTATGCGTTTCTCTACTTTTTTGTTGTTCACACAAGAAATATACATCTTTGTCGTTTGTATAGATTGTACTGATCTTGGTTGAGTTGTACATAGGGGTTCTTACAATCAAATGAAGTTCACATATTTGGATATGCACGGACTAAAATATCGAATGATGGTTTAAGAGACAGGATTCGTGGGTGAGATATTACCTTTTCTGTTCACTATACACTTTTTCAACATATAATTATTTCCTTTTCTTAAAAAAAAACATTGATGCATGTGCAAAATGCACAGGTATCTCACTCAAAGTGCTGGATCATCATCTAGTGAAGTTTTATCAGATTTCTTGCAGTTGGTAAGTTGGACAGAAGTGCTTTTATTCAATAGCTTTCTCCACAACTTTTCAGTAGCTTTCTACAAAATTTGTTGTTTATCAACTTTACCTGTCTATGGATATTTGCAGATCAATTATGTGAGTGGTTCTTATGATGACGAAGATGGTTTTCGTCGATTGGACAAAGAGATTACTGAATGTGAGTTCTCAAAGAATAATAGTCAGGAAGGCTGCTCCCGAAGACTCTTCTATCTTGCACTCCCTCCTTCTGTGTACCCCTCTGTTTGCAAGATGATTAGAACATGCTGCATGAACAAATGTAAGAAACCTTTAATCATGCACTCTTTATTCTTTCTATCATTGTCAGGCCTACCTTTAGTAACACTCTTGATGTATAAATTTAAGTTAGATAAAATGTCGTCAGTTATTTTACCATGCTTTCAATATGCCAGCTGATGTTAAAGGATGGACTCGAATTGTTGTTGAGAAACCATTTGGTAAAGACTTGAGCACGTCTGAAGAATTAAGTGCACAACTTGGAGAGTTGTTTGATGAGCCACAAATATATCGTATTGATCACTACCTTGGCAAAGAATTGGTGCAGAATTTGGTAAATTCTTGTAACCTAATATTATCTTCATGATATGCCACCATTTGTCGGTGTCAATGTTGCTGACTATTTTTACTCATTGTGCAGTTGGTGCTTCGGTTTGCAAATCGCTTCTTTTTGCCTCTTTGGAATCGCGATAATATTGCGAACATCCAGGTGAAATGAGAAAGGATTATTAAATAGTTGTCTTTGCGGCATGTGTGCACCTGTGCATGTTGTTTTATGTCTGTATGTATATATGATATAAGGTCATATTTTTTATTTTTTTTTATGGGGATTGTCAACATTATATTGTATAAATGTCTCATGGTCTCTCTGCAGATTGTCTTCAGGGAAGATTTTGGCACGGAGGGAAGGGGTGGATATTTTGATGAATATGGGTAATCATATTGTTCTATTATGCAACACATGTTATTTTTTTGTTCTATATCTTGAATATGAACCAAGTATAAGAAGCTCTTCTGATTCATATCTATATGGCTACTAAGAATCTTATTTCTTATGTTGGTCTTCTTACTTGACAGAATTATCCGTGACATCATACAAAATCATCTGTTGCAGGTATTATCCTATTCCATGAATTGGTAGGTTTGATGCCTAACACAGGAAATTAATCTCCAAAGGGACCAAGATGATAAACGTTCTTACATTAAAACTTGATTAGAGGAAAGCAAGCAAAATAGTAAATATTACAAATATATAAAATTTATTATGAGGATTTGTGCGTTTACATTTAGAATATGATATATGAATAATTTTCAGTTAGAATTTTGATTCGAATTTGTAATTGAGTATAGGTCCTTTGTTTGGTTGCAATGGAGAAGCCTGTTTCTTTGAAACCTGAGCACATCCGAGATGAGAAAGTGAAGGTAAAAATATTGACTATGCTAGGATTGTTGCATCAGTAAATATGACTTTATTTGCTCACCATCTCACAGCCAATGAAGCTACAAACCAACATTACTTGCTTGTACATTGTATAAACCTACTGCATTTAAAATCTGTAGACTACCTTCGCTTAGCATTGATTAATATTTTGTAGTTTGAATGAAAATTTTCAGGTTCTACAATCCGTCCTACCAGTTTCATTTGATGAGGTAGTCCTTGGGCAGTACGAGGGCTACAAAGATGATCCAACAGTTTCAAATGATTCCAATACCCCAACTTTTGCAAATGTGGTTCTTCGAATTCATAATGAAAGATGGGAAGGTACAAGTTTATATTTGATATTCTCTGTTAAAATATGGTTGCCACTAAGAGTTATTTGTCACTGATAGAAATATCTGTTCTCAACAGGTGTACCTTTTATACTTAAGGCAGGAAAGGCTTTAAATTCAAGGAAAGCAGAGATTAGGGTTCAGTTTAAAGATGTTCCTGGAGACATATTCAAATGTAAGCCATGGTGGAATTTTTATAAACAAAAAAAATCAATTAACAGGAAAATGTGTGATAGTTGCTTCTAGATTTTGGTCTATAGCTGTTATTGGCTAAACGTGTGATTGTTATGGGTCAATTAAGTAAAGTTTTCTTATCAAGGTTTTGTTTTAATGTTAATAATGGTTTTATTGATGTGAGATTTTAATTTTGTCCTTCTATCATAATATATAAATTTTGTTACAAAATTATTTATTTTTTTATAGGCAACAAGCAGGGCAGGAATGAATTTGTTATACGCTTACAGCCTTCAGAGGCCATGTACATGAAGCTTACGGTGTGTGATTGAATTCTGCACGTGCTACCTCTTAATTTATGTTTTGGAAGTTATTTTGGTCTTCACTATTCCTTGCTTCTTGATATGCTTTTTCAACTGCATTTTTTGTTGATTACATGCTCGTCTTTTGAAACTGTGGTCCTTTTATGCAAACAACTTCTAAAATGAAATAAGTTCAATGGAGTGGACAATTGCAACAATAGGATACCTACCCTGTAGTGGAAGTTGTGACAATCAGGTAACTGATGAACCATATCGGTACAAAGAACAAATCAATAAATATTAATTGCATTATATACGTACTCTATTCTTATTATTGTCTTTGTAATAAGGGTGTATGAGGTTGCTAACAGAAAAAGTTTGTTCTCGGTCATTGTATTCCATTATGTTTTCAAGCTCAAAAGTGACGAGCAGCTTTTAATCATAAGGCTGCCAAATATTTAACGAGTGTCTTCTTGTTGATATGGTTAAAATATCTGTCACTATGTATGCAATGCTCATATATTTGTCTGTAAGATTGGATTTATGATGGTGGGCTTATTTCTCTTGAGGACTATAAACATTTTCAATATGTAAAAGCTGAATGCTCATCAATGGGGCATATATTATGATGACCATGAGTGTATATTGGAATTTATTAGTGAGCTTTTGTTGCTCAATCTGAGAAGGCAAGTAGCTCTTAGTTGGGTTTTAACTCCATCTCCAGCCCATGGCAGCCAAAAGACTATCCAAACTTATAATAGTTGCATGACTCAATATTCAGTTGTAAAATGAACAGAGTGAAAACAACACTGATCGATGGCTCTAGTATGAAATTCTCCTTTCGTTGGGAAAATATGCTCCTTGACTATAATAATTCCTCAAAATGGATAATTAAGTTTATGATTATTCTTTGGTTATTGCTGAAGTGTAAGAAAAATTGTGTACCATCTTTATATGCATTTGGTAATTCATCAAAATGGAAATTTGTGTACCATCTAGATATGCATTTTCTATATACATTTTCTTTCGTTGCAGGTTAAGAAACCTGGGCTTGATATGTCAACTATACAAAGTGAATTAGATTTGTCTTACGGGCTACGTTATCAGGGAGTCGCAATACCAGAGGCATATGAACGGCTAATTCTTGATACGTACGTAGCTGTAGTATAATATCATTTTTAATACATACTTATTATGTTGGTACATATATATGTATATGTATGTACATGTGTTATTTGTTGCATTATTTCTTATTTTTCGTCTTCCTTATTATTTGTGTTTCTTACATAGACAACTAAAAGAATAACTTGATTGTTGGTTTTAAATGCAGGATAAGGGGGGATCAACAACACTTTGTCCGACGGGATGAACTTAAGGTAAAATTCCATCTTATTTCGATTTAAATGGACTGCCACTTAATGTATGGGGCATTCGGATTAATGTAGTGGTTTTTTGTTCACTAGGCGGCTTGGGAAATATTCACGCCGATGTTACATAAAATCGATGAGGGAGGACTGAAGCCACTTCCCTACAAGCCAGGCAGCCGGGGTCCTGCTGAAGCGGACGAGCTACTTGCCAAAGCTGGTTACGTGCAAACCCATGGTTATATCTGGATACCTCCTTCTTTGTAATCCACAATGTGGAATATCTGCGTCACTGCTTCTGTGTTTTTGCCAAAGTAAGAAGCCAATCTATACAGCTAATAGTTACAGCTGTGTTCTTCTGTAATAAGAGCGTGAAATAAAATGTTTTTGATTATGTAATTCGACAAAAGCAAAGCGTCAACTGCGTGTTGGGTTCATGCATAAACAGTTGATTTCATCACTTTATAGCCGTGACGATAAATGTAAAGAAGAATAAGGAGCGGTATCTGTTATTATCATGAGATATTATCCATTATACCAAATGGAAGCTCCCTGGGATCCAAAAAATAAAGGAACCTCCTTAAAAGCAGTTCAGCTGAAGGCTTTTTGTCTGTCCTTTATGATGAGTTTCTGGGTAATCAATCTAGAGGAGAAGCTCATTCCCATCACTTTCAAAGTCAAGCTCACCAACCTACCGTTTTGCCTCGATGAAATAGCTCAAGGACTTCATCACCCTTTGCGTAGACATTGAATTCACCTCATTAACCTTAATAACCTCACTGACTTCACAATGCTGGGAGATCTTTGCAACCTTCATAGAACACGACATGGAAGGAGTAAGTATCCTTGTAAGATTTCGTTCCAACCACATAATTGACTTATCCTCCTATAAAACTTGCGTACTCGCCAAGAGGACCAAGAATGATCTCGTAAACCTGTTTTTAAATTCGGGTATCCTAAACCGAATCTAATCGACGATATAAAGACTTAACTGTTGTCTTCTATTTATTGCATTCTTTCAAGCTTGTATGGGTATCTCTTACAGAAAAAATAGATCTAGATTAAAGATATGGGATGTATGAATTTGAACGCAGACTTAGATGCTCAATACAATTTCAAATGTATAATTTAATGTAAGCTTGTTTTCTGGGTTTTGCCTGTAAGACGGTCTCAATTGCCAATGGCGTACCACAGTGGACTGATTGGACTCCTTAAGCTCTTTGATTTCAGAATGTGAAGGGTCGGTTGCTACTCTATCAGGCTCTAATGTAGTTGGCAAGTTACAATCTCTGTAGAAATAAGAGCTAGCTTGACTTGGTTTGGCTCAGCTTGAAGCTTGAACTTAGGCTCAACAAGCTAAGTCCTACTTACCTCAACTCGAATCAGCTTAGATCAAATAATTGGAACCTTTGCCATTTATCAAGGACACAAATACTTCCTCCTTCTGGACTTAGTATTAACACTTGATTTTCCAAAATGAACTAAATCAGTTCATTTTTGAAAACCAAATGTTAATACTGATTCCGGACAGAGTAATAATATAGTACGTCACATATTAAAATAATAATCCTCTCGCTATGAAAATAATAATAATAATAATAATAATCCCCTCACCATATTAAAATGTACCATTTGGAAGAAAGTGATATTTAAGGAAGCCAATTAATTAACCTTTCTACTTCATCCACTAATCTTTTTAAATCCACTGATTACTATGAGAAGGATAATATAAATAGGTCGACTATTAAAATGAGAGAGCACTTTTTTCCAATTAGACTATTAAAAAACGGCGGAGGGAGTAGCTTTTGTAGACAATTAATGCATTTGTATTTGAGCTTAAGCTCGACTTGGCTTGACTAAAGCCGGTTATCTTAGTGTACTAAAAAAAGCCGTCATCCAGTCCAAGTGTCAGCCGACAGCAGAATCGTTTGGTTTATCTAATTCATATATTTGTTTAGTAGCTCCTTTGCAAGGCAAGAGTGAGGAAAATGGAATGCAACATGATGTTCATTTGCATTAGGTTTTAGAGTGTGGTTTTTTGGGCCCGTTTGGATATATTTTAATGAAGTGAGAAAAATTACTTTTACCTCCTTTTCCTTTAGCAAAAAGGCTTATTTTTTTTGTCCTTTAACAAAAAAAAGAGAATGGTGTTCTACAAATTAATTCTCTTTGAAAACTACTAAAAATAGACTTTCTGCCACGAGGAGGTTTCTAGTAGAAAAAAAAATGATCATTTCTCTCCTTTCTGCTAGATTTTTTTTCTTGTACAAAAGTATCATTATGTTATCCTACTCATGCAAGCCTTCAACCTTTCGTGACTAATGCAATTGCTAATCTCATGTAAACCTTTTGCTTACCCATTCATGAGGATCCACACATAGTAAGCAACAGTTGCATTTCCATGTCGGCTTCAAGTGTATATGGCCCCCTCCAATTGCCAATCAGGTGAGTAGTTCACCACACCTGGCTTTAGCCAGCCCACCCCATACTATACACAGACGAGGGCTATTGTTGAATCTATCAATTACTTTAATAACCCTTTCCTAACAACTCGAGCTTGTGGGAAACTTCGTTATTTAACCGATATCCACCGCCTCTGAATAGTGGGATGGGTGTCATGGGGTGGCAGACTATTCTTCCTAGCCCATATCTAGATCTGTTCCTCTTCACAGAAATTTTAAAATTTGATGATCGTAGGTGTAAAAGGTGGAAATGTAACATTTGCTATTAGACTAGACATAGTCACGGACAATGTATTGTTGCCGACAATGACGTTGGGGGAAGTTGGAAGGAGGAACATACCATTGGAAAAATTCCCTGGCAGCTGATGTAATTAATTATTGCCATGTACTTTTTTACTTGCTATAATTTTCTATAAAGACCATTATCAATCAATAAAGATGTATCTAAATTACTATTTAGATGATGATTTTATTTAAGTAGGGGTGGGAATAGATTCCCATTAGATAACATGAGGAGGAAGAATATGATTACTACAAATAAGTGAAACGTACTCTTCGTCCCCTTCATGGACATTGTTATTTAAAGTGATTAAGTAGCACTGTTTTTGGTAGCGAATGCTATTTAGAGTGATCAAATAGCACTGCTTTTGGTAGTAGTTACAAAATATGAGTTGTTTGGCCAAATATCACAGACCATCCTTTATCCTTCATAAAGATGTCACACTTTCTGGCATTCCCTTCCTAGCCAGTACACAAACTCACTCTTTCGAAATAAAGCTATCCAGTCACAAATTGAAAATTCAAATTAAAAGACATTCAAAGAGATCCTCCATGTGGGTAGACCTAGGATATCATTATTCTGCATAATTGGAATATACGGTACTATTTTTTATTGAAAAAAGAAGGAATATGTAGTACTAGAATAATTAAGTGAAGGTCTTTGCAACTTTCAAGTTAGCTTGGAGAAGTGGGGGCTTAAAGAGGTGGGTAACCTAGTGAAGGTGAAAACCTTTTGTTTACCCATTCAAACATCCATATATTCCTCCCCTCTTTTAGACCCATCCCAGGAATACATGTTAAAGCAAAAGAGACCAACTAATAGCAAATATATGACCAGGATAGGGGGTCTACCCCTCAAAAGAGAATGATCTGAGAAGGTAGCTAATGGATATTAGGTGGGTAGAGGTAGTGGTAGTACTTCACGAAGTAGGAGTGCCCGACTCTTGTGTATGACTGAAATCAACTCCCATTCCTAAGGTTTATTCTACTTTTTTTTTGCTTTTTTCAAGGGTGATCCCCCACCCATCAATGAGGTTTTCCTCTAAAAAAAAGCATTATAAATAATATGTAGTTATTTATTACTTTTTCTTTTTATAGTTATTTATTACATTTATTGATACATATATAACATTAGTAACATGAAATGTGTCATTTATGTATTGATATGGGATGATTGATCAGCATAAGTACACTAGCAAAGTCACTAAAGCAAGGGAAATTAACCAAATAATATATATTTAAATAAATAATAACCAATTGGGAAAAAAATTATTTCCCAATCCGGTTACCTGACATGCCATGCAGGCATCAACATGGCGTTGGCCCTATGTGGTCTATTTATTTTTACTCTGACCCGAAAGGTTTTGTAATGAGAGAAGGCATCGTTTCAACAAATGCCTTATATTTTTTGAAAGAATCTGTTGTTTCAACTAACGCCTTCCATTTCCTTAACTTTTTTTAAAAATATATCACTGAAAGTAATGCCTTTCTATTGTAATTATAGAAGGCGTTGTTTCAACTAATGTCTTGGAAGGTGTCATCCAAAATGACGCCTTTGTTTTAAGTTTATTTTAAAACCCTCACTCCCCCTCTCGGTTTCGACGCCCTCCCTCCACCTCTACATCCTCTCTCTTCTCCGGCTCCGTCGCCCCACTCTTCTTCTACCTCTTCCAACACCAACTTGCCCTTGCCATTCGACTCACCTTCTTCCCCAGTCCACGTCCAACTCTATCTACCAGTACGTGACTATGCCTCCAACCTCCTTCTGCCTCATGTGTCCAACTAATAGCATGTTAAAGCAAAAAAGGCCAACTAATAGCAAATATATGACCAAGATAGGGGGTCTACCCCTCAAAAGTGAATGATATGAGAAGGTAGCTAATGAATGTTAGGTGGTTAGAGGCACTGGTTGTAAGGACCCTAACTTTTGAACCAGTTTATTTTAATATTAGTCATTGGTTAATTGTACGGTTTAAGTGATTTCCGATTTAACTCGGTTGTTTTCAAAAATAAATGAATTTACAATAGTTTTAATCAAAACGGATTTCACAATAATGAGTTTCAATTGATTTTAGATCAAACCTGTATTTTTAGAATTTTTCATATTTTTCACTAATTTTCCGAAAATTAGGGTTTGACGGGACCCCGGCGGGCCCCGCCGTCAAAAATTAGGTTTTTGTGACCAAAATACCCCATACATTATAAAAAGTCATTATAAAATTTTTTAGAATTTTCTGGCCTTAATTTTGGATTAAAATCGCCAAATTATCAAATTTTAGCCAAAAACCTTATTTTTACCCCAAACTTTAATTAGGGCTACCCCAAATTTTTCTATAAAAGGAAAGTGTTGTGCCATTTCCCAATTTGGGAAAAAGGCTTGGCTGGGAGAATTAGGAGCCTCTTTCCCCTTGCTTAAAGAGGAAGGGATTAAAGGTATTTAGCCTAATCTTTGTTATTTTCTTTAAAAATCTTTTAATCATTTCTTAATCTTGATTCATTCAATGTTTTAATCCATTTTGAAAGCAAAAAAATTACTATTTTATACTTATCTACTAAGCCTAATCTTCAAAATCATATGTCTATGTTTTTAAGAGGCCCTAGATCTAAGGTTTAGCATTTATTTTTTAAAGCTTAATAATGATTAATAGAGTATTAATATAAAATTATTTTGTTTGAAAGGTGTTCAAGATGGTTCAAGGTTTCTCTCATCAAATCAAGGTAATGGGTTCTTCAATCTCAGTTTTGGGTAGTGAATGGCTTGTTTTAATGGTTTTTACTTGAATGAGTGTTCTTGTTTAGGGCTCTAATGGTTGGTTTAATAAATGCTAATATTTTGCTATGATTTCTTAGGGTTTCATCTTAGAATGATATGTAGATATGTTCTGGAATGTTTAATGGGTTTTTATTAATGTTTGAGGCATGTATTAAGCTTTCAAGATGTGTTAATGGAGTCTCGGTTTTTGAAATTTTGAAAATGGGAGAGATGACCCGCGACCATTTTTTCGGTTTTGATTTACAGCCCAATTTTCAAATAAGTATAACTTTTTACTCCAAACTCCGAATTGAGCGTGGTTGGTGGCGTTGGAAAGATGATTTCTTGAAATTTAATATGAACTTTGAATCAATTCAATCTGATATCTATGCACGAAGTTATGAAGATTTAAATATTAAAGTTACTTTTTACCCCATTATTGCATCTTACTCTTGTTTTCCTATAAAAACCAAAAACTACATTAAAGTACCCCTAATTCTAATTAAACACCAACATAAGCATAGTTAAATGGCTTATAAAATGCATCATTCATATGTAGATTATATTGCATATGAGTAATTGAGGTGATCATGTTATAGTTTATTGTATGGTAAAAGAGCATGCTTGTAGGAGAAAGCCTTCAACTCTACATGGATGGATTAAGCTAAGTAGGGTATGTGAAATTATTGCACATGTTGATAATGATACATGTTGATATTGAAATTATATCATGGTGAAATCCTTGTGAATATGCATGTTTCCGGCAAAGTTATGATATTGTGAACTATGAGATGTGCTCTTTTATGTCAAGTATAGTTTTATTGAGAATTGTGATTTGAAATGGGATTTAAGAATGCATTTGATGTCTTATGAGGTTATGTCAAAGTATATTGCCATGTGACTAGAATGTGCATGAACACACACATATATAGGAGTTTATCATGATATTGTAGTTGATATATGCTTTGATTATGATGCATGAGGGGATGGATTGGGAGCACGTTCCATGTGTTGGAACCCACATAGGATTGCTCACGGATGTACCATGATAGCAGGCATCATGTATCGGACTTCATGGATGAAGTTTTATCGTTGTTTAAACGGAATTGATCGATTGTATACAATGCGTGAGATTGTATGCCGGATTAATCGATCGATGGGTTAATCGAAACTTGGTTGGTTCGAAAGGACATGTTTTTGATTTCGTTCCCTCCTGGAACAGGTTCACTCTCCGGGTTGAGTTTGATTGAGATATGTGGGGGCGAGGGATGGACTCGCCTTGCGGAGTTGAGAGGTAAAAAGCCAGACACTGAGCACCCGGGTGGTAGGCTCTTGTGCACCAGCTACCACGTGTTCTAGTTTCTCAGAATGAGATTCGGGCTCTCCCCCACAGCAGGAGACTACCCAGGGCGAACACACCTGCTCTAGTTACTCTATTTGAGATTCGGGCATCCTTGGCCAGGATTGTCCAGGGCGAGCAGCACGTTGGGATTGACCGCCCCCTTGTTCCTGTGTAGGAACCGGACCATGATACGCCTTCGGGCCTTGATTGTGCCCCGCCTTTATGGCAGATTGTGTTACTCCTTGATGGAGGCATTCACCATTATGATGATACATGCTTATTGCAATGTTATGCATGCTTATACCATGTGTTGGTTATTTTGGACATGCAGGGTGAATTTATGAGATATGAATGCATGATTATACCATGTGTTGGTTACTTTGGATATGCAGGGTGAATTTATGAGATATGAATGCATGATTATACCATGTGTTGGTTATTTTGGATATGCAGGGTGAATTTATGAGATATGAATGCATGAT
Source organism: Houttuynia cordata (assembly GCA_039654745.1). Lineage (NCBI taxonomy): Eukaryota > Viridiplantae > Streptophyta > Magnoliopsida > Piperales > Saururaceae > Houttuynia > Houttuynia cordata. Next base: position 29,160,172 of record CM077507.1, on the reverse strand, counting down.
TATACCATGTGTTGGTTACTTTGGATATGCAGGGTGAATTTATGAGATATAAATGCCTGATTGGATGGAAGTATGTGGATGAGATATCATGTTGCAGGATTATGTGTTATGAATGCATGATATGATAGCATGTGAATGTGATATGGTTATGCAGGTTTATGTGTTGTACATGCATGACTAGATAATGGAATAATCATGTCGATTATGGATTTTCAGCTATGTTATGATGCCTTGTGATTTCTGATTATTGTCAATTATACAAAACCACTACTGAGTTTTATACTCACCCCTCTTCCTTTGTTTTGTTTTGGGGCTGCGTAGTGCAACACGCAGACGGACAGGATCCTTTATTTGAGGAGCAATCGTAGAGAGAGCAGGATTGGGTGTGGATGTCTTAGACTTGATTAGTTTATCTTTTGGAGTTGTTATATTTTGTATGTTGAGACTTGTAGGCCCTTTTGATTTGAGCTGGTGTGTTGGCTCAAATTTGTATTTTGTGGGTTTAATGACTTGTCGATCTACTTTGAGTTAGACTCTACATTTATTCCTCTTATTTACTCTTGCTCAAAACTGTTTATGCGTAACTCTGTTAGTGAGACCGCCCATAAGAGGGGTATAAGTCTTCCGCTATATCTCTTAACGTCGCCTCCGTGTGCCGGTTCGACTCTTGGACCATTTTCCGGGGCGGTGCCCGGGGTGTGACACTGGTAGTACTTCATGAAGTAGGAGTATCCAACTCTCTAGAAGCACGGATACATATATGGCGTCATGATACGATACGATATGGACAGGGGGGACACGGTATTTTTTCCAAAAAGTAGGATATGACATGGTTAATAAAAAATTATTTATAAAATTTTTAAATATATTTTTTGGTATTGTAGCACCGCATTTTTTCCTTCAAACCTTGTACATATTACAACTACAAACTTGTGATTGAAAAATAATTTTTTATTCATAATTTTTATGAAAGGAATAATTACAAAGGATGAATGAACAAGAAATTTAACCGAAAATCAACTATAAAAATCAATAATCTTCAATAGCTCACCTAAAAATATTGAGCTACTTCAAATATAAGACAAAATGATTATAATACTCTTTACGAAAGCTCAAATTCTCAAATAAAGTATTTAAAAAAATTAAAATATCATTATTTTAAGTTGGAACATAATAAAATAAAAAATAAAAATTGATGATGAGAAGAATGTGCCTTAGTTGAGTGTGGTTGGTAACAACAACTCTTGCAGTAGAAGTGGTAAGAGTACACACATTCGCGTATTTAAAATTAAAAAAAAAATTGCATCCATGTCAGAAACGTATCCACCACATATCCGATACGTATCTAGTCATGTCAAAATGTATCTGTTTTTTTTTTCCAGATACTCTCATAGATACACAGGAAGCCATGTCGCTGCCGTATCCGTGTCCGTACGGCAGCCGTGCTTCATAGCCAACTCTTGTGTATGACTGAAATCACAACTCCCATTCCTAAGGTTTATTCTACTTTTTTTTTGCTTTTTTCAAGGGAGGTCCCCCACCCATCAATGAGGTTTTCTTCTAAAAAAAAGCCTTGTAAATAATGTGTAGATATATATTACTTTTTCTTTTGATAGTTATTTATTTCATTTATTGATACATAACATTAGTACCATGAAATGTGTCATTTACGGATTGATATGAGATCATTGATCAGCATAAGTACACTAGCAAAGTCGTTAAAGCAACTATAGAGGCTTATAACCATATCGTAAACTACTTTGCGAATCATATATAGAACACTTAATAATTAGCAAAAGTTGGTGCTGACATCTAAAATATAATGCGAAAATTAAATTTCTTTGTTGCGGGCTTACGCATTAACATGTCAAAATCTGCATTATCATTTGTAAAAAATGGAAATTCAATTAAAATTGCTTTGACTGATGGATTATAAGTCATGCTAGTAGCCCAACCTTCCTTTGATATAATTAATGGCTACAGGGTTGTTATCCCCTTCACATTGATTAGAAAGCTTATGATTAGAAAGCTTATGATTAGGTAAAACTTATAAGTTGCTGCCCCTTCCCATTGGAGAGCGACCCAGGAAAATCCATACGCCATTGGAGATGTAACAACAAGATTCTCAAGTAGTCCCCTAATTTTTATAATACCAAAGAAACAAAATATAGTTCCTCTGTCCAAAATAATTTCCTATATCAACTAACTTTGCTAGTGTCTTCCATACTTCAATAGGAATTCCATTGGGCCCTAGAGCTTTGCCTTTCTTCATCTTTCTTAACGCAACTCCTAACTCCTCTATGGAGAATCTTCTAAAATAAGTTATCTCTTTAATGAGACTAAAGTAGACTAGGCTTAATATCCATCCCACTATTAGAATTTTCATCCAGTAAATGCTCAAAATATCCACGCCATCTCTCCCTAATTTCCTCATCTTTCACTAAAACCCTTTGTTCTTCACTCTTAATACATATAACTTGTTCCAAGTCCTTGCTTCTCTTATTTCTTAACTTAGTTATCTTATATATATCCCTCTCCCCCTCCTTTGTCATTAGCCTACTATATAAGTTGTCAAACGCCTTATACCTAACTCTACTCATTATCTTTTTAGCCTCTCTCTTGATCTTAGCATATCTTTCTCAATTTTCTTAATTTTTACATATTTGTCATTCTTTAAATAAATAATTCTTTTTCCTTGATGACTCTTTGAACTTCTTTACACCACTGCCACGTTTCTTTCTTGATGTCCATTCTCTTCCCCACTTCACTAAATACTTCTTTTCCTACTTTTTTTAAATACAATTAACCATTTTACCCCACATCATTGTCGGTTCCTCATTTAAGTTCCAAGTTCCTTCAATCCTTAACCTATCCATAAAAATGTTAAGCATCTCACCCTTCAAGTTCCACCACTTGATCATAAGCTCCACTTTATCTGTACTTCGTTTCTTCCGTATCTTTATGTGAACATCCAAAACAACTAATCTATGTTAAAGTATTTTAGGTTCTCTAGATATAATCTTATAATTTTTGCATTTAGTTCTACTCTTGAGAGGATGGTGGTTCGAATCTACTAAGATCCTCATAGAAGGTAAGGATTAACATACAAGTGTTTAAAACTATTACTTAGGTACATAGGTGGCATTTTATAAAGCTTAAGAATGAAAGATCAGTGCCACTAGTTCTATGTTTGCAAATTGATACCAGGTTGGATAGAAATTAATCAGCCTACTGAAGTTCAAATCTGTTACGAGTGTGGAAGAGAATGCTTGATTGAACGGGAAAATGCAGGCTGCTTTGCTGCAATTTGAGTTAATGCATTCAAAACTTAGGTTTAAGTTATTATTATTGAGCTGTAAATGATTAAAACATCAACTTATTGGTAAAGATTTATTAGGTACAGTGGCTTTGTTAGGAATGCCTTCTGGAGATAATATATGGCCATAGTGTTTCAGCATGTTGATCATGTTCTACGAAAATACAGAAAGGGAAGAGCAATCAATTTGACTTAGCATGCACACTTATCAGGAACACTCGCTATTTATTTAATTTCAATTCTTCACGTCTAGTACATTGTGAACTAATCATGTTGCTGCATAGATACTGGTAAAAAAAATGGATTAGTGACTTACATTTGGCTTTGGTTTGAGCAAATATTCCATCTGGATAGAATGAAAATATACTAGACTAGGGTTATCACTGGACCTGAGTCGAAGTCTTTGATGTTGCTCTTGACTCATGTTACCTACATAAAACAAAGCTAAACAATATCTCTAACAAAAACTTGAGGACTAAACAATGCCACTAACAAAAATTTGAGGAACATGGGTGTCTAGAGACTTGAATCAGATCTTGGTGGATTCGAACCACCATTTCTCAAGATCACTAACACAAAATCTTGAGCGTTTTTTCCATTTAAGCTAAAGATCCGCTAACATGGTCCAAATGGTGATCACTATATTTTTAATTTTACATCAAAGGTTTCCAACAGGAGAGAAAGAGATTGTACCATCATCACATATTACCTAATTTGGCGATTGAAATCAGCAAGCTGGAGGATCTCCAGGTGGACCAAGAGGACCTTCTGAGCCAAGATGTTCTAATGAACAAGAGAAGGTTGGTTAGGCTTTGTTGGCATGTAGATACTCAATTCCTGATTGGAAGAAGATGCCATAAAGTTTTAGAGTGCATCAGATGTAACTTAAGTTTAACATTCCAAATATCATTAATATGATGTAGAATAAGCGGAGTTTAAAAAATACCTTTTGCTATACCAAGAGAATGCAAACAGACCACAAATTGTTACTCCAACCACAAGGGCTATGATTCCAACAGTAACTGCAACGGCCGGCGATTTTGCAGAGTTTGGACAGTTGATTTTGTTACAATGCAGCTGAACATTTGCTGACTGGGGATTCCAGCACTCATTAAATGCGAAATCATTTAGCACATACTCCCTCCATTCCAAAATACTACTTCCATTTGGAAACAGTCATTGTTTCAAAATACTATGTTTCAAAATACTGCATACATTTTGCTAAATCACGTGACTTTCTCTTTCCAAAATTAGAGGAGACTTGAAGGATTGACTTGGTTCGTGAACGAGCATAAGGTTTGGACGGGATATCACGGAGAAAGAGTCATGTGGCTTCCTTGTGGGTTTTATAGTCTAATAAAAATGAGAATTTTTTCAAATATACACAATATTTTAGAACGGAAGGAGTACTTTTTTTTTGCTACAAGCATTTAGTAGATACTTGAATGAGTTGAAAATGAGGAAACAACAGAACAAAAGTTCTCCACCAAAAAATGAAATCAAATCCAAATGCAGATCTAGCAAGTGAGAATAACAAGGAGAAAAGGAAGGAACAACTAACCTGTATAAAATGAGATGGAATCCAAAAGAAAACCTAAAAAGTGGTAGCAAAAAGGTGACATCATTATCAGGAGGAACATTCCCAGAGGGAGGAGACGCTTACTTCGCGGGAATTGTTAAAAAAAAAAAATCAAAAACCAATTTGCCCTTCCACTCCCACGTGCCTTCTTCTCAAAGCACTCCACACGTGCCATCTCCCCTTCCTTCCTCCCCAAGGGACCTTCCTATTTCTGCCCCATTTCCGTTTCTCCTCATCCGATTCCTCCTTCTCTCCGGCCGATTCCTCCGATTTTGCTCGTCCCTTCCGCCGCCGGCCGATTGATCGGCGCTTCTGCGTTTCTTCTCTCCTCGTGTTGCCTTCTTCTTCTTTAGAGGTTCGGAAAGGAGATTGTAGGGTCGGTGTCCTACTTCTGAATTTCGTTTCCGGTTCTAGCTTCTTTAATCCTTAGGGTTTGCTGTTTCTTTCTCTGATTTTATTAATTCAGCTTTGTTAGTGGCATCCAAGCTCACTGGATTTCTGAGCTGGTGTTGTGCTTCTCTAATTTCTGTTTTTTTTTTTTTTTATGAAAAAAATCTAAATTTGGGTTGATTAGGGTTGAATACTTTTCTTGCTTCTATCTCCTTGCTGAGATTGTTCTTACAGAAATTTGAGCTATTGGATTCAAAATTTTCTTGAATTTCTGGTGGGTTTGAGGGTGGAGGCTCGTCTTGTGCCTTTTTTTGGGTTCTCTCTGCATGAGGGGCGGTTTAGAGGGTTTGATAGGCTAACTTCTTGAAAATTATTGATTATCTGGCGAGAAAGGTGAAGTTTTTTGGTGATTATATTTTTTCCTGTCATCCAAAATACAGAGTTTTCTTGCGGAATCAAGGTTAATTTTGAATTAGGGTTCTACTGATCGAAAAAAGAAAAAAAATTGAATTAAGGTTCTTGATAGATTTGCTGATTTCTGAGTTCTAACACCTGCTGTGCAATCTATGATCTTTTATCCATCTGGGTAAGAGATTCGGCTTAGCTTAGCTGGTTTTTGGTACAATGACTTTGAATTGGCCTCCCTCATCTATGTTTCCTGCGAACCCAAGAGAGGAAGATTTGATGGCCCCGATCCATTTGCGCGGAGAAGAGAAGGTGGCTGAGGGCTTGGCCAAGCCGCGGCGAGTTAACTGGGGAGTCCAGGATTTTTCTGAATTGGACCGTGATACAATTGAGAAAAGTGGTGGCTCTTGTGAGTCGATCCCTAGTGATGTGCTTGATCTATTGCCTTCGGATCCCTTTGGCATGGATTTAGGGGCGACTTTTTCTGCAATGTGGATTGGGGATTTGCAGATGGACTCTCAGCTGGATTCTCAGACTGACGAAGATGAGGTGTCTGTAGAAAATGATTATAATTTGGTAGCAGAGTTTGAAGTTCTGATGTTTGGATTGGAAAGAAGTGAGAAATTTGATGCCAAAGAGGACAAGGAATCGGGGGATAGGCATTTTGATGGAGGGTTTGTGTCATTTTGGGGTATAGAAGAGATATTGGATGTCGGGGACGAGAATGATTGGGCAGCAAGAAGCCATAAAGAAGCTTTATCTGCGGAACATCTGGAAAGTTGTTCTGGCCGGGAAGGAGAGGCTCCTCATGATGCTCTCGAATATGTTGTAAAATATCTGGATTTTCTGGATCTTATATCTATGGAAAGTGTTTGTAGAACTACACGTTATTGGATACAAAGGGATCCTTCCCTGTGGAGGAGTATTCGCATTGATCATCCATTGAGTGATAGAATCACCGATGATGCTCTTATTCGGCTCACAGAAAGAGCGGAGGGGAAGTTGCAATGCTTGAGTTTGGTGCACTGTCATAGGATCACTGATGATGGTGTGAAGCATGTGATGCAGTCTAATCCAACACTTATTAAGGTTTGTGCTAAATTTTTTTAATAGATGAATATTTTGTTTTCTCATCTTTGGTAAGAATGTAAAACATTGTATCCACACTTCATGAACAACTCTTGCATATTTTTTTCTTTCCATTCCCATATGAAGCATTGTCTTATATTCGTTAAAGAAGTTGCTGGTATATGTATGGAGAGGGATGGGTTTCATAAAGATTTAATCAGATACTGTTTTTTATTTGGTTATTGCTCATTTTGTGCGTAGTCTGTTGTCCTCATCTCCTTCAATTTGTTGAACTGTTTTTCTGTCATCTGCTATTTGTACTATGTTTGTTACATTATTGAAGTTGAAGGTAAATTTAGCTGTATTGTCTCTAAACTGCAAATTTTTGTTATTTGTCTACATGTATGAAGGCATATTCATAATGGAAATAGTATTGAATTTTATTACAAGTTTGCTAACATGTTCTGTTTCTAGGTCAGACTGATATTTTTGTCCATAATCTGCACAATATCTGATGTATATACATGACATTGCTATAAGCGATTTTTTTTACTTATCTTGCTTTTGACATCATGTTTGTTGGATTTTCAACAATTATTCTGAACACTATTGGCGGCTGAGATGCTTTTGTTGTTCACCTTGTAATTGATTGAATGTCTTACCAGCAATATACATGAATGTTCTTTACAATTTTCGTTACAATTTTCAGCAATTCACATGAAGAACATTCATTCCCATATGAAGCATTGTCTTATATTTGTTAAAGAAGATTAGTGTAGATATCATACAATTTTGTTTTTATATGTTTTATCCAATTTTGTATTGATTTGAATTTGATTCTTTTGTTATTTCTGAAATTGACTCTCATTTATATTTCTTGGCAATCATTATCTTATCTTTTTGATATTTGTTTCAGTTGTGACATGAGTTTTCTGTTGTAAGTTTATGCAGTTGAGTGTGCCTGGATGCATAAGATTGAGTATGGAAGGTATTTTGAACAACTTGAAGGCCTTTACCTGTAGAGGCAGTTCTAAACTAAAGTGTTTACGAATCGGTGAGTTCTATGGGGTTACACCTGAACATTTTGAAGAGCTGAAACGCTTATTAGGAGCAGATCAGGACAACCGTCATTCTAAAGCTCACAAGCCACGGTTATATCCTTTTAGACGCTCGCACCTCTGCATTGATGATGGGTGGGGCTCCATTGATATTGAGATATGTTCTAAATGTAAAAACCCCAGAATTTTGTATGACTGCCCTGTGGAAGGCTGTCAAGGTAAATTTCCCACTTCTCAAGGCTGTCGTGCCTGTTCACTTTGCATCAGAAGGTGTTCTTGGTGTGGCGTTTGCATTAATAGTGATACTGAATATGAGGAGACTTTTTTCCTGGAGTGGATTTGTGCTAGCTGTTGGAAGGAGAAGGGAGTTTCTGCTGGGACCAGACATGCTTTTCTCCACCATGAGACAAAGTATAATGTCCGTTTATACTGCTAGTCAAGGATGAGGAAGGAGTACGTACTCGTAATACTGAATTGTGTGAAGACCATCTTGTCCTGGAGATATTTTGGTCTGATAGTTGTAGTCTTTATTGAACCTTTGGGCGTTCTCTTGAATCTGATTCTGAATTGGTAAGAGTCTATGAAACTTCAATATGCTGTTTACTTCAAGAAGGGTCAGTTTATGCCTTACAAAAGGAAAAAAGGGAAAAAAAGAGAGGGAAAGTTATGGTAAAGCATGAAAGAAAGGTGGCAGGTTATTGTCGACACTCCTCTTTTTCTCGTGGAAGGAAGAGGCAGTGAATCTACAAGTCACATGTCAGGGGTCGCAATGATCTTTTTATTCCAGGCGACGAGGATGATCTTTTTATTGCACTAATGTATGCTCGCTCTCGACTGATTGTGTCTGCCAATCAAAAAGGAGATTGCTGGAAAGAGTGGCCTTTATTCCTATTGACAAGATCGTTTACAACCGGTATGAACCGGAATTTTATCATGTGCAGCTGAAGATCTTTCCTCTCTAAAAAATAGCAGAAACTTATTTTTCATGCAGAGAGATATTTCCTCTTATTAACTGCTGTAGCGTCAATCCTTTGTAATAAAGACGTTTATTTCAGTTGCTCTCGCTCTTTGTTATTAATCCTTCCTGCATTGGACACTGTCATTGCTGGGACGAAGACATGAGAAAAATTAAACATAGGTTCTATGTAATTTCGTGTGTTTAGCTATCAGAGATTCTTGTGAATTTAGCTAAGCTTTAATACAAATCCTTCTGTACTTACAATGCACTATATTGTGAAATTGTCCATCATGTATTCGTTTTAAACCTTGTCAGTGGCACTGAAGAAGTTTGTTTAGGTGCATCAGATGTATATAATGTTTTACTTTGCACCAATCGTAGTCCTGATGAATTTTACAGGAAAAAAAATCAACGGATCAGATGTATATAATGTTTTACTTTGCACCAATCGTAGTCCTGATGAATTTTACAGAGTCGAGCTTTGCACGAAAAAAAAATGAACAATTACGTTTTAGTCTCACTTGCTAAAGTTTAACCACTTTAGTCCTCAGGACTAAACTGGTTAAAGTTTAGAAAGTTGCCTTGGTCAATGACCAAAAGGGCATAACAGAGGGGCTGTTCAGTTGAAGGAGACGGAGCAGGGCTGGGGCAATCAAGGCGCACGAAACCCTATGACTGCCCCCTTCTTCCCCAACAGGTTTCTACCCCTTTCTTCTCCGTCCGCCATGAAAGCCCCATAACCGAGCTCCAAAAATTTTCATCCGGTGGTTTTTCTAACTCCATTGAAGTTCCAAACCCAAGAAAGCTCTTGCGGCGAGCCCAGATTTCCACTTCTCCTAGTATCTGAGATGGCGGAAGTAATGGAAATGGCGGCAGCCACCTCCAACAGCAACATTGTAGGCATCCAAAGTGAAGACGATGATGGTAGAGAAATCGGCAAAACCCAAACGATGGTTGCAGACGAAGGTAGTGGACATACCGGCGCAACTCATACAGCGGAAAAATTGAAAGTAAGTAGGATTGTAGGAAAGCTACTCTTTTTCTTCTCATTTGATCTGTCTGGTCATTGCTTGAATGTCTAAGTAGCGATGATAGGTAGAGTAGCTTAAGTTATGAACTGTAAAAGAGGTTGTGATAATCCCTATATAGATATGTTGTGATGACGAAGTTATGATTTGTATAATAGGTTGTGGTTATGTATAGATAGGTTGTGATGACTTATAGATGTGTTGTGATAGAATGTTATATTATCGCTTGTTGTGATGGCATGTAACTTCAGTTGTGATGTCTATTAGCTTCAGTTGTGATGAATGTTGTGATTCAGTTTTGTTGGATTAGAATTTGGTTGTGATTGTTGTAATTAATGTTGTGATGACTGTTGGCATGAGTTGTGATGCTATGTTGTGACAGCGCTGTTATGTAAGTTGTGACCTATGTTGTATTCTTTTTATTTATTTTGCAACTTCAGGATGAAACAGGCAAGCTTAAAATTTTGGTCTGCTACTGTGGGAGTATTGAATCCAGCCCCGGTGGAACTGTGAAGATAGTTGGAGGTAAAAGCACGGCATTGTCACTAGAAGAGGATGAAAATCTGAGTTCATTTGTGGAAAAAATTGCTGATGCCTTTAACGTTCCTCCCAACAATTTGAGTGTTGCATACTTGTACCCCGATGTGTATGAGTTGACTTTCTTGATATCCGATAAGGGAATGGCTGACTTTAGAGAGTTATTCCGTGGAAGATTTTGTAAGGTGCTGGTGACCCATGATGGAGATCAACGACCATTCATGAGTTCTCAGGATAGTGTGTACGAATGCAAGGTTAATCCTCTTCCCACCAGTGGTAGTAGTCAGCCAACACCACTACGTTCGAGAGTTTGGGATAACAACTTGGTAGGGGTTGGGCAGCATTTTAAAGACCAAGTTGAAGTTAGGAAGGCATTGAAACAACTCTCTATTGCCAAGAACTTCTCTTTCAAGTATTTGAAGAACACGAAGCGTCGGGTTATGGCATCATGCAGGGTTGAAGGTTGCCAGTGAAAAGTGAATGTGAGCTTGGTGCAAGCTTCAGGTTTGTTTGTGGTGAATGAGTATGAAAAACTTCATACATGTGCTGGAGGGGTAAGGAAAAAGTATCACCCTCATGCTTCACAAAACTTGGTGTCGGAGCTCATTTCCAGTAAGATAAAAGATACACCCTCGTATTCCACATCTGAATTGGTAAAAGATTTACGAAATGACTATGGGTTGAGCATCTCATATCAGAAGGCATGGCGTTCTAAGGAGGTTGCCCTTAATTCTTTGTTTGGTGATTATAAGGATTCTTACAATGCATCCCTTGGTATTGCAACAAAGTAGTGGAGACAAACCCGGGGAGTGTAGTGAAGTATGAGGTTAATCGAAGAAACAGGAAGTTTTTACGTTGCTTCATCCGTTGAATGCATGCATTCAAGGGTTCCAACATTGTCGACCATTACTTTTTCTTGATGGGGCTCATCTTTATGGGAAGGCAAAGGGGACTCTTCTAGCAGCCACTGCAGTTGATGGAGGTAACCACATCTTCCCCTTAGCCTATGGAGTTGTTGATAATGAAACTAAAGATAATTGGTTGTGGTTCTTACAACATGTGCGACATGTAGTTGGCTTTGCAAGGGTATTCACATTGGTATCCGATAGGGACAAAGGGCTGCTCGAAGAGGTTGCAAAGGTGTTTGGGGACGGATTCCATGGCTATTGTGTGCGACACTTAGAGTGCAACTTACTGAAGACAGGTTTGAAAGGGCACAAGGTTCAAGGAACAAAAAAGGTAACGAAAAAACAAATTGCGTACATGATTAATGATGTTGCAAAAGCAAGTGATATGCATGGCTATCACATTGCATTAACTCACCTCCACAAGCATTCTAAAGTAGCATATGATTGGGTCATGGCAAATCAACGTGAGAATTGGTGCAACGCCCTCTTCTAAGGTGAGAGATATAACCACCTTTTAAATAACACTGCTGAGACTTTCAATAAATGGGTTAAGCCGGAGCGCGACATGCCAATTCTTGCTTTGCTTGATGGTATTCGGATGAAGATAATGATCAAGATGAACGAAGTGAGAAGGGCGAGTAAGAACTGGGATTCTTACCTGATTCCAGAAGTCAACGACCGGCTCAATGAACTGACCAACCAATCTCGGGGGCTATTGGTTGCGGAGAGTAATGAGAATGTGGTGGAAATGGTTTCAGAGGAAGGACATTTAAGGATGAATCTCACTGACCTCACTTGTACTTGCAGGATGTGGCAAATTGAAGGTACGCCGTGTATCTACGCATGCGCTGCCATATCTGCCAATGGAGGATCACCAGCGTATGCTTGTCGAGGGGATTATTGGACTACTCAGTGCTATAAGGACACATACAGTGAAACAGTTTTCCCGATCACCCATGATGACAAGCCGGTACGTGCAGAGCCACATGTGGGAGAGCATCTCATCCTTCCACCAAAAACCAAGAGGCCAAGGGGGAGGCCGAAGACGAAGCCCTATCCGTCACAACCATTAAAACGGAAACGTCAATTTAGATGCAGTCGTTGCAACGGCCTTGGGCACAATCGGACTTCATGCGTGCAACCAATCAACGTGGATTGAGAGAGTGCCTTTGAATTTTATTTCTGTAATGAACTTAATCCATATGATGACATTCGGTAGAACTTCATTTTTATGGCTTGTAATGATAATGTTTACATTACTTTGTAGTTTGTAGAATAAATCATATCGTAACTGCATATCGCAACGCAATCACAACTGCAACGCAACCTGCTATCACAACATGCATTAATCGCCACAACTCAATCACAAGGAATGCAGAAGCTATGGGAAATTACTATATATGGCAGCAACAAGTCTATCACAATGCAATCACAACGTCAACACAACCTATTTTTACAACATATATAAGTCGCCACAACTTAATCACAACGCACGAAAAAGTTACTAGAAGTTACTGTTTATGGTAGCAGCAAGCCTATCCCAATGCAATCACAACCTCAACACAACCTTCTATCACAACATGTATAAATCACCACAACTCAATCACAACGACTGAAGAAGCTACGGGAAATTACTGTGTGGCAGCAACAAGACTATCGCAATGCAATCACAACGTCAACACAACCTGCTATCACAACATGTATAAGTCGCCACAACTTAATCACAACGCACGAACTTGTTACTGGAAGTTACTATTTGTGGCAGCAGCAAGCTTATCCCAATGCAATTACAACCTCAACACAACCTGCTATCACAACATGTATAAGTTGTCACAACTCAATCACAACGCATGAAGAAGTTACTCGAAGTTACTGTTTTTGGCAGCAGCAAGCCTATCCCAATGCAATCACGACCTCAACACACAATGCACAAGTCATCACAACCCTCAAAGACACATGCTATCACAACATGCATAATTTACCATAATTCAAAGTAATCACAACAATGCATAAGTCATCACAATAATGCAATCACAACCTCACGGCAACACGCTATCACAACATGCATAAGTTACCACAATTCGAAGGCATCACAACAATGTATAACTCATCACAACAATGCATAAGTAATCATAATAATGCAATCACAACCTCACGGCAACACGCTATCACAACATGCATAAGTTACCACAATTCGAAGTCATCACAACAATGTATAAGTAATCACAATAATGCAATCACAAACTCACGGCAACCCGCTATCACAACATGCATAAGTTACCACAATTCGAAGTTATCACAACAATGTATAAGTCATCACAATAATGCAATCACAACCTCATGGCAACCCGCTATCACAACATGCATAAGTTACTACAATGTATAAGTCATCACAATAATGCATAAGTAATCACAATAATGCAATCACAACCTCACGGCAACACGCTATCACAACATGCATAAGTTACCATAATTCGAAGTCATCACAATAATGTATAAGTCATCACAATAATGCAATCACAACCTCACGGCAACCCGCTATCACAACATGCATAAGTTACTACAATGTATAAGTCATCACAACAATGCATAAGTAATCACAATAATGCAATCACAACCTCACGGCAACACGCTATCACAACATGCATAAGTTACCACAATTCGAAGTCATCACAACAATGCATAAGTCATCATAATAATGCAATCACAACCTCACGGCAACCCGCTATCACAACATGCATAAGTTACTACAATGTATAAGTCATCACAACAATGCATAAGTAATCACAATAATGCAATCACAACCTCACGGCAACACGCTATCACAACATACATAAGTTACCATAATTCGAAGTCATCACAACAATGCATAAGTCATCACAATAATGCAATCACAACCTCACGGCAACACGCTATCACAACATGCATAAGTTACCACAATTCGAAGTCATCACAACAATGCATAAGTCATCATAATAATGCAATCACAACCTCACGGCAACCCGCTATCACAACATGCGTAAGTTACCACAATTTGAAGTCATCACAACAATGCATAAGTCATGACAACGATGCAATCACAACCTCAGGGCAACCTGCTATCACAACATGCATAAGTTACTACAATGTATAAGTCATCACAACAATGCATAAGTAATCACAATAATACAATCACAACCTCACGGCAACACGCTATCACAACATGCATAAGTTACCACAATTCGAAGTCATCACAACAATGTATAAGTCATCACAATAATGCAATCACAACCTCACGGCAACCCGCTATCACAACATGCATAAGTTACCACAATTTGAAGTCATCACAACAATGCATAAGTCATGACAACGATGCAATCACAACCTCAGGGCAACCCGCTATCACAACATGCATAAGTTACTACAATGTATAAGTCATCACAACAATGCATAAGTTACCATAATTTAAAGTCTATCGCAATGCAATCACAACCTCAACACAACGAATGAAAAAACTACTGTAAGTTATTGTATGTCGCAGTAGCAAGTCTATCGCATTGCAATCACAACCTCAACACAACCTGCTATCACAGCATTCATCAGTGATCACAACTCAATCGCAACGAATGAATAAGCTACTGGAAGTTACTATATGGGGCAGCTGCATTTCTATCGCAATGCAATCACAACCTAAACACAACCTGCTATCACAACTTGCATAAGTCACCCCAACTCAATCACAACTATGCATAAGTCAGAAGAAGTTACTGTATGTGGTACCAGCAAGCCTGTCGCAATGCAATCACAACTTCAACACAAGCTGCTATCACGACATGTATAAATCGCCACAACTCAAAATCATCACGAATTAAGGCGTTGAAAGTCTATCACAACTTAATCACAACATCATGTGTCGTCAAACCCAAAATATATCACAACCTACAGCACCAATCTAACGCAACCTCATATGTCCATCACCAGTTACTTACATCACCAGAATAATGTCAAATGTAACCTCGCCATACTAACATCACATATTCATATCAAAACGAATCAAGTCTATCACACAATTGGTATATAGCCCTCGATCTTAGAGACTACGTACCACACCAACCATTTTCTAAACTTTTTGACGTTGAACCTTTGAAGCTCATCGTCGAGCGCCTTCTTCAACAAATAGTAGCACATGAAAACCCCACAATCATCACTGTTGCACTGGGTCTCGGGAACCTCCACCACTTTTGTCTTCCATTTTTCCCATGCTCCTTCCTCAAAATCGACTTTCATGACATATTTAGAATGCCGCCTCATAGCCTTGAAGAACAAGTTGATTTCATTAGCAACATTGGGTCTATTATTCATACTATCATATATAAAAGCTTTCTTTTGCTCTAGCCTGAATTCTATCAAGCACCAATGTCCGTCTTTAAGCACAGGCAACATCCACTTCTTGCAACGTAATGCATTATACCCATTTGGTCCTCTCAACCCTGCACTCACCTCCCGATGCCACTCTCTTACAGGGTACAACGCTTCTGTATCGCCATCTAGATCGGGATGCGCACGCCTCCAATCTTCATACTTTTTCTCTTCTGTTGCGCAGAAAGACTGCATAAACGACATTATGTCAGTTAGTCCACATCACAACATATGTAAACATGGCTAGAAGAAATAATCAGTGTCACACAACTAACATCACAACCTATGCATAAAAGGGTCACAACCTGAACTACAAGATATAATCACAGCTACACAACTAACATCACAAAATCACAACTAATACTAATAATCATAATATGATATCACAACCTATGCATAGAGACTAAGCTTCACAACATTCAACAGTGATGATATAGATAAATAATGAAAGTAACTTACAATCCAATGGGGGTCAAATATGTGAATAGTGGGGTTTACATCTCCATTCAAATCCTTCATGGCCAAGTCAGTCACATCGCTTCGAACTAATGCTACAAATACATTGACATAAAAATTGTCAACCCACCCAGGGGTAGCACCTTCATCTTTAGGTGCCACTCCCGGGAACCCCGACCACCTAAGGCTTTGGAGGTGGAAGACTTTCACTTGAATCCCACAAGCAAGACCAACATTTATAGTGTTGCCCATGTCTCCTCCATTTGGAGGTGGGATCGTCCAAATATGGTCAACCATCGCCTCTTCCGCTGTGGCGAGTGGGAAGTCCTCGTACTCATCCCCCTCCCTGCGATTTTTTCTGATAGCATTGGGGACATACTATGGTGATATATGATGTGCTCCGGCAACGGAGCGAGTGGCATGGTTATGAACTAAGGGGGAGACAACAATTGAGCTATCTTGTGTCTTCTCCCCCTCCACACGTGCTAACAAGGCATCCTGCGACATATGAAATAAAAATGGTTACTCACAACAACAAGCATTTAACCAAACACAACCTATTTATAAGTCATCATAACAAGTAGCAGAAGAGTAAACTTACCATAAGAGACTTAAGGTCGAGGACTGGAATCAACTTGGGGAGAGCAAGTGTCGAATCAGATGCGATGGAGATGACAGAGGGTTCTTTCACAAATGCACTTCTTGGTTCTCCTTCTTCAACATGAGTGGAATTGAGGGAGATGACTGAGAGGTCCCTATTATGAGGGACTCGTGAGTCTTCCAACTGGGCTGCAAGGAGATCATCTATTGTGTGAGCAGGTGCAACATTGTCGGTCCTATTGGTCGGAGTAGCATTAGGCGAGGAGGCACAATCTTCCTCATCATTATCATCCCCAAATGGAAGCTTCCGTGGTTTGAACGGTGATGTCTTTTTAGCTTGTGTTTTGAACCTCTTGGAAGCAGGGATTGCGGGGGACTCTAGGTCCTCAACAGGGCTCCTTGCAAGGGGGACTTTGCCTCGTGTGGACTTGTCTACCATATCATGTGCATCTCCTCCTACTACTTCATGGGCCTCTTCATGTTGGTCTTCTTCTCCAGGCACTTGTTGTTGTGCCTCTTCAGTCCGACCATTTTCCTCTTCTCCTGGACAACCCACAACTTTCTTTAACTTTCTCATCTCCACTTCCAATACACGACACCTATGATTTGCCGACATTATCTCCCTCTCCAGTCTGTTCTTCATCACATTTACATTGTTCTTCATCACAGTTACATCCTTGCGCAAACCCTTGTTGACTTCATACATTTGCATATTGGTCAACATCAAGCTATTCACAAGGTTGGACAAGCTTTCAAGAGTGGCAGGTCTGCTCTCCAGTAGCCGGCGAACTTCTACAATGAAGACAACATGACAAAGATTACAACCTAATTTCAACATAGATTACAACCGAAAGAAATATCATCACAACTCAATCCCAACCTTTATCAAATCATCCAGTTACACCATCACAACCTACATTTACACTATTACAACGCAATATACGACATCTAACACAACCTAAGTAAAAGCACAACCACTAGCACAACTTCATATGGGATCTATCACAACCTACAAATATAGCATCACAAGTCAATGTCCGAATCTGTATATAAGCTATCACAACCTACATTTTCACGACATAGATTACAACCAAAAGATATATCATCCCAACCCCAATCACAACCTCACGCATAAGCCATCACAACCTATATTTACACCATCACAATGCAATATACGATATACAAACATCATTTTATTCACATATTGGACACAACCACAATCACAACCTAGAGAGATATTATCACAACTCAATATGAGATCTAACACAACCTACAAATATAGCACCACAACTGAATGTCCGACTTTGCATATAATCCATTACAACATTATAAGGGCTATCATAACCTACATTTACAGCAGCAAAATGCAATATACGATATCTAACACAACCTATGTATAAAAAAACACAACCGGGTCACAATCAAGTACCTTCGACATAAGCATCACCAGCTTCCTCATTGGTAGTTTGTTGTCTGCGTTTGCTGCCAAGCTGTTGGATGTCTTCTGATTGAGTATCTGAGCCACTGTTGGGCCCCTCATTTGAAGGCTTCACTCCGGCACGGCTCCTAAGAGCCTCCTCCACTGGTGTCTCAGCTACCTTCTTTGCCTTGCTCTTCTTTCTTTGCTGCCTCTTGCGAGGTAGCTCATCAACCTTGTGGCATCCTTTCTCGATGTCCCCTGCCACATCCTGCCCCTTGATGAACAAGTCTGATGCTTGTTCATCCTCAGTGAAGACAAGCTCCACAGCCAAGCCCTCTGTATCCAAGGCCATACCAGCCTCGTATGTGTCCGGGGCAACATTGACACTCCACCTCTTTAACCTGGGTGATTGATCCTCCTCCTTATCTGACTGTATCAACCACCCAAAGTCTCTAAACTTGGCCTCAGCCAATTCAAAAAACCAAACCTGTACATGTCAAACATTCAAGTCAATTATAATAGCAACTGTTAGTATCCTCACAACCCAATATAATTAACCACAACTTATAATAGTGACCACAAGGCATAAGATACAACATACCTGTAAAACAGCTCCACAGCCAAACAAATTATATCGATCTTTCCTCTCCTCCCTATCCTCATAGGCGTTACTAACGTCATTCCACAATGCATTCTAGACATCCCTAGCCCAGGGATATGCATCAAAGGTGGCAAGGTTGGACTCATCCATCATTGCCCAAAACTTGCCGTCAACCACATCCCCTGGCCTGGGTAGGAGGAAGATAGCAATGCAGTATAGCAAGGCCAACCTTGCCCTATCATTTACCTTCAACTTCTTATTGTTAAACTTTTCCTTTATCATTTTTGCGGTAATCTTACTTACTCTCACCCCAGGGAACATCCTCTCCTGGAAGGTGGGGCCCTTTGTGCGCTGCGATGATTTCCTTCCGACTAGAAATCCATCATGCAGTGGCAACTGCAGTATCATACTGACGTCTATCAGCTTCAGAGTGGCTGACCGCCTGCCGATTCTGAAAGTTAAGCCGCTTATCCTCCTAGCCAGCATGTGGCCAATTAGACGATGACAGACCATTGTGTCTGTCATCTCAAAGAAGACTTTGAAGCAAGTTTTCATTACTTGCTCATGGACCCCTCCCTTCAAATCCGGGATGAGGTTCAGCACTTTTGAAGTTGAGCATCTACACTCAAGTCTCCCAATCTGTAAAATGTAATGAATGCAATATTAAGTACACATGAAGCACAACCAAATACATTTAGGGAATAAACACAAGTTTATCGCAACCATAACACAACTACAGCACAATGTCAACACAACCATCATATAACCGATGCATCCCAACCCTACAAAAGCACTATTACAATGTCACTAAATTTCATCACAGCTCATGACCAATACAAGGCCCTCAACTTTCTCATCACAAGTTCTACACAGCTACTATTTTTCATCACAACCATAACCGCATTCATCAAAACTTAAAAGGAGTTGAACATACAAACACATCTCAATCTATTACAACCTGTTAAACATCATAAAACAAATACATGCAACTCAATCAACCATTACTCTTGTCCATCACAACCCTACAGAAGAACCATCATAACGTCACCAAATCCATTAGAGCTCATGACCAACAACCCCAGCCCTCAACTTTAGCCATCTCAGGTTGTACACAACTGCTACACGTTTCCATCCCAACCATAAATGTATTCATGAAAGTTGAACATACAGACACCTCGCAAGCTATCACAACCTATTAATATCATAAAACAAACACATGCAACCCAACACAACTACAGCACAATGTCAACACAACCATCATATGAATGATGCATCCCAACCCTACAAAAGAACTATCACAATGTCACCAAAATCCATCACTGCTCATGACCAACACAAGGCCCTCAACTTTTCCATCACAAGTTCTACATAACTACTACACGTTTCCATCCCAACCATAAATGCATTTATGAAAGCAGTTGAACATACAGACATCTCGCAAGCTATCACAACCCTATTAAACATCATAAAATAAACACATGCAACCCAACATAACCCATTAAGAAATATTATACAATACATGAAACCCTCGACATGCACAAGCCAAGAGCAAGAAAAACATCAAACAATTATGAAAAGAAATATCTTTTACTTAAAAAAAAGGGTCTTTGTACTTACTTCGTCTTGCCGGCCGGAAGTAGAAGCTTCTGCCATTGAGGGCACCGTTATTAGGGGAGAACTACTCCGCTGGGGAGAAAACGAGGGAAGAGCGCCGCTGGTAAGGGAGACAACGAAGGACAGCGCCGTCGCGAGGGGAGAGCGTTACGGGACACCGCCGCCGCGAGGGGAGAGGGCAAGGGGACACCGCCGCCACGAGGGGTGAGTGCCGCTATGACACGAAGGTCGCCGCCGTGAGATGGGTGAGCCGAGGAGGGTTGCGGTGTGAAGGGGAGCGGCGCCGGCACTGAGGGACGTCGCCGCCGTTAGACGAGGGAGGTCACCGTGAGGGGGCGGTCTACACTTGCGAGATGGTTGGGACGCGAAAGGGAAGAAGCAGTTTAGGTTGTGATGGAGAGACATGAGGTTTTGACTTTAAAAACCCATGTGAACAGTTTCTTATTTTTGAAATCATGTGGGTTAAGACGTGGAAAAGGCCGTTCAAATGGCGTTAATGGTGGGCAGCTACGTTGTTCCATGTGCCGAAGGGTAATTTTGTCATTTTCAAAAAAATTGAGTGTGTTGGAGCTCGTGCGGGACTGAAATGGATATGATATTCTGGGTACTTTGTACCAAAGTGGATACCATATTTTCCCCTTTGTACTATTTTGGTTAAAATTCATCTACTTGGACTAAAATGTAAACCACCCAAAAAAAAAAGGGTTACGAGTCGAGCCAAATGGAGGGACAGGAACTGTTGAGCCCTTGGAAGGTTCGTATGCATGCATCTTATTAATCATGAAGCTAAGGCTTTTTTTGTCTCGTGAAGTAGGCTGGTTAATTTGGCTTTTGCTGTTTGAGCTGCGGAGACGGGCATGGTTATTTCTTCTACAGCTTCACCTTGTCATTCTACAGTTGACTTTATCATGACTAGTAGAATTGGGCCATAATTGCTAAACTGAAGCCACTACATACAAAATGAATCAGAATTCACGACCATCTTAACATGGAGAGAGAGAGAGAGAGGTTTTTCATTTGAAAACAAAAAAGTATAGTTCATACATGGAATCTGTTTGTTGTTTGTGAAAGCAAATGGCATGAAAATGAAGGCAAGCACGTTTATCTATTTGCCCTTGTGGCGAAGCTCTCTTATCCACAACTTGATCCTTCTGAATCCTGACTTGCTCTTGGAGCCGTCTTTCTGCTTCTTTCCTTTCCTATCATCTGAAGGTGGAGGTGGTGGCAGATCCGGCGTGGTATAGTCCCACTGGTCTGCCCATGACATGCCGCCGGAGCAAGTACGGTCCATTTTCTCTTCTTTTCCTCTTGTGTCGTCTCCCCTTCTCTTCCTCGCTCTCTCTAACAAAATGCCTCCAACACGAAAGGAGTTGGTTATCGTTTTCAACCTTCTACAAAGTGGATGGTAACTCTTGTAGAGGAGGAATGCAATGTATAGCTTGGTTCTATTTTTGGAGAACAACAGCCCTTTTTTCTTGACTGTTGGTCTAAACAGGTCTGCCGTGGAACATTTCCACATTGGTTACAATGGAAAACTGACATGCCAAAAAAATAGACACTCCAAGGTGAGCCATCCATATGGGGTGTGGAATTTGGTTGAATCTTTCATCAGTACAAGTCCAAACCCCGGGTGCCGGGTGGATTCTTTTCATCTCCACATTCAGGCATTGCTCCATTTTATTCATCATTGGACTAGTGCTGATGTTTGAGCCAAGCATGGGGCAGCAAAATCCTCCTCAATTTAAAGACATATAACCTCTATGTCGATGTATTTCTATGACCTGTGTACCTGTTGTTTTGGTGAATCTTTCGCCTTATAATTTAGTGTACACCAATATGATGTCACAATGGTTACATAATGCTGTTCCTAAAAGCTCGAGTGTTCGGAAACGGATTATCAATGAATTTACTTTATATTTCAACACAAGCAAGAGGCCCCCACCATTAGTTACGGCTTGTTCTTGATGTAAAGTTTAAAATGATTTCCAATTTAAGAATCACCAATGTTTTGTTTCAATTTCACCTATAGTAAACAAACTGCCTCAGGATATATAAAAAATATAAAATCTGCCTCAGTTTCCTTTTCTTTCCTATGCGCCATTGATTAAACGCCACGTGGTCGGGAGTACTGAATAATTCCCCCTAGATGGGAGAGAAATTATTAGGTACGCGGCACATAAGGGAACATGGACACGACTTTCCTGCTTGTCATGATGGCCATAAGGACCCATAAATTGAAGATCGTATCAATGATGAGTACACTGTTCCCCTACGCGCCATGTATCTAATAATTTCATGGGATCCTCTGCGCCTGCGCTCACACGGTGAAATGTCAAGACCCATTTGGAGCTGGCCTGAAACTTCCTAGCAGGCCCTTTACCAAATTCGCAGCTCGTCGCCGGTAACCCAGGCCCTCGCCTCTCTTCTCTCAATATCTCTCACGCTAGCTTGATGTCGTATCTAGATTAAAATATTTCTCAAAAGATGTCTGTCATCTAGAGCACGCTTGCTGCCCCAAAAAAAGTCAAATTTTCAGCTTTTACAAATAGAATTCTTATTCTAAATTTAAAAATATTTATTTTTATTAAGTACTTTTATTATTCTAAAATATTATATATATTTAAGAAAATTCTTATTTATAGTGGACCATGAAGCCTACAAAGAAGTCATGATTCCGTGAGATCCCGTCCAACTCATATACTCGTTCATAGACCAAGTTCAAGTCAATCATTCAACTCTCCTCTAATTTTATAAATTGGAGACTACATGATTTAGTAAAAGATATATAATATTTTAAAATAATAAATATTTCCTAATCTACATAATCTTTTGGAACGGAGGGATTACTTTTCTTCTTCCCTCCATATTTGGATTTCAGATATTTCCAAGCACGTGGCGGCGAGCGACGGCTGAAAGCGGGTCGGTGCAGCGGCCGCAGCGTTGTTTCTCTCTCCTGGGCCTAAAAGTCGGTTGTGGCGGGCCTTGGTTGCCGGAATTTGAAGTCGGCGACTGTAGAACTCGAACTCGCGGGCCTTCCTCTCTACTCGAACGTACGCCACAGCGCATATCATGGAGAACGGAAGCCATGAAATCCCTGAGAACGCCAACGAGCGTACGTCTTTCAATCCTCTGGTTGATTGTTGAAGCTCTTGCGCATGAAATTTCTCATTTTTTTTTCCTTCTTTGCTGTGTTTGCAGATTGTCCAGGGCCGGAATCTGAAGCGGCGGGGGAGTCTGATGCTTGTGCCGGTTGCCCCAATCAACAGATTTGCTCTACGGCTCCCAAAGGCCCTGACCCAGGTTTTTTCTTTTTACCTTCTCTATGAATTTTCTCCTTTTTTTTGGCTTGTTTTCTCTACTATGTTCATTGGTATCTTAGTCTTGGTTTTTGGGTTTGATTGGTGACTATGTGCTATTTGATTATTAAAATTTGGATGACCCAAAAGTTTGGTTTTTGTAGCCTTTGATTTAGTTTGAAATGGTCGTATCTAGTGCATGCTTCGTTGAACTGAATTGCCCTTCAAGGTCAAAATACTAGTCCGGTTTTATAAATTCTTCATATCGATTTTTACAACAGAAAAGTTATCTTCAGTGTTCTAGAAGGAATGATTCTTTTTGTAAGTTGACGACATTAATAAGAACGAGTTTTTTTGTTCTTTTCAATAAGAAGTGAATGGAATTGTGCAATTTGATATGTCTTATTTACTGTTTTTTCTTACACTTTGAATAAGGAATGATTCAAATTAGTGATTTTCTATATCCTGATGTATAGAGCTATAAGCATGATACCTCTTTTGGAGAGGTAAGGTAGTCTCATGCAGCTTTACTCGATTCTGTTTCTCGTTCAATTGGGAACACGGGGTGGTAGATACTTTTACCAACCATCGAATTGTACAAGGTTACATAGTCTGCACAAGAAGTAGTTTCCACATTACAGGTGGCAACTGCTAGTCTAAAATACCCAGTGAAGAGTAAATTTGTCAGATTTGATTTTTTTATTTTGATCTGATAGACAAACCTACAGATTTACACTTGCTAAGGTCAGGAGCAAGCAATGATATTCAATTTGATTAGGAATCGCAATTTGTTACATCCTTTGAGTTTGGCCAATCTTTTTACCAATATTTTCTTCACTATCTATGCTTGCCTGTCTGCTTAACTACACTTCAAAGAACATAATCTGCAAGGTTGACTAATGAATCTTGCTTGACTAGATAGAAATGAAATATTTGATCCTCGTGCTGTGGGAGAAATGATTACAGGTTTTCGTAGAAATATATGGACTTAATTAATCTATATCATCTTCCTAGAAGGGCTATTAAAGAAGATATGAACTGTGTTCCAATTACTTGTTAAACTTTTTAGCAGTTACAAAAATTTTTATACTGCTTTGTCTTTGAATGATGTGAATCTAGAGCACAGTGATGTTGTAATTTGTAAAAAAGTGACTAAATGTATAGAGAAGAAGCAAGTTAAACCTTTCTTTTTTCTGGCTTTACCAATTTTTTTTAGGAAAGTGGTTGAACCTCTCATAGTATCTAATGCTTATATGTTTTACTGGTAGAAAATGGATGGAGAATGTAAAATTTTGGTTGGTTGCTTCTTATAACTAATATGCTTTGGTGTTTATACTATTTAGTTCTATGGTATGTGAGTATTTGTCTTCCTTTAGTCTTATGTTAGCACTTCTTCATATCCGACTCTTTTCTATTGTTTTTTTTGTTTTTATTTATACTGAGGCCTTTTGCTTCTTGTTATTCATGGTTATTATTTGGCTTTGTTTGATACCATGTGTTGACTTGACAAGAGGTGAGGACTGAGGAGGGGTAGTCCTGTGTAATTGATGCATGGTTATTGCTATTTTTAAACTTGTATTCTGATTTATTGCTGATTTGCTCCCACGTTTTGGGTGTTTTATATAATTACCAAGTTATAAGTACCTCTTGTAGTAGAAAAGTTGCTTCTTATTTAATTGGGAATTCTTCCATCTTTTGCTTGGGCGAGTCATACTTTTGGCTTTGAAATAACATGTTCCTTAACATGAGCAGTTTCTACCTTATCAGTAGTATTAGAAGCACCAAAACGATCCCTAAACCCACCTACCTCTAACCCCCAGAGAAAGACAAGAAGATAATATTTTAGCTTATCTGCTGATAATTGAAGATGCGTGGGATTATGAGGTCAATATAAAATGTGTCTGCTTTGAGATAAACTGTTGAACCAAACCCGTGGAACTAATTGTTTATGGTAATTTCTTGGTAGGAGTTGGAAC
This sequence comes from Houttuynia cordata, assembly GCA_039654745.1. Taxonomy (NCBI): domain Eukaryota; kingdom Viridiplantae; phylum Streptophyta; class Magnoliopsida; order Piperales; family Saururaceae; genus Houttuynia; species Houttuynia cordata. The sequence continues at coordinate 29,134,564 of CM077507.1, read as the reverse complement.
GTATTAGGAAGTCATATTTTTTTCGTGTACTTATTTCTTTATTGTTGCAGATTTGGTCGCAATATCTGAGCGGATGGCAACTGTGAAGCATAAAATACTTGTTTTGTCTGGGAAGGGTGGAGTAGGAAAGAGCACATTTGCAACCCAGTTATCATATGCCTTAGCTGCTAAGGACTATCAGGTTGGCCTCTTAGATATTGATATCTGCGGACCCAGTACCCCAAAAATGTTTGGTCTAGAAGGACAGACCATTCATCAAAGTAATCTCGGCTGGTCTCCCGTATATGTTGATGAAAACCTGGGGGTCATGTCCATCGGCTTTTTGCTTCCGCATCCTGATGATGCTGTTATTTGGAAGGGGCCACGCAAGGATGGAATGATTAAGCAATTTCTGAAAGATACTAATTGGGGTGAACTAGATTACTTGGTTGTGGATGCTCCCCCTGGGACATCTGATGAGCACATTACCATAGTGAAGCTTTTGAAGGAAACAGGGATAGATGGTGCCGTCATAGTCACAACACCACAAGAGGTATCTTTGATAGATGTGCGCAAGGAAATCAGCTTCTGTAGAAAGGTTGGAGTTGACATTCTAGGTGTTGTTGAGAATATGAGTGGTTTGAGGCAAGCAATCACAGGTATGAAATTTATGCAGGTACAAGAGAGGGGCGAAGAAAGTGATGTCACTGAGGACTTGCTAAATTATCTGAGAGGAAACGCACCTCGTTTTCTCTCTCTGGTTGCTTGTAGCGAAGTATTTGATAGTAGCGGAGGTGGTGCTGTGAAAATGTGCACAGACATGGGTGTTCCATTCCTTGGAAAAGTTCCTATGGACCCTCAGCTTTGCAGGGCAGCTGAGGAAGGTAGGTCATGTTTTGACGACCAGAAATGTGGTGCAAGCGCACCAGCCCTTCAGAAGGTTGTGGAAAAGTTGCTGCCAAAGCTAGAGGACCCTCTTTAGTTTTTAGTCGTCAAAGAATTGCCTATCCGACATAATCATAATCATAATCAAGTAGCGCCTTTTCCCAACTATTTGGGGTCGGCGACACGGATCTTACTCCTCCATTTCAACATGTAATATGAATTTCCTATCTTACTATCCGACATGTAATATGAATTTCTTTTAGGAGATGAGTTTGGCAAAGGTGTACACTATTTATACGGCTTTCCTTTTAATTCGTGAGATGTTTGGCTTCTTTGTTATAGAATTTGAGTGGTGTATCATTTCTTTTAATGAAGAGCATCGTATCTTTGGAATGCTGTAACGATGTAGGATTTGAAGATGGTTCATATTGGTCAAAAAACGAACATATGTGAAACGCTTCGCAGGATGGATATATATCTGAAGTAAGGAAATGTGAAAAGAAAATAAAGAAGGATGGGAGAAACTTACAAAAAGAGGGTTGAGAACTTTACTTTCGTATAAGTGAATTGTGAAAAAAGGTTAGATGCTGGAAAAATCATGAAAAATCGAAAAATGCATTGCCTGTTATGTGATGAGAAAGAATGTTTTCAAGTTTTTGCAGTTTGTGTGTTTCTGGGGCATTGCATGATTTCATCATTGAAAAATGAATTAGGTCTTTTAGGTTAAAGAGTGCAATTCGGCTAGAAAACCATGAATTAGGCGTTCAAAAGCACGAACAAGAAGTCCAAAGTGAAGTTCAACACTTCAACTTCCTTTTCATCTTATCTTTTAGCATCCATATATATTATAACACCAAAGTGAAACCTTGATCAAGATATCTGATATATTACATGTCAAAGAAAGAGTCAAAGTAGGATTGGCTTTGGATTTTTTAATTTTTTAAGACTGGATTGGCTTTGGATTTCTTTGAATATCATTTTCCTTTAAAAATCGATCGAAGCAGCTAGAGAAGGAAGTTTTCTAATTTGAAGAAAATGTTTACACACTTTTTTTTTAATCTTTTTTTTTATAAAAAAAAGTTTTCACAAATTTAAAAACCTAGTTCTCAAAATGGGCCCAATCCTTCCCTCATCAATGGGTCCCGCATCCCATGAGACACGTACACAGCTGACGCGTGTAGACTTAATCTCAAATCAATGGCTCTCGTCTCTTCCCAGAGAGAGGAGGACTCAGCAGGAAAGCTTCAGACTTTGCACTGCCTCCTTTTCCGGCGAGACACCGCCCAGCAACACGGTGGTCGACAGTCGCTCTCCTGCCCCTCACTGCTCCGGTGAGTTCACAACTTAGTCGGTCTCCGGCGGAGCCTTCGTGCTTTACAGTTTTCCCGTCTTCTTCACACCACAAACCCAAAAGATGGGTTTTGCTCGCCATCTCCCCGCCGTCAAAACCCATGTCTTACTCTAGCCAGCCATCCTGGAATCAGTAAATAGCATGGCGATGTACCTCTCAAGTAAGCCCCGCCCGATTGATTTCTACAAGGAGGAGGCGGCCGGGAGGGACATGATGATAGAGGTCGTCGGAAACGGCGGCGGGATGCAGCCGGAGCAGCAGCACCAGATGATCTTGCCGGAGAGCAGCGGCGACGACCATGAAGCGAAGGCTCCGAAAAAGCGGGCGGAGACTTGGGTCCAGGACGAGACCCGGTGTTTGATTGCGCTGCGGCGGGAGTTGGATGGGCTTTTCAATACTTCCAAGTCGAATAAGCATTTGTGGGATCAGATTTCGGCGAAGATGAGGGATAAAGGGTTCGACCGGTCTCCGACTATGTGTACTGATAAGTGGCGGAATTTGCTCAAGGAGTTTAAGAAGGCTAGGCACCATGATAGAGGTAGCGCGTCTGCGAAGATGTCGTACTATAAGGAGCTCGAGGAGTTGTTAAAAGAGAGGAACAAGAATGCTGCATATAAGAGCCCTGTGACATCTAAGGTTGATTCCTTTGTGCAGTTCTCAGATAAAGGTGTGCATGATAATTTAGGCTTTTTGTTTGACAGCCAAATTATTAAGTATCTTGTGATTTGAAGTTGCTTATATTTTGGTATTCTGCCCATGAATTTATGTTACTTGCTTTTTGTTTGATTGATTATTGTGCTTGATAAAGATAGGTGTAAGGTATAAGGCCTCTTGTTTGCTCCAGTGAATTGCATAAGTCCATCACTACTTTTTGGCCCATGGCTTAGTAAGCTTCAGGATCTTTATTATGTTGGATCATGATTTCTGGATTTTACCTGTGGGACTTGCTGTTCAGAATATGATGCTTGAGTAGGAGAAATCTATTCGTTGTTATTGTTAGACAATAAAATGGAAATTTGCAAGATGTCAACCACGCATTCACATTGGTTGCCTATTAGACGCTTCAGTTGCTGATTGTTGCTCGGTTGAAATAGGAAACTGGAAAATGCCTTTCTTTCTCTAACTTGTGTAGTTTTTTCTCATGACCTAGTATTACCTATCACTTTCTTGAAGCTAAAGAACATTTGGATGTAGGGTCTGAATGACATGACAACTTATGAAACTGTGGATAACTTAAAACATTTTAGGTTAGGTCATGATCAATATTAGACATGAAAGTCCCAATCCTATTATGGATAATCTACACTAAAATTGAAACCCTTGTTGTTAATGCAATGAATTATCTTGGTCCACCTGCCTCTTTATTTTGGATAAAGCTGCTTTAGAGTGTAAACATTCCCTATAAAGAAATAGTTAGGAACAACGGAACTAGAGTGATTGCAGAATATATAACTAAAAAGTGGAGCAACTGTAAAATCAAAGGGCAAAGGTGCAGATCATCCATCACTGGTCCCATTTCAATTTTGGCTCGGTTCTGCTTGGATTAAACAGTCCACAAGATCCTAGTGCGAAAAAACTTTTGAAGGACCGCCTATAAAGTAGAACTATAAGAATAAAATTTAAGTAGTCTGCTTGCAATTAATTAATGGTTGGTTGTGAAGTATAGACTACAGAGAGGAAGGCACAAGAAGTAGTGAAAAAAGACTTGCCGATGGAGTTGGATGTGGACATGGCCTATTATAGGGCCAAAAGGCAGAGTAGAATATAAGTCGCTGCCATTTAACAGGATAAGTTATCATCATTAATGTCTTCCTGTAGCGACTATTTCTAGGGTTGGAACTCGAAGTACACATTGCCATCGGATTTCTTTTCCTAGTCGTAGTAATGATGGAAATATACTCCTTCAGTCCCATATTGAATGTCCTGTATTGATTTTCAAAATGAACTAAAATCAGTTCACTTTCAAAACCAAATAAGACATTTCTATGCTAGTTTACCTTTCCATAGTTTTAGCAAGATTTTACTGACAACAACTATACTGTTTGGCATGTTAAAATAATCTAAAAAGTTCTCGAGAAGTTGAAATTGCTATCAGAGGCAATCTTTTCTTTTCTTGTTTTTTTTACCTATCCAATCTTTTTAAATGGATTCAAGATTTCATTTCCATTTTATCATCCTGCCAGGTTGGTTACTAGTTGAAAAGAAGAGCATAAATTAAGAAATCTTGCAGGACCTGCAGGAGTAGTATCTGATTGCGAAAATTTGTCCCCAAAACAACATAAATAATATGTCTTCTATAGTTTTTCCCTATGGAGTTTATCCAATGGAAAAAGAGAATAATATCAAGAAAAAAGGCAAGAATCGATTCATTCCACAATACCAAGATTAATGATGCTGTATATTGAAAAAATATTGGATTCAGACCAATATTGAAGACATGAAATGAGTCTTATGTACTATAAACTTCTATGAAACAATGTTTACAACCTGACTAATTAAACATAGTAATTTTCTTAAGCTAGATGATGGATAAGAAAGGCAGTTAGTTATAGCAAAAAGCGGTAGATTAAGTTCATTTTACATCTTTTTCTTTTTTGTATTTATAGGGTATGTTGAGCAGGAAACTGGATTTTTTTCTTCAATTATTAACATCATTAGAATTATAATGCTGATACCCCTATGTATTGTCAGGCCTCGAGGATGGTGGAATCTCATTTTCGTCTGTAGAAGGTAGTCTACGGTTTTTTAAATTTTATATGCTTGCAAGTTATATACTTTGGCTTTAACATGTACACTCTGGACATTTTCAAACATTCATAGTTAATGGCAAAATTCATGTGTTTCAATGGTAAAATTTTAAGATTGGGAAAGAGTATGCATCCAACCTTCAAATGAGCTCACACTTTTGTGAAGCCTCCGGTCCATGTGATACAGAACTTCTCACACAAGTCCCTGCTTCACTCTGATGTTTAGAACACGCTTTAAGCCTGCGAGAGGGGAGGTGGAGCTCAAGCTAGGGGGGCCAATGCCCAATCTTAGAAGAAGACAAGCAATGGCAGACTAAACAAAATATAAGTAACCCAAAACTAACTGCTGTAAAGCTTTCATGGCTCTATATAGTTAAGCCTAAGGACAATGATAAACCGAACAAAACCAATGCCTAGTGTGTTCCACAGAGGAAAAAGAAATAACCCGTAAGGAAAAAAGACTGAAAGTAAACCGAAGACAAATGAATGATCATTTATATATCAAAAAATGAAATTATCACTAACATACATTGAATGCATCATCAAGGACATATCCCTTCATCAGAGGTGGTCCTTCGGTTGTTGGCCCATGTTTTATTTTGGTACATCTATTGGCCCATGCATGGGTTGAAGTGATGGGGTTCTCACCCACTTGCATTACCACTTATGGTAACCATGGAAAAATTTTAAAGCTTACATACTAGTAAGTAAAGATTATCTGTGCGATTGATCAAGGACATTGTTTTTTACTATAAAAAAATACAAGCATTCACATCCAGAAATGCTCAAATTTGTTTCTCTCTCTTCTTTTTACTATCTGTTCATTAACTTCTAAATTAATCAGCCAATTGGACAAGTTCCTTGGCTGTACTGGTGCTCGTAAAACTTTCATTGTGCAGTGTGTCTGATTGCATGCACAAGAAGCTGAAATTATATGACTATTTGAATAGGATTATTTATATTGGAGTATCTGGAATCGTAAGTATAGTATTCATCTAATTCAAATGAGAAATCAATGTGTTACATGAGGTGGAGAGTTGGCTTTTGGTACTAGACCTCTTTTGATAGAATAGAGATCTTTGGTGAGGCTTGGGTGCATAATATTACTTTTAGATCCGAAATTGTAGAGTAACCTAGATTTAGCTTGGTCTCTGGTACTAGTCATGTGTTTTGTGCTACTATGGTTCTTTGGGTGCAACCTTTGACCATATAACTTTCTGATAGTGTAGATTAGACATAACTTGGTTAGGGTAGCATGTGTATGCATGATTGTATGCTGCTTAAAGTACTGTATTGATATCATGTGTCTTACCCTATATACTAGATTGAAATTTTACGTGTACTTTCTTTGTTTGCTTGTTCATAAAGCTGGTGGCAGGTCTGCTCTCAATCTGGAACGGCGTTTAGATCATGATGGACATCCCCTTGCCATCACTGCTGCAGATGCAGTTGCAGCTGCTGGAGTTCCTCCTTGGAACTGGAGAGACGCTGCTGGAAATGGTAAAGTGGTTATTTATTCGCCTCTTTTCCACTCTTAAGATTGTGACAGAGAATGGAAATTTAGGAATTCCTTATCAATTTATGAAAAAATAAAAGAAAAAAATAATGAGAAAGCAAGGTAGCTGATAATGTATGTTCATAGAACTCTCTATAAATACTAATTTTTTATGGAAAAGATGATATACTTCATTGTAGGCTTTGGGGCATCTGTTTATGCTTATGGACCTTCCCATTTATAGCTTTTGGTAGTTGATTATCGAATGCATATGAATTGGGCCATTAAATGCATTAGAAAGATTCACAGAAAGTGTTGCACTTAACATGTGTTTGTCTATAAATAGTTTAGACATGAAGTGAATAATATTTTGTGTTTCTTTTGTCTTCTACCTATGTTAATTTGAAAATCTCATCTAGGTGGAGATGGCCAGTCTCCATATGGTGGACGCGTTATCCTGGTCAAATGGGGGGAGTACACACGAAAGGTTGGTATTGATGGCACAACCGATGCTATCAAAGAGGCAATTAAATCTGCATTTGGATTGAGAACAAAACGGGCTTTTTGGTTGGAGGATGAAAATGAAGTTGTTCGTAGCCTTGACAGGGACATGCCATTAGGAACCTACATGCTTCATCTCGACGAGGGTGAGTTAAAACTTGCATATGCTTAATTTCATTGCTTTTTTTAATTTCAATGGTTAGTATTTGAGCACACCATTTTTCACAGGGCTTACGATAAAAGTGTGCCTTTATGATGAACTCCCAGTCCAAACCGAGGAGAAGACTCTGTATACTGAAGATGACTTTCGTGATTTCCTGACTCGACGTGGATGGACTTGTTTGAGGGAGTTAAATGGTTTTAGATGTGTTGATACATTGGATGAACTTCGTCAAGGGGGTGTTTATCAGAGTGTCAGAATACTCGGGGAGTAGATTTTAGATGTATTTGTATCCATTTAGCTACAAATGGATTTTTTAAGAATTGCACTTGGTGTTTGCACAAAGTTGTAAATTTATTTGTAATGAGGATGATTTTATACCTGAGAATTTATTGTGTAAGTTTCTTCATATGATAGATGGAGGGATGACATCAGAGTCAGTTTCGGCTTACCCTTGTAGATATAACTGGTTCTGACATTTCTTTTTGCTAGGTTCTAAAAAGACGCTGTCCAGCAATATTGGGTACACGTAACTGCATAAAGAACAGCTATTGTAATATTTTTCTCGGTCTATATTTACCAAGTGTGTTGAATTGATGGATGGATCACTATTTATTTTTATCACATCATACAAATTACCTGAAGATAAAATTTGATTTTTATAACATTGGATAGGTTCTTTAAATTTCTTGTTCATAGATTGCAATATAAGCGCAATTCCGTAGCTATTACGGCACATCAATTCATACTCCCTCTGTCCTTTTAGAGGCTCTATTAATTGATTTTTTAATGGGCAGTGGAAACTCCAACTACTGGGGGAAGAAGAGGTTCAAAATCCACTTAAATTGACCATATGGAGCATCTAAATCAGGACTGTCCTCATTACCACATGGAACATCTAAAATAAAATAAGACGGAGTATTAATTTAGCTACATCATATCCTTTATACCCATAACTCTAGCTTTCCCCGGATGCCCTTCGGCATGTTGGTCTTGAGTCTTCTACGTAGTGAAGTCCTGGGTTCCAATCTCGCCCCAGGCACTGGTGGCGGATCTTAGCAATAGGATCTATGTGCGGGTTGGTCACTACCTTGGGCTGTTGTTGTCACACAAAAAAATTACTCCCTCTGCCTCTTTTAATAGCTCCATCTGGAAAAAGAGTATAGTTCCATTTTGGATGCTCCATCTGGTCAATTTAATTGAATTTTGTACCTCTTCTTATCCTACTTAGTTGGGGTTTCAACCATCCAATGGAAATCTACATCATGGATGGAGCTATTAAAACATGACAGTGGGAGTATAAGTTTATGGGGAAGCTATTCACAACTATAAGGTGGTTCCTTTACTCTGCTCCTTAGATCCTGCTTTGGAGTTGTTCGTTGGCGATTTGCGGGTTTTGTTTCTCAATTCTAAGAGCTTCATATCTACCTAAGCAGGAGAAGTTATTAAGTAGTTGTGCTCATCACCAATTGGTGATTTATCTCTAATTTGTGGGTCCCCATGGGTCCTCATGACAAGCAGAGAGTCGTGTCAATCACCTATTAGTGGTGAGCATGACTTTCGCACACCTTATAATTTCTCTTCTAAGCAGTGACGATCAATCAAACTTTTAGAGGAGCCAATATGCGGCGGACACCCTTGCCAACTTTGCCCTTGATAACTATGGGTGCGTTTGGAAGCTGACATGGTGAAACGTAAAAATTTATGTCAGCCTGAAAATAATCAAGGGTGTTTTTTCCTGATTGGTGACAGCTCGTTTGGAAGCTGAAAGTAATTCGGCGTCAGGGTGAAAACTTTCACGCCTAATTTGTGAAAGGTGAAATATGTTTGGGAACTGAAAATAAGTCACACTGATAGAAATATTCGTCAGCATATCGAGTAATTTGATACACTATAGTACTGCATGTCGAGTAACTGGTTACACTATAGTACTGCATATCGAGTAATTTGATACACTATAGTACTGCATATCGAGTAACTGGTTACACTATACTGCATATCGAGTAATTTGATACACTATAGTACTGCATATCGAGTAATTTGATACACTATAGTACTGCATATCGAGTAACTGGTTACACTATAGTACTGCATATCGAGTAATTTGATACACTATAGTACTGCATATCGAGTAACTGGTTACACTATAGTATTGCATATCGAGTAATTTAATACACTATAGTACTGCATATCGAGTAACTGGTTACACTATAGTACTGCATATCGAGTAATTTGATACACTATAGTACTGCATATCGAGTAATTTGATACACTATAGTACTATAGTACTGCATATCGAGTAATTAGATACACTATAGTACTGCATATCGAGTAATCGATTACGCGATAACTTTTTTAATGGGCAAACTTCACCGATGCATATCTTACTCATTTCTAATCCGTTTTGGCCCATTTTTTTTTCATTCTTCCTCATTTTTAGTGTTCTTTCTTATAACGATGAAAAAAATGTCCAAAACGGACTAAAAATGAGGGAGATATGACGGGGAGGGGGGGTCCCTTGGCTTAACGGTGCGGCAGCGGAGGTGTCGGGCTAAATACCGGGGTGACCGGCTTTGGACGACCCGAGCAGTTGCCCGGGAGGGGTGGGCACGGGTTCCCTCAGCTCAACGGGGCGCAGCGACGAGGTGGGGGCCTCAATCAGCGGCGGCGGCAACCGGAGGGGGGGGCTCAATGAGCGGCGGGGACGGGGGGCACAACCTCTCTCAGCTCAACGGGGCACCATCGGGGTGGAGGTACTCACCGGGGGGACGAACCTTGTGAGAGAGTTGATTTTTTTTTCGTCGAAGAGGTGCGACGATCGATTCGTCAGCCTGATGCTCACTTTGGTGAGAATCAGCTTTTCAGGGTGAAAGGTGAAAATTTGTCACCTTTCACCTTTCAGAGCCAATTTTCGGCCTTTTAGCAAACAAACACTTTTTGAGGGCTGAAAGGTGAAAGAGTGAAAATTTTCACCTATCACCGTCACCGACCATTTTTCACCATTTCAGCTTCCAAACACTTTTCACCCTGAAAGGTGAAAATTTTCACCTTTCAGGGCTGAAATATGCTTTTTTTCACCCTGAAAGGTGCAAACAAACGCACCCTATATATAGGTTGCTTTGACGATAATTATCACTTATAAAGCAAAACAATTATGGATGCATTGTCAATGTGGGATACATTGATCAACAGTGCAAAACAGCCTGAGGTTATCAAGTCAATCTAATACACTGAAGGTCTGGTTCAAGTCCGGGTGACGCCATGTAAAACCTAATTTGTACAACATTTTTTATTTGGTACATTTATTAATTATTATTATATAAAGTCCTTTTGTGTATAAAAAAATATACTCCATCCGTTCCAAAATATTATATACATTTGGAATTATTCACAGTTCCAAAATATTGTATATATTTTACCAAATCAAGTAACTTCCTCTTTTCAAAATTGGAGGATACTTGAAAGAATTGACTTGAACTTGGTTTGTGAACGAGCATACGACTCGGATGGGATATAAGGGAGAAGAAGTCACTGACTTCCTTACGAGCTTCATGGTCCATTAAAAATGAAAATGTTCTCCAATGTACACAATATTTTGGAACGGAGGGAGTATTATATACGGTCCTTTTTTGGTTTCTTCTGGCAACATATGAAGCCATATTATTTTGCTGGGCAAAAGGGTTGTCAAGTTACTGTTTCTTTGAAAAAATTGTATCAGGCAGCCCAACACTGCAGCTGGTCAAACTCGCACCCGCCTGTCGGACAGCCCGAGATATAACAAAGCTCTTTTTTTGCTACAACCACCACTAAAAAAGAAAACTTTGATGCACAACATGCTGCTTCCAATAAACTGACCACTATATGGATTCCTTACATGTAATTTGATGACAATTGAAGATGAGAAGGGAAATGTTTCAGTGCACAACATAATTCCCAATCAGGCAGACATGTAACACGATGTATTACTACAAAAACAAGAAAAATGCTTAGTTAATGTACATGCTATTTGCATAAGGTAGCCTGTGATTTATGTTTTAAATTCAGGTCTACCATCATTTGGATATGCGGAGGGAAAAGAAATACTCTATCCGTTCTAAAATACTATGTACATTTGGAAATATTCACTGTTCTAAAATAATGTATACATTTTACCAAATCATGTGGCTTCCTCTTTCCAAAATTGGAGGAGACTTAAAGGATTGACTTGAACTTGGTTAGTGAACGAGTATGCGAGTTGGTCAGGAAGAAATAGTCATGTGGCTTCCTTGTGAGCTTCATGGTCTAATAAAAATAAGATTTTTTCTCAAATGTACACAGTATTTTGGAATGGAGGGAGTAATGATTTTCACATCAAACATGACATCAGTTTAGCATAATTAAGAAACAAAATAACATGACCATAATTAAAAATAGAAAGAAAATTGCTAGTTGGTAAATGGTGCATGGCACATTAGTACTAGTGGACCCTTATCATTATTTTAGTAAGAATCATAATGCGCGAGATGTTAACTTTCATATGCAATCAAGCTATTTTTTTAACAATGAAGCTAATTCAAGGCAATTTGTTGGCATGAAGAATAATAATTGATAATACGTAATATGTGCTGAATTACGATATCAAAATAGGTCTGAATAGAAGCATAAGATCCATATCGCCGACTCCAAATAGTTAGGAAAAAATATTATTTGATTATAATTATGATTACTTGGGGTAATATGCACTTGAGTGCTGTACCACAACCCACCTGCAAACTATATCATTTTGCAATTCAGTCATAACTACTCCCTCCATTAAAAAATAATGGTCTCATTGAGGACAAATATGTTTGGATGGAGGGAGTATTTTATGCTATAATGAAATATATGATAGGAGTATTACATTAGCTCCCATAGTGTTGTTCCTTGACGGGAGGCCTCGCGATTTTACCCATCATAGTTTTTCATATCTGCGGAGGCAAGAGAGGTGGAGCGTGCTTTCACTATCCTTTGGCGCACTTGGTTTGCGCAAAATCAGCTTGTTTATGAAGGAATCAAGAGACATACAATGGAGATTGTGCAGTATTTAGATCCTCACTTTGATTACACGTTATTAGCAAAAGGAAGGAGGGTATCAAGTAGTTGTTTGAATACTGGTACCCAGTGGTGGGGGTCAGTGAAGATAAACTTTGACTGTCACATCTTTACTAAACATGAGGGGCTCAGGGATAGGGGTGCCACCGGGTCGGGCTATTACGGGCCGGAGGTTGGCCCGGCCCGAGCCCTAACAACTAGAACCTCGGCCCGAGCCCGGCCCGAGCCCTAAGGCAATTCCAAAAATCCGGCCCGGCCCTATCCCTAAGCGGGCTTAGGGTCGGGCTGCGGGCTTTCGGGCCTTTCAATCCACCCTTAAGTCCTCATGCACCAATTGCCTTCATAAATTTCAAAGCACCATTACTGTTGACAACTAAGGGTAGTTGTTGACACAGTGTGACATAAACTATATGTGTCTCAGTTCATGCCATAAGTAACACAAAAAATAGTTAAACCAGTTGAGAGTAAGGATTGACCTGGTGCTTGTATTGTGCTTGGAAACCAATTGTCTCTGGGAAAATGTTCTTGTGAACTGTGATAAGGTTCTAGCTCGTGACTCCTGTATGCATCAAAAGACCATAAGAAATCCCACAAGCCTCAAGTAACCAAAGTGAATTAAAAAAAAACTGCATGCAAAAAATCAGAAAGTACCTTGGGAGAATCTCCATAAGTTTTCCCTCCTCCTTTCTCATCCGGGCTTGGGACCGACCATGGCGGCATTAAAACTTTTTTTAAAACAGTTAAACATTTACTTTTGAAAACAATAAAATTATTTGGAAAACAAAAATTTTCTACAAAATGAATTTGGACAATCATTTACTGTTGACAACAATACAAAAATTTGGAAAACAAAAGTCTTTTACATAAACAATTTGCAAACAATGGAATATTTACTTTTGAAAACAATAAAAATATTCAAAAAACAAAAATCTTTAAGAGAAAGAATTTGAGGAATCATTTTCAGAACATACCTCATGCATTGTTGTTGAGCTCATCATCCAAATCAGCAATAGTCCCACATGGTGTGTTACCACGCAGCCAATCCTGCATGCAAATTAAGCATTCAACTGTTTCAGGTAAAAGAGAACTCCTGTACTGATTAAGAACACGTCCACCAGTGCTAAAAGCCGACTCTGAAGCAATTGTTGTAACCGGAATAGCAAATATATCACGAGCCATTGATGCCAATATTGGGAACTTGGCTGAGTTCCCCTTCCACCAACAAAGAATATCTAGATCAACATCCCTACTTTCTAACTTCTCCTCAAAGTATAAATCCAACTCAGATTTTCCACCATCATTGTTTTCATCACATCCTTGTTCTGCCAACCAGTTCTGAATTTCTTCTTCCTCATTTGAAGGTTTTGCTAAGTCACTCGATGCCCTCTCCACAGCTGGGCACATTTCACTTTTGTATTGATCAAATAACACTTGCATCAAAGCCAAACTCCTGTCACTACGAATGATCCCCATCTCTTTCCCATGTAGTTGGATCAAATAAAATCTCAATAACTTTCTTTTGTATCTAGGATCCAAAGTCAAAGCTATGTCATATGTGGCAGGTAGATTACTCCAATACTCTTCATATTTGAGTAGCATTTTGTGTGACATTGAACTGAGAAAGTAATCAGTAGACTCTACACCTCCAAGTAGCTGCTTTTTAATTGCAGATATTTCCTTGACAAACAAATGTGTTGTAGGATAACCACTTCCACAAAATAATATTGTTGCATCATAGAAACGCTTAAAAAAACTACATATTGTTTTAGCATTCTCCCATTCCTCATCTACAGGGTTATGCTTATAGTTTGGATCTTCTTCCCCCAATCTTTTTAAAACATCACGATATGGCAAAACTGAATCTAACATTGCATAAGTAGAATTCCAATGGGTGGTAATATCTAAAATCACACCCTTCCCCACATTAATTCCCAATTCAGCTGTGTTAACTCATCAAACTTTTGTTTCCGGGAAGGAGAAGCTATCACATATTTCACGGACTCACGAACATGATGAATAATATCTGAAATAGCTTTTAGTCCTACCTGAACAATAAGATTTAAAACATGGGCAGCACAACGTACATGTACAAGAGTACCATCTAACAAAACAGATCCCTTATCCCTAAGGTCCTTAACAAGATTTCTTTGAGCAACATCATTAGTTGATGCATTGTCTAAAGTAATGCTACATACTTTTGAATCAATTTTCCACTTCACTAATGTACTTTTAACAGCATTATATATTGCCACTCCAGTATGAGGTGATAATATTCGATTAAAACATATAATCTTTTTCTGTAAATGCCAATCAGAATCAATAAAATGGGTAGTCACACAAATGTATTGCAAATCTTGATTTGAAGTCCATAAATCAGAAGCAATACTAACTCTAGAGGAAAGCTTTTGAAAAACATCCATCAATGCAGCCTTCTCTTTTGTGTAAATACTAAAAATATCCTTCCTAATTGTGGTCCTTGAAACCATTTTGAAAAGAGGCTGCATAGTTCGACAAAAATGAATAAATCTTGGGTGAGAGACAATATTAAATGGGTACTCATGCACAATTATTGCTCTAGCGAGCGCTTCCCTAGAAACTTGTTGATCAAATTTAAAAGTAGAGACATTACCAAAAGCAGTTGTTAGTAGTGGTTGTTTAGGATCCACATTAGGTGCTTTCTTACAAGTATTATTCACAAGGTGCCTAGAAAGATGAGATGTGCCATCATCTCCCTCTGCAACCAACTGTTCTTTGCAATAATTACATATGGCTGCACATCTTTTTCCATTTTGATCAAAAACTTTCTTGAAATGGGTCCAAACATGTGATTCACCTCTAGCCCGTTTCTTCCTACCTTTGGATCTAAATTCTCCTGAATTTGGAAGGGTTGGGAGAGGAGGAGGTGTAACACTAGGGGAAATAACAGGTGGGGTGGTGGGAATCGAACTGACATGTGTGGAAGAACTAGCAGGCGTGGAAGAACTAGCAGGTGTGGAAGAACTGGCCTGTGTGGTCGATGCTCGGTGTGTGTTGGTAAAAAATTCACAGTGGTCAGAAGGCTCAAAATTAGACATTTTTACTAACTAAATTAGATGAACAGGTAACCAACAAATAAATTATAAGGAGTATGAAACAAATACCCCTTCCTGACGAATGCCGATGAAGTGATTCGCTTCTGCTAGAGACCCTGCAAAAGATAAAACAGAAAATCAGAAAATCTCTACAGGCAGTGGCAGGGCGATAATGGAACCTGGAGGTGGTAAAGTCCAGATCTTTAAGCCGCGAAGAGGCGAGAAGGCGGCTGACGGGCGAGGGGGCCGCAAGGCAGAGCCGCAAAGGTAGCTGCAACTCGCAAGGCAGAGCCGCGAAGGCTGCACAACTCGCAAGGCAGAGCCGCGAAGAGGCGAGAAGGCGGCCGACGGGCGCGAAGGTGGCCGGGCGAAGAGGCGAGAAGGCGAGGGGCGTGACGGCGGTGAGGGGGCCGCAAGGCAGAGCTGCGAAGAGGCGAGAAGGTGGCCGACGGGCGAGGGGGCCGCAAGGCAGAGCCGCGAAGAGGCGAGAAGGCGGCCTACGGGCGAGGGGGTCGCAAGGCAGAGCCGCGAAGAGGTGAGAAGGCGGCCGACGGGCTCGAAGGTGGCCGGGCGAAGAGGCGAGAAGGTGAGGGGCGTGACGGCGGCGAGGGGGCCGCAATGCAGAGCCGCGAAGAGGCGGCCGACGGGCGAGGGGGTCGCAAGGCAGAGCCACGAAGAGGCGAGAAGGCGGCCGACGAAGAGGCGAGAAGGCGAGGGGCGCAACGGCGGCCGCCGACGACGAGGGGCGACTGGTAAGTGGGTAGGTTTTTTTGATTTTGGTAAATGGTAAATGGTAAATGGTAATGGTAATGGTATATGAGCATAATGGGCTACGGGCTTCCGGGCTTAGCCCGGTTTTTTAATTTGGGCCCAAGCCCGGCCCGAAATTTGGGGGCTTAAAATTTTGTGGCCCAGCCCGACCCTGTACCTTAAAATCCCGGCCCATACCCGTAGTTTTACGGGCCGGGCAGGGTCGGGCTTGCGGGCCGGCCCGCAAAAGTTGCACCCCTACTCAGGGATGGGAGTGTGCATTTGAAACGAATAAGGAATGGGGTGGTGTTACGCATGAAAAATATACATTTTTATATGCCTTTTTACCTGTCTGTTAGTCATAATTTTTAATTAAAATAAGGAATAAAGTACGATTTAGTAATTAGCTAAGTAATTAGGAATTAACCAATTAATGTGCTCTAAATTGCTCAAAATAAATATGTTCCATAATTTTATGAATTATTTGGTGCGTCTAATATCGGACATATTTTATTCATGTAGGTCCAAGTGCTCGGACGGTAGAACGGACAAAGTAAATAATTAAGCGGGTTTCGAAGTGCCAAAGTGACCCAAGAGCTGAGATCAAGTGCACAGAAAAGATCTGAACCTTTGATGTGCATTTAAGAGAAGATGAGCGTGTAATCAATATACGGGTGATCAGATTCGATCCGACGAATGAGATTGGTACAACGGGTTTTATTTGATCGAAAGAAAAAAAAAGATTGAACCGAGCCAGTTCAACGGTTCGGTATGAAGAAAGAAAAAAAAAGATAAAAGATAAAAAAATAACCCGAGTCAGTGCTCGGGTGTTCCAGACGAAAAGCAAAGCGCTCGAACTTGCTTTGCTCGAGCGCTAAGGAAGAACCAAGTGATCATCGGCTCAACGGTGAGGGGCCATGGTCGGATGGTGGCCTGGGTTTGAGAGCGCTGGTGAAATAGCGGTGACACAAAGGCTGGCGGCGATGGGTCTCGGTGGCGAGGTTTGGGCTCGAGCTTGACGAAGACGGCGCATGTGATCGATGGCTGGGTTCGGGAACATAGTGACGGTAGCGGCGGGCTGGGGCACGACGACAGCGATAAAGGAAGGACCCAATGACGGCCATGGTGAGGAGGAAAAGCAAACACGAAAGTTCGGATTTTGGAAAACCGCGTGAGGGGATCAGCTCAATAGGAAGTTGCTACTAAAACATGATTTTCAGATGGAATCATGATCGGTTTGGATTACTTTCAAGTTGGATTCTTTCCATGGATTTTGAATGGGATTTGGTGTGTTGGATTTCGGCTCATCCTCAAGGTGGAAAGGGACGAAAATGACTCTCTTTTGCAGTCTATAAAAACAGAGCAATAACATAACACAGGGGGAGAGTAGACCGAGAGAGAAGACAACCAGAAAAGTTTTTCCAGTTCCAATTTTTTTATTTCAGTCTTTTTATTTTAGTGTTCATCTACTTGGAGTTGTACGATTGTTCATTGCTGCTGGAATAGTCAACCCAAATAGAAGAAGAACAGTATTATCTTCTTTTGCATTTAATCTTAGAATTGTTTGTAAGTCAATTTTATTTTTAATGAAGATGAATTTTATTAATTTTGCATGTATTTTAGTTAATATGTTTGGCTAGATCAATTGCTAAGGCTAGGATGAGGTTGTAGTAAGTGTAGAGAATTCCTTATGATATGAAAGTTGATATTTTTCTCAGAATTGTGCGTTAATGTTATGCGTTCTTGTGTTAATTGCTTAGTTAGTTTCAGATATAGCATCAATCATGTTTTTGCTATGATTTAGAATTACTATTGTCAATGCATGCTTGTTTTAATTATTTAAATAACGAATCAGATATTAGTTGTGATTATCTTGTAAGTGGATACATCTAGTGATTTGAATTGTTAATTTAAATAGCATGAAGGACGTGAATTCTGTATGAATATTTGTGTGTTAAAGTAAGATTTGTTGTAACAATGTGAATATGATTCTAGATTGTTACTCGTATTTTAGAGAATCATAAATGATTGAAAGTATAGGGTTCTCTATAATTTACTGCATGCCGATTCCAAAGCCTTAGTATTTTATTAATTTGGTGAAGGTCAGATTTTTATTCCGTTAATTAATTTTATTAGTGTTTAGTTAGTCAATCAATTTTTATAAATTTCATACTTAGTTTAAGGGTTTAATTAGGTTTCGATTAGATTTCCGTCATACAAGTCCTTGTGAGTTCGATATCGTAAAATTATGCCACTATACTTGTGAGTAAAATTAAGAGATTGACAGCTGGCTCACGGTTTAGCCAAGAGGGCAAAGTGGTATCACCCACTGATATATTGGGTTGTGGAGATATCGTATTTTCTTGCTGTCTTTTTCCTACATGACAATCCCGATTGACTTCTTGCTACAAAGCTCTCTGTTTCTGTGATACTTTTTTTTGGGTGAAGTGCTTGTTTTTTTTGGCAACAAGGTAAAGTGTGTTTGATAATTACATGCGAGTTGGTTATCTTTTTAATGCATTAGGAGTAGCTATATACATGTTCCGCCATGGCGAGCTTTGTAGTATGATTCTCATCTTTACTAAATCTTGAGACCCACATCTAAGATAAATGATAAAATTTTGGCTGGGTACTTCAAAAAAATACTATGTCACAAGCTTATTTACAAGATCTCACAAACTAAAGT
Source organism: Houttuynia cordata (assembly GCA_039654745.1). Lineage (NCBI taxonomy): Eukaryota > Viridiplantae > Streptophyta > Magnoliopsida > Piperales > Saururaceae > Houttuynia > Houttuynia cordata. The sequence continues at coordinate 29,115,869 of CM077507.1, read as the reverse complement.
GGGCAGATGACTCATAAAGAGCTTGTGAAATGCTTTTAAACTATCCATCACTTAAATTGATAGAAATGGAGCAATAAAAATGGAACACATTTTTCCAACTGTAGCTCTGAACATGGGATGGGGGCGGTATGACTTGAAGTGACGAATTGGCCATTAGTGAGCTTAGATATCGGTAGCACAAAAAGCTAGCATGCCGAAAGTGCTTTGCGAATATTTGGACCACATAAATAGTTGGCTACTCTATTTGTGGGATAGCACACAAAAGTATATCAACCAAAAGCCCAGTGCGTATCACTAAGGGGCCGTTTGGGGCGTGATAAAAACTAAACATCCACCGTGGATAATCCACCGTCCACTTTCAGGTGGATTATCCACGGTGGATGTTTGGTTTTTATCACGCCCCAAACGGCCCCTAACTTCCTTCCTACATGAGACAATCCTCTCATTTGGAGGGGATTCTTCTCCAACCCCTCTCGTATGGTGTGCCAGAAACCGGCCACTAGTTACGAAGCTCCAATAAGGTTTCGAGAGGACAATCACAATCAGGTGCAAAGCAATTGCCCCTATTTTTTAACGTACCCTCATTCCTGGGTAGGGATGGAACTGGACGGGTTTGGGTCGGGTATTAGCATACCCGATCCGGGAACCATTTTAATTCATCAAACCCATAACTGCCTCAAACGCACCACAGGTTCAGTTTTAAGGACCCCGAACCGCCTCGGTATTAGAACTTGAAATCCCGCCCGCCCTACCCCACCCCGGTACTAGAACTTTTATATCTCCAATGTCATATGCATTAAACTAGTAGCTCCTTTAATTTTTTTTATGAATAATATATTATTTATAAAAAATTTAAGGAGTTACCAATTTAATGTATAAAAAAATTTAAGGAGTTACTAGTTTAATGTATATGACATTGAAATTATAAAAATTTATATATATATATCATATACTCGGGTCGGATCTAAGTTTTCATGTAATATCCGAACCCGCCTCGACCCGATGGGTCGATTCCTCTTTCAAACCCGAAACCGGAACCGGGTATCGTATAAGTAATCCTATAACCGGCCTAATAAAGTCAGGTTGGGTCGGATAAAAACCCGACTTAAGTTCCATCCCTATTCCTTAGGTTCAGGCAAGAACTTAATGAACCGTTCCGATCACCACACCGGTACCTTACTTTTGTATCGTTGAGGTTGTTAAGTAAACAGTTACTTCAGTAAGTGAAATTGCTCAATCTGAAGTTCTAACTATAGAGATTATCTTGAAACTATTTGAACCTGAATTCTATAGTCCGTTCATATTATGCATGGAAGAAGCATCTTGGAATAGGCTCCAACAAGTTATTTTTAAAGAGATCTGTGGTGTCATGGATATTGGTGGACAGATGCGAACATAAGTGTAATAAGTATCCATGCAAACATGAGCAGTCCATACACGTTTGACTAAGGGTGCGTTTGGCAACCGCTTTTGCTTTTTTAAAAAACGGCTTTTTAACAAAATCGCTTTTGTTAATAAAAAGCTAAATCGTAACTCGTATGGTAATGCCCACTCTTAAAGCGCTTTTGTCAAAATCCGCCCCTAAATCTTGTTTGGATAGGGCAAATTTTAGAAAAAAAATAAAATGCTCTTGTGACGCTTTTACCCCTAATGAGAAAGATTGAATCTTGACCTAAGAAGCACGGATACAAAACAACGACATGGTACGGACACGGCGACACGCCATTTTTTCCAACAAGTAGGATATGACACGGCTAATAAAAAATATTTATTACTCCCTCCATCCAAATTACTATGTATATTTAACAAAAACCTTATTTTTATTGGGCTTTGACCTTCATATAAAAGTCACGTGACCTAAGGACAGAATGACAACGTGGAAGGGGACGAGCTCTCGGCGAAGGGGACGAGCTAACAGAAGTAGAGAAAAAAAAAGCTCCACGCCAAAAGCAAAAGACGAAGGACATACAGGAATTTCGGGATGCTCGAGGGTAAATGCAGTCATTTTTTCACCCTGAAAGATAATTCAGATCATAAAAACCGCTTTTGTAAAAAATCTCCTCAGGAGGAGATTTTCTAAAAAGCGGCTTTAGCACCAGTTTTCGAGTAAAAGCCGCTTTTGGCGGCTGAAAATCGCTTTTTCTAAAAACCTGCCTTCCATACAGGAGTTTGTACAAAAGCCGCTTTATCTACCTAAAAAGCGGCTTTTGGGAGGCAAAATCTGCCTCCCAAACGCACCCTAACCAGCCTATGTGGAAGCATTTTATTTCGGATAATGATATTAGATAGTGGTCAATATCAGTGGTCAAATGTCTAGAAATCATCTCGTTGGGCCAACTAAAAGCTGTGTGTACGTAAACGTAAGTGATGTACAGATCTGTTGTACCAATATCATTATCTTTTTTATTTCTGCATCATTTTCACTATTCTATAGGAGCCTCTATGCTAAACAGTGCCTTTTACTCGAGCTTACAATACATCTACATGCGCCGTCAATTCTGATGATCGACAGCTCGTATTGAGGGAATATAAGCTGGCGGATATCACCGAGGCGGATATAAAAAACTTCCCATCTCGATGTGCCGGCCCTTCCCCATAGCAGGCAGCTACTTCTGGAATATTCTCCCAAATCCCGCTTCGAAACCCCCCAAAACCGAAATAATAATTTCAAACCCAAATCAACCTTTCCGACCCGCTCCATCCGCCCCACGAAAATTCCCAACCCTGCCACTCCGCCTCCGGGTCGTTCCAAAACCGGCCACGTTCCACGGCCCAATCTGACCCGTCACCATTTGTGGCCCGCGGGACCACCCCAAACCTCCCTCTCCCTCCCCTAAGCCGCCGGCTTAGGTAGATCAGCCCGCCCACCATAACCCGCGAGCCCTTCGCTAGTCACGCACCTCACCCCCTTTCGGTGGTCCCCCCTACCCCTTTATATACCATCCGCCTGCCCTTTTCCTCCCCCGTTCCTCTCATCTCGTCTCCTACAGCTTAACTGTGTGGTTTTTTCTGCAATCCATCCATGGGTAATCCATCCGATCTTCTCCATTTCTTGTTCTTGATCATCTCTGTTCTTCTCCTTTTTTTTTCTGATTTTTTTGGTATGTTTTTGGTGCAGCTTCAGGCAAGAAGGTGAAGATCGGCATCAACGGTACTTGCTTTACTTTGGTCTTGTTTGGATTGTGTTGTTTGTGGTTGTTGAGTTTGGGCTTGGAATTTTCGGCATGTTTAATGGTGGGGGGATTGTGGTATAGGTTTTGGAAGGATCGGCCGTCTGGTCGCGAGGGTTGCTCTCCAGAGGGATGATATCGAGCTCGTCGCCGTCAACGATCCCTTCATCTCCACTGAGTACATGGTAAGTAGCCGTTGGCTTTGATGTGTTTGATTTATGTATCGTGGGTGCGAAAGATTGCATTTTTACTTGATCTCACTGAGAATGGTTGATGATTTGATTTGGTTAGATTCGAAATGGATTTGATGGTTGTGATTTGGTTTGGCTTATTTAATGGATCTGTGATTGGTGATATATGCAGACTTACATGTTCAAGTATGATACTGTCCACGGGCAGTGGAAGCACCATGAGCTTAAGGTCAAGGACTCCAAAACACTTCTTTTTGATGAGAAGGCAGTTACAGTCTTTGGCGTTAGGTAAGCGGATAGATCATTATCTTCTGTGAATGTTTGTAGTGAAATTGTTTCTTATTGTCACTTTCGTAAACAAGATTCTAATTATGCTGATGCCGTTAGGAACCCGGAGGAGATCCCATGGGGTGAAACTGGTGCTGAGTTCGTCGTGGAATCCACCGGAGTTTTCACCGACAAAGACAAGGCTGCTGCTCATCTCAAGGTCCGTGATTTGATAAGTTTTAAATGTCACAGTGTTTTTTTATATGTTTGGTTTCAAAGTTAAGTCAAGTTTTCCATTCCATGTAGGTGATTTTTAATGGCTTTCTTATATTTTATTTTTTTAAAATTCTATTTGCTATATGTGTTTGCTGTTGATGCCTCTGAGCTTACCTACGAAGCTGCTTTATACTGTGTTAGATTTTTTAGCTTTGTTTAGTTAGTTCATTACCATCTTCTAAAATTCAAAATATTTGCCTTTTTTATTGAAATCATTAGGTTCAAATGTTTTTTCATAAAAATAAGTAGGTTCAAATGTTTGTGTTGGCTCTACTTATTTTGGGCCACTTTTTCCGAAAATAGTGTGCTTACACCTAAGATTTGTTTTTCGATTTGATTTAGTGAATTGTTAATTCATAGTTTTCCCTGATAAATACTCTTTTAGTCAATGAATAATTGGTGTATATCACTATCAGGTGCTCTTTTGCTTTTCAGATTTTCTGGTGGATTCCATATTTCTATTTGGAGTTCTTTTTCCTTTTTTATTAATATATCTGTATCTATATATATAGGGTATAAGATAAGATATAAGATGGTTTTGTGGTGCTGTATTATTTTACTTTTTTATCTCCATCTCTTAATGGCTGATATGGTGATATGTGCAGGGAGGAGCTAAGAAAGTCGTCATTTCAGCCCCAAGCAAGGATGCACCGATGTTTGTTATGGGTGTCAACCATGAGGAGTACAAGCCTGATATTGACATTGTTTCTAATGCTAGCTGCACCACAAACTGTCTTGCTCCATTGGCCAAGGTTCTTGTCTATCATATTTTTAGTTCCCATATTCTGTTAATTATGAAAGCATTTCTGAGTTTTAATATCTTGTTTGCAATGTTACCATGGAAGGTCATCAATGACAGATTTGGTATTGTTGAGGGTCTGATGACCACTGTCCACTCCATCACTGGTAAGAAATCTAGAGTATATGATATTAACATGTATTTAGCTTCATTATTGTTGAGAGTTCTGCTTTTAGTTCTACTTATAACTCAACTTTCCCATTATCTGTCATCCAGCTACTCAGAAGACCGTTGATGGGCCTTCAATGAAAGACTGGAGAGGTGGAAGAGCTGCTAGTTTCAACATTATCCCCAGCAGCACTGGTGCTGCCAAGGTATGCCACTTCAATATGCTTTTTTGCTATAAAGGGATACTTACATCTGGACTGTGGACTGTCTAATTCGTACACTTGATCGATCCTATTTTGTAGTAACTTGGTTCCACCCATGGCTCAGCATGTATGTTGGGGTGGTTCGCATTGTAAAATCATTTTCTAATAGTGTGCATGATGTAGTTGTGTCTTTGTTCTAATCTGCTTGCTTGTTTTTCAGGCTGTTGGAAAGGTGCTTCCAGCTTTGAATGGAAAGCTTACTGGAATGGCTTTCCGTGTTCCTACTGTGGATGTTTCAGTTGTGGACCTCACTGTAAGGCTTCAGAATGGGGCCTCATATGAGCAGATCAAACAGGCTATCAAGTAAGTGAATTTTATTTTAGTCAAAGCCTGTGTATTTGTGTATATGTAGGTCACTTAGGAAAGTTGGCTCTTTTATGACTAGCACATTTATGTTATCAGTTTTTTTTATCTGTTTTGCTTATATAAGTAACATTATATTGTGTTGTCTTTCAATTGGCAGGGAGGAATCTGAGGGTAAACTGAAGGGCATTCTTGGATACACCGAGGATGATGTTGTCTCCACTGACTTCATCGGTGACTGCAGGTGTGCAGCGACACGCATCTTTTTTGTCATTTCATTGTTGATGTTAAACCCTTTGTTGAATATCACGTAAGGGTTTTAAATTTTTTACTTAATGATTTTTGCATCGTAAGGATTTTATCTACTCATTGTTGGGAAAAGTTCCTCATTGCTGTGCTGAGTAAGTCGTGTAGCTGGATTCGAGTTTTGATTCCTATGATTATGTGGGTCATTCTCGTTCTATATACGCACCAACTTCATTTTACTTTCGTGCGAAACTGATCCTGTCTATGGTATTCAGCCAATGTACTGTCAATAATAGATTAAATGTGACTCGAGGGTTTTAAGATAGATATCTCCAATTTAAAAACTGCTTTCTGTTGGATGTAATAATCTTCTTGAATGATTCTGACCTTGATTTCTTATTTTGGGTAAATTCATCCGTGGGGCTCATGTTGTAGTTTATCTGTTTTCTGGCGATCCTTGCATCTGACAGATTGTTTTTTGCGTGGTCTGGTGCGTCAACAGGTCCAGCATCTTTGATGCCAAGGCTGGAATTGCTCTCAACGATCACTTTGTCAAATTGGTGTCGTGGTATGACAACGAGTGGGGCTACAGTTCTCGCGTGATTGACCTGATCCTCCACATGGCATCAGTTGCCTAAAAAGATCAGTTGTAGTGATAGTACCGGGGACGTAGGTTGTGTGTCGTCAATGAATAAGTGGCGCATGGTGGAAAACCATGGAGGTTCCTCTTTTGTTAGTTCATGTTTTTGTCCCCTAGCAGGATGTACTTAAAACTTGAAAAGATGAGGCTTTTTGAATTTTTGTTTTTGATTTTTAACCTTAAATGTAAGACTTGGGTGTTTATTATTTTTCCTTTTGTTTTGTGATTAAAAAATCTTTGGGGAAGACTTTTTTATGGTCTGCCCAATGGGATTTCCACCAGGATATCCTCTGTTAAGGAGTCACTGATGATTGGGATCGGTAATTGATTAGGGGTGGTCTCCAGGAAGATGCAATGTTTTGCTGGAGTGCACAACTGAAGTGTATGCCCGGTAGATGTCTCTGTTCCGTTTTGCTGGAGTTTGCAACTGAAGTGTATGCCAGGGTGATCTCTCTGCTCCCATATGGATGATATCCTGGCGAATAGCCTTGTGGACAAAAATCTTCTAATGTTTGGTAATACAGGGGCAGTGAGTATCTACAATTTCCTATAAACTGAAAGGTCATATCCATCTCAATACGAGACGGTGGATGTCCATGGGGATGGGGGGATCTAACTTGCAAGCCTAGAGCTAGTTAACTGCTCTCTTGGCTGGTGGATTGGATGTTGCTCCTCTCTCTCAACTCTGAGTATTTGACCTCCCATAAGCCCTTTGCTCTTTGTACGACGGTTGCCTACATAGCATCACGGGACAGATTATGGAGAGTGGACCCTCAAAGGTCAACTTTCGTGCCCTTATTTTGGCAAGAAATGGACATCCTGTTTGCTTAAATCCTAGACAAGAATGCATGTTGCAACAGTTGTGGCTAACAACTGCAGTGTGGTGACTTTCTCCACCACCACATTTTTCAAGCTAACGGCCATTCGAAAAATAGGAAGATTGAAACGGATTAAAAGCAACTTGGATTTCATGCTACGGTGGACAAACTTTGTGAAGGAAACAAGTGCATAATTTTTTCAAAATTCTAGTTTCCTTGGTCTTACAAAACTATCATATATGTAGACTTTGCAAATACTCCATCCAAAACACCTGGTTGCATTTGAAAAATTGCAGATCCACTGTTAGGTGATTAGATTTGCCCGAAAGGCCAATAGATCCTCATGAACATGCATGGTAAGCGGAGGCTTGAAATGTTGTGGGCCAATAAATTTGACTCATTTCCGAATGCTGCCAGGATTTTTGAATGAATGGAGTAATAAAGAAATAAATTTTCATGATACTGAGTATTCTTTCTTTTTTTGGTAATCAAATGGTGCTTGGGTAGTTATTCTGATCATTAGAAAGTGAAAGGTTTCAATATTTATGTTATTCTGATCCTTGTTTCTTTGTCAAAAAGTTTTTTTTTTTTTTCTGGAAGTGGTTTAAAACAAAAGACTCTTCACCATATATAACATTTTCGGAGTTGTTCTTTTTCTTTTATTATCATAGAATCGTCTTTTTATGACAAAGAAAAATTGTTTATACTATGCAAAATTGTAAGGAAAAATTACGTATATTATGCAAAATTGTGGAGAGCTTATCACACGTTCATCCATGAGATGTCATTCATGGTGATTTCACACTTGCTAATATTTTCTCAATGATGAAAAAATAAAAACATTTTACTTTAGGCTCGGCGAGTTTTTTTCTTCTTATTTTCATATCATATTGGCAAGTGGAATGATGCATAGATAGGTAAGGGTTTAGAGGAATAATTACAGTGGAATGGGTCAATATAAGTATGATGCGCCTAAGTCGGATGGTGGGAAATTTGCAAAGATAGATTATTTCATCTATATTACTATTAAAAGCAAAAGGCTTGGAATAGAAAATTTGAAGTGGTATTTATATATAAGTGACACCAACATGCACTTCCTATGCTATACGCATTACCACTTTGAGCAAACAACAATTATTAAAGGAGCTTAAAAGATGTTATCAAGCACTCTGCCAAGGTAAGACAAAACATCTATTATGCTCAAACTCCCTCGAACCTCCACATCTCATTTCCTCTAAGTGGATTTCAAATCAAGCCCCTATACTGATCTTCTATAAAAACAAGCCCCTATACTGATCAACTCTCCACACAAAACCAATACAAGCTAGCACACAAGTACATTCTTCTATCAGATCTCTAGACATGACCACCTCCTTCACCCTGCCCAAACACCTCTCTCTCCTATCCATCCTCATCCCTCTTCTACCCTGCTTCGCCTCCACCCTGGGTGCACAACTCTTGAACCAGCTGCAGGCCAACCAAGCCTTGAACCAGTTGCAAGCCAACCAGTTGCCCAACCAGCAAAAAGCTAACCAGTTGTTCCACCAGCAACAGGCCAACCAGCCCTTCAGCCAGCAACAGGCCAACCAGCAGCATGCCAACCAGTACTACAATAAAGCTCAGGCCAACCTGTTGTTGAATGCTGCTGCTTGCACTTACCCCTCCACTAGGGCTGTTGTAGTCTAGAATCTGCAGCTCACCTTGTCTCTAATAAGAGCTTTCAGAATGAACACTTTGTGGTAAAAAATCAATGCTATCCAAATGAATAAAAATAATAAAGCTCAAATATAGCCAGGGACTAGTTTCCCTGATTATATGTCGTCTAGCAGTGATTAATGAGTAGACTAAGATATATTGGCCATAATTGTTTTTAATTAGCAATAAGTGCTGGCCATAGTTAATCACACATAATGTGGTATCAGTCTATCAGGCATGGTTTACAGGGATTAGTGCTAGTCATGGTGACCCTCATGCGATTTATCATTAATGACTCCTTAGCTCCTTATGCTAATTTCTTTACCTACTTTTAGTAACCGCCATTTTTCTGTGAGATACTTTCTACCTAATATATGAGCAGTCTTATATAATGTACTGATAGTCCTATGAAGTTCATCAACTTCGATCGGCTTTTTTGTACATTCTATACCCAGTCATGGCCATGGGCACCAGTCTGTGTAATCCTTATAGCATTCCTGATATCTACTCTAGCTTTATATTTAGGGGAATCTACCTGTTTGTATCCTTATAATTATCAAAGTTCATACATTCATGGTAAGAATCTTGGCCAAACACGGCACAGTTTAGTACAAGGTCATAGTTGCCACTTGCCAATGGCACAAATATATATACAGGAACTTATGTGTAGCATTGTCACAGTTCGTGCAAAAAAGGAAAACGCCGTTGCCGGGGATCGAACCCGGGTCACCCGCGTGACAGGCGGGAATACTCACCACTATACTACAACGACGTTGTTGTTAATTTTGATGAAACAAATAAATTTATTCATAAAACTAGAGACAATTATTTTCGGACGCAGAGAAAAGAGAAAATTGTTCATATCTTTTTCGGACAAATGGAGTTGTAATTGCAGCTGTCCATGGCAGATTGATGCTGAAGAACCACCGATGGGAAGCGGAGGGCCACGCCATTGGATTGCTCAACTATTCGATTATCTATAGCTTTGATGCCCGATTGTGATTTCTGCATTTCAAATTGCAGGTATTCTACCCACAAACCCCTTCCATTTCGTCTCAAAGTTCCAATCTTTCCAAAGAACTGCTAAATGGTTTATCTTCCAGAGGTTGATATTTGAGTTGATGGGCAACGATGGATTGTTGGGCATATATCTGCATGTCAATATAGGGAGGAATGCTTAGCCAAGAACTGATGTTTGTATATGCTATTAAGATGCAATCACCCAAATGTTATCCACTTATTGCGATGTTTTCAAATAGCTCTGTATCAGCTCATAAGATTAAGAGCATTGTGCAATTTGCGGGAAAATGTCGATTTTTTGTTACAATTAATGCTTGTAGGTCTCTTGATTTGGATAAAAATGGTTGCTTTGAGGGGGTGGAAAAAGATAGAGTTCATAGGATTAAGACTGTTATGTCAAAATGCCGAAGTGGAGCGTCTGAGGCTGAAGTTCTTCAGTTACTTCTGAGAAATAAGGCTATATCTGACAATGGTATCTCACACAGTTTAGTTAAAGAGTTTCTGGAAGGGCTATCTGATGACTGGAAGTCGGCTCTTGGTTTCTTTCGATGGGCTGGGTCGCAACCTGGCTATGTGCTCAGTGCTGAGGCTTATGATAAGATGGTCGATATTTTGGGGAAGATGAGGCAAGTAGAACAAATGTGGAAACTGGTGGAAGAGATGCGTGAGAAGGGTCTTGTGTCACTTACAACGGTTGCAAAGATCATGAGGAGGCTTGCAGGTTCTGGGAGATATGAAGATGCTATTAAGACGTTTGATGACTTGGAAGACTTTGGCCTGCAAAAGAATGTTGAATTCATGAATACGTTGCTAGATACTTTGTGCAAAGAGGGAAGAGTTGAACGTGCTCGTGAGATTTATCTCGAACTGAAGCGCCATTTTCCCCCAAATGCTTTCACCTTTGCAATTTTCATCCATGGATGGTGCAAAATCCATAGGATAGAAGAGGCACATTGGACGGTCCTTGAGATGAGAGGTCACGGGTTTCGACCATGTGTTGTTGCATATTCTACTGTTCTTCAGGGCTACTGTAAGCAACTTAACTTTTGTAAGGCTTTTGAACTTCTTGATGAGATGCGAGCTAATGGTTGTCCTCCAAATGTGGTGACTTATACATCTGTAATACATTCACTTGCGAGGGCAGAACGAATAAAGGAAGCTTTCCAAATTATTGAGTTGATGAAAGAAGATGGATGTCAGCCAGACACAATTTTCTACAACACCTTGATTCATATACTGGGAAATGCAGAACTGGTGGACAAGGCTGCCCATGTATTTTTGGTGGAAATGCCTATGTATGGTGTGATGCCGGACGTGTCTACTTATAATACTTTGATATCTATTTTCTGCTACCAGGCCCAGGAGAAGAACGCTCTGTACGTTCTAAGAGAGATGGAAAGGTCAACATCTTCAAAGCCTGAACTTCTCACCTACTATCCTTTGCTCAAATTATGCTTTAGAACTCGGAAGACAGATGACTACTTGAGAAAAATGTTGGACGACATGTTGAACAGGCATCATCTCAGTTTTGATCTTGACACTTACACACTTTTAATTCATGGACTTTGTCACACTGGAAAACTTAATTGGGGTTATCAATTGTTTCTAGAGATGATTAGCCAAGATATTACACCCAAGTATAAGACATGTCGTCTGCTTCTGAAAGAGGCAGAGGAGAATTATATTTTCAGTGTTACAGACAGTGTCAAAACGTTCATGAAACAAATGAAAGATTCCTATAGATAGAAAGGGAGCTTAACCTGTTTGCTGATGCACATTATTTGTTCCTATTGCACATCCTATGATATGATAGCAGGTACCCAATTCTGTTTATGCAGAAACATTTTGGTAAGTTCCAATATTCAGTTGGAAAGGATCATCATGATCAGCATTAGAGTAGACACATTTATCTGATCATCAGCATCATCGTGATCATCATTATCATCATTAGTGCATTATCCATGTGTAGTAAATTTACACTAGACTTGTTTAAGTGTTATAAAGAGGGAGGGATTACAACTGCATTTTGTTAATAAAATTGTTCCACTAGCTTTCAATCTTAATTTACATCAAGTTTCATGGACATCAGAATGCCAGGTTTAGTTGAATATGCTAACAAGACATATGGTCATATAATTCTTACTTGGGGATATGGATCTTTCTTCATCTTCTCTACTAGCTGTAAGCAAGAAAGAGGGATTTGTGTAAATCTTAAAGAAGAAATACATGGACCAGAGCAGTGCCTTGTCTACTTGTTGAGAAGTTGTCTATGAGGATGTATATGCACAAAGTGATTTCTTTGTGATTATATTTTACATTTTCATTTAATAATGAAAACAATATATTGTGTGCCGTGAGTTTATTTTCTATTTTTACTGCTTTGCATTTTTTAGACTGTTGGGTTTTATTTTCTTAAAATTTTTCACATAGACACTTTCTATTTTCAGAACAAAAAATATAATGAAAGAATTAAAGATATTTGGCTCAAGGAATTCCGTATCGGATATCAGTAAAATATCGGTCGACCAAAGAGACAAAATATCGGAGATATATTGGAGATATTGTGTAAAAAATATCGGTGGTCAAAAACTAGTTTTTACCATATATTTTCGCAATCTAACTTCTAAAATGAGTTATACTAATTTAGACAAGGCATAGATTTCAAAATATGCATAAAAATTCATATTAGGATGGGAAACAAACGGGAAAGTTGTTTTTTTTTCTTTTTTTAAAAAAAATAGGAATTCGATATATCGGTGATATATCACTGACATATCGGCATTATTTTGAAAAATTCTAAAAAACGATATTAGTCTTAATTATTTTATCAGGTGGGCCCGGATACCGATATATCGCGATATTGCATTGACATATCATTCATCATTATGACCTTATCCTTGACATTTCTATTCCTATTCTGAGTATAAATGCTTTTTTGGATCGGTTTTCCGAGTCTAAATGTTAAACATCACAAAACATCTATGACCCTGATAAAAGACTTTCCAAATTCTTAGCTCTCTCTATCCAGGTGTGTTCACGAGTTAGTGGCAAAATTCAGAGCTTGGCTTGAAATACAATTACTCAAGATACATGTGCCTAGTATAGTGGTGCGTTGTTCGCAAGTACAAAGTCCTCAGAGCATGTTTATTGGCCATCGAGGGAGAAGTTAGCAGCTTTATATGGATTTGAAGTCCTATCTCTTTCATTCTATTACGTTGGATAGGAACAAGTCACATTTACTGTATGTAAGATATGTTTGACGGCGAGTTGGATTTTTATTTATTTATTTTTGTTTCATTATTGCTTTCACTTGTTGCAAATTTAGATAACATGTCAATGACTCGGTGAGTATGCTTGTTTAATTATCCTCAGACACTTGTAATTTTGGTCCATATTCTTGTATTTCACTTTGTTGAGAATAAAATAAACAGAAGAAAATTCAAGTTCAATCTTGGTCTGCCCTGAGATTGTTGTATTTTAGGGGAGATTTAAATGTAGATTGCGGAGATTTTTTTGATTGATTTCTTATTAAAAAAATTCTGCAAACTTTGTATAAAAAAATCTGCAAAATAACTGGTTTGTTTTGCGGACACGAGTTTCTTGATTTTGAAGGTCAAAACAGTATTTTTTTGGGATGGATTTTTCAATATTCTTGAGAAATCAGAGTAATGGGTATGCAACAGTTGCTTGGGCGAGGTTTTGCAGATGGTAGATTGATACAGTATTGTAGCTAGTGTCTACTAATCAGCTCGTTTTTTCTCAGAAAAAGACTCGGCTTCAGACTTTGTGAAGATATGAGTGAAGGTTATCCATTGTATGGTCCCGGGTCTCTCGACATGTGCAATTTCTGTATTCAAAAGTCAGTCTATTTCATCAAGGCTATCCGACCAGAAAAGAGCTCTGGATGCATGATAATGCATGCTTTTTCTACCAAACCATGTGAAGGAGGAGAGAAAGTGTCAAGTATAAAGTAAGCTGCAGAGTGGAGATCAAGTGGCTGGGGAGAGATAAGGGACAACAATACTTGAACTATTGGAAGGCAACTGGATCAGTCCAAGCATTTGGCTCCCTCCACCTCTTGAATTCCCCCCTTCTAAGCAGCATATGCAGCCTTGTCATGGCCGAGCTAGTAAACAGCTCAAGATGTTTTTTTTTTTGGATCGGTAACAGCTCAAGATGTATGTGAACATATTGCAAAAGCTGCTAATGGTTTGAACCAATTTATTCATTCATCTGATAACTAAGTACAATGGTTCTAACCATTGTGGTGCTATGGTCATTAGCTTACATAAATGATAATGTTGGCGTCATGCGGAATGGTGCAAAGGAGTTCATGCACATTGTAAAAGTTGAGGGTTCAAGGCAGTGGGCATCTTGCTGAATTTTAGGGAAGGCTGGGGAAAGAGAGTTCAATAATGGAGGTGGGGTGAGCGAATAGGAAAGTCTCGTGGCTTGTTCCCTGAACAAGTCACATCACCATTGCCCAACTTATAAAAAGTGCAATCCTCCTTTTGTAATGTGCGCTCTCTAATTATTGCCTGCATTGTCCTGTGCATTTGACCTAGGTTCTAAAGCTTGATATATATTTCATGTGCCAAGTTATATCTACCATTTGGATATAACTTCAATGTTTGGTTGTAAAAAACCCTGTAAATTTCAAATTTTTAATGTTCATAATTCAAACCATTGTAATCTCAAAATATTGTGGTATCTATAAGCGAGAGATTAGTTCCTGGAGAGATGGCTTTTGTTTCCTAATTCCTACTCGCTGCTGCTATCTGGAAAGGGAGCTCAGAAACAAGAGCGGGCAGATCACATTGCGTTAAATTAATCTGATCCCAGTTATCTCAGATTCTGATTCAATTAAATAGGGGCCTATATTGGTGTTGTATAGATGCATCCAATTTTGGGATTATTGACTCTCAAGTGAACTTTTTATTTTCTTTTTTTTTTTGCTACAAGGATCATGTCATTTCTTTCACTTTTATGGGGGGTTATTTCAGTTGAATCATATGTTTCATACATTTCTAGCAATTCTTAGCATAAATAGTAGTCATAGATATATGTCTGCATCTCTTCTCTTTTCCTTCGAATTCCAATGGAGAATAGCTGATTTTAATGGAAACGGGGCCAAATGTTCATTGTTAAATGAAACAAACCACTACCCAACATCGTATACATACTAAGATAAATAAATTGATCTAACAACTTCCAATATAAGTTGCCATGCTGGTGTATATTTCCCTCCTTCGTGAAGGCATTAGAACTGAATATTGTCAAGAACTTTAACCAATAATCTCCCTTTTTGAGTTGAAGAAAACATCCACAAATTCATGTCATCATTATCATAACATATCCACTCGTATTTCTAAACAGAGGAATCTTACTTTTCAGATTTTCGTCTCCTTTTTTATCTCCCAAGAAGGATATATAGACCCACAACCTTCCCCATCTCACTGTACCTTCCTTGCACTGAATTTGAAGTGGGCTAACTTTCGGATTTTCACTGTCATGCATGCACTTTCTCCTTGTTCAGTACTGTTGCATGTATAGGTACTAATTTTTCAAGTTGCAATTACTGTAATTGATTCTTTATTGAAAAAAAAAACCCTACTGTGATGCATCAATTTGTCTTTATAAGTTTTGTTGGCCAGTTGAAGTTCTGGGTTGTCTCTGTGGTAGTGAGTTGAACATCGCCTTCCCAGTTCAGCTCTCCACTGTACGTAACTTTGTCCTGTTCCTTAGTTGTTTCCATTCACATGTTCAATGAGTGCTCTCTGCTCTCCTGTTTCTTTCCTCACAAAAAATTCTGAAGTTCTTCACCCAGGAAACACCAGGAGTCAGGACAACTTTTTAATCTGCTTTTGTTTCTTAAAACTCAATCAAATTGACATTCTTCCCTTTTAAGCATAACTTACTTCTAGTCTAGTTTTATATGCGACCTATTTGATAGTTTTCTTTTGTTATTGATCTGGTTGATAGTTGATACATTTCTACCTTAGCAAAAAATTGTTCAGAAACAAACTTCATTTACTTATTTTCTACAAATCACTTTGCTTGAACTCCATTTTTAGTCATTTGAGACCTTGGAAAGGTCATCTTCATCCAGGTTCTGTTCTGTTTTCAGTTCTTTGCAGTTTGCAGTTTGCAGTTCACAGTCTTGACCTTCTTAAAGTGATGACCTGATTTATGGGTTTTGCTTACCATCTTCTGATACTCATGTTCGTCAGTTCATGCATGCATCGCACTGAATCTCTGTAGTTCCTCATAGTTTAGCCTTTTGATTTCTGGGTTTTGTTTACCATTCTCTGATACTCATGTTCATGTATGGATTGATGCCAAAAAAAAATGTTCATGCATGTATCTCATTGAATCTCTGCAGTTCTTCATAGTGTAGCTCAAGCATCAGCCAATGCCTCCATGCATCCCCCTACGTTGGGAGAGCACCGGCGACCAATGGTGGTACGCCTCCCCGGTCGACCTGGCGGCGGCCAATGGCCACTATGATCTCGTCCGAGAGCTCCTCCGCCTTGACCCCAACAACATCATCCGCCTCACCTCCCTACGCCGCATCCGCCGCCTAGAGTCAGTCTGGGACGACGATGCGCAGTCAAACGCCGCTGCATGCCGCTCTTCCGTCGCCAAGAACCTCTTCCACGACTGCGAAGCGAGGAGGGGGAGGAACTCCCTCATTCGAAGCGGGTACGGCGGGTGGCTCCTCTACACCGCCGCCTCCGCCGGCGACCTGGGCTTTGTGCAGGAGCTGCTCCGGCGAGATCCGCTTCTTGTGTTCGGGGAAGGGGAGTATGGAGTGACTGATGTACTGTACGGGGCGGCAAGGGGGAGGAACTCAGAGGTGTTCAAGCTCTTGTATGATCATGCTGTCTCGCCGAGGTGTTGCATGGGGAATGGGGGAGAGCTGGAAAAGCAAGTGAATGGTGTGCCTCCAGCTTTCAGGTGTGAGATGAGGAACAGAGCAGTTCATGCTGCTGCCAGAGGAGGCAGCTGGGAGATTCTGAGAGAGCTTCTTAGGGAGTGCTCTGATGTGCTGGCTTATAGGGATGTTCATGGCTCTACTGTTTTGCATGCAGCCTCTGGTAAGGGGCAGGTTGAGGTAAGTTCTAATTTGCTACTCCTATTAAGTATCAAATTCTTGGAGTGCTTCTAGTTTTGCTTGGATTTATAGATGACTTGTATTTCAATGAATATTGCTTCATTTGAAGTAGGCGTTGAAATTGGGCATGATGTTATTGCAGTTTTGATTATGTTTAGAAGTAGTTACTAAATTTCGGATTTGAGATATGGTTATAATTTTTTCTATCACTTCATGTAAACTGTACAGGACCTCAACTGCTGTGGCTATTTCATAGGAACTTTTTGTTCTTCATTGTGGATTTCAAATAGGAACTGAAGTAAAATTCTGTTTTTGTAATTTTACGAATTGAGAATGACCTAATTATCATTGTTTTGATATTACCATTTACAGAATTCCCTTGTATGAATATTATTTTTCTTTACCATCTACAATCCGGCCATAGCACATAGCAAGTGGATGATGTTTCTAAGAAACAGAGTAACAATGACATGATATATCTTAGTTGTCTGCAAAAGCTAGAGTTCCTTTAATTTGGAGGATTTCTGTTGGGCTAAGATTGTGGGCACTATATGTATAATGTTTGGAGAATTTGTATTGTTGACTACTAAATTCTAGTTTGCCTATGTAGGTGGTAAATGGCCTGGTCAGATTATTTGATATTGTCACCTCTAGAGACAATCGCGGCAATGCCTCATTGCATATTGCAGCTTATCGTGGTCATGTCCCAGTGGTAGAGGCCTTGATTAATGCAGATCCATCTTCAATATCTCTGACTAACAATGCAGGTGACACCTTCCTCCATATGGCAGTTATTGGATTCAGGTCTCCTGGTTCCGAAGAGTGGATCGGCAGATTGAGCTGATGAACAAGTTAGCACATGGAAATTTTGTAAACCTGGAGAACGTAATTAATTTGAGAAACAAAGATGGAAGAACTGCCCTTCATATAGCACTAATTGGAAACATTCATTCAATCTGGTCCAGCTCCTTATGTCCATTCGTTCAATCAATTTGAATATCCGTGATGTTGATGGGATGACAGCACTTGATCTTCTAAGTCGCCGGCCACGGTCTGCATCCTTGAGCATACTAATAAAGCAGCTTATTTCTGCTGGAGGGATTTCAAATACACATGACTACATGTCTCGGAGTGCAATAGTAACTCATCTTAGGATGCAAGGTATTGGTTGTAGCCCTGGTACTTCTTTCAGAATCCCTGATTCAGAGATATTCTTACACACTGGATTTGAAAATGTATCGGAGATCAATTGTGAGAAAGGAGGGAGTGCAAGGCCGAGTTCATGTTCAAGTACTAGTAAAAGTGAAGTGAGTCATAGAGACAATATCAACGCCAAAGCTTACCATAATCTCTCAGGGATCAAGAAACCCAGTCCAGTAAATTATGCTAAAAGAGTGAAGCTTCTGCTTGGATGGCCTCGCCAGAAAAAGAAGAGAGTTGAACAGAGGTCCGCTGACTCACTTGGAATGATGGTTGGAAGTGACTCTGTGGATTCTTACCAAAAATTGAGTGAATGGGCGGAGAGGCCTACCTCATTGAGGGAGAGATTTGCAAAGCCTTCACTACCAAATAACAAGAGAACCTTATCAGTAAGAAGTACTGTGTCAAGTCCAACAGCCAAGAAGAAACTTGCTGCAGGTCTTATGCATGGGGTCATCCAAGCTATGCCACATTTGGCATCTGCATCCCGTTCACCTTCATGTTCATTCTCTACATCTCCATTATCTTCGCCGCCTCCGCTATTTAATAAGCAGAAATGTATCTTGTCATATGGTGATATTGGAGAGTCCTCTAGCTCTAGGCCAAATGTTGATGAACAGACATCTTTAGATGCACCACACAAAATTAGCAACTTCAGTTATAAGGTAATGAATCAGTATTTCTGCTTTGGTGCACCAAGGCTATCGTTGGACGATGCAGCTGGTAGGCAGGAGCACCCAAGCCAGTCCTGCAAGCAGTCGGTCCTATTAGTGGCTTGATTACTTTCGAATGGTATGTTGGTATCAGATATTGCACTGTATAGAGAAGCGCTGCTCTCCAGAAGTACCATATGTGAAGTTCAGTGAAGTACCCTTACAAGATTACTGATGATGAATGAAATAGGCGCAAGACTTGATTAATTTCACTCTACTGTAGAATGGAACAAGAGACAATAAAGGAATGGAGCAAAGAAGTGGTCTCAGATCAAATTTACAAAAGCTTAATTGATTCATTTCATTCAATGGTTAGAGACAATTGCAAAAGAAACAATAAAAAAATCTCATTGTTTCCCTTGGCTCATCAAACTAAACCCATGTTGAAAATGCTACTCACTGCGTCAACTATCTTCCAAAAATTCTAAATGACAGCTGATCTTCCTAAATTCTAAGTGACAACTGATCTTCCTAAATTCTATGCACAGCTACTCCTACCCTAATGTTCTTTTTCTTCACAGATGGAACACATTGTTAGCATTACCACTAGAGGAAGAGGAATCACTATTTGAGCTGCTTGACCTGCTCGACCTCGCATACTTTTCGATCTCAACCGGCGCGACGTTCGTCGTGTGCACTTCCTCGCCAATGCCCACATCCTCCTCCCCCATTTCCCCACCTCTCTTCGCTTCTGCGGCCACTGCTTCCTGCGTCAAACACCAATTCAAGCATAAGAAATTTTTAGGAACTATAAGATTTTAAAGAAAACCCGAATTGAAGCAAGATCAGGATCACTTACCATCTTTGCCTCTTGCAATTGCATGCCCACAAACCGATCAAGCTCCCAGAGGGCCAATGCATCGACGTTGATCACAATGTCATCTCCGTGCCGGACATATTCTCAGCGTTCCGCTTAATAATGATACGAAGCACCTCATCCAAATTCTTCGGCAGCAGGCGATCGACACACTTCATCGCACAACTCCTCCAACTCGTAAATGCTCATCTCCCGTTTGTTTGGCTCCTCGCTTTCGGCTTTGGCAACTTGGTCCAGCCCTTAACGCCCTTCTATGGTAGCCGGAGGATGGCGTTCATAGCTGAGGCACAGTAATTTTTTTTTCTTAATAAAGAGATTTTATTCAACTAAACACGTAGTAGAAACACCCGACACAAAGAACAGTGTTCAAACTCTTTTTATAATAATTTGCCAAAAAATATCTAATAGAAATTTCATGAACAAAGACATAATGTCGAACAATATTCTATTATAAAGGACCTCGATCATCTTGGGTTATATAAAATACACATTCACAGTAATACTGAAGAAACATACACTAGAACTATCAAGTTGTGTTGTAAGCTATATGCAGCAGCATCATAATTGGTAGCCCAGGAGATAATTGTCTAACTGTTAGGCGGCTATTGGAAATTCAGATGATTGAACTCACGCTCATAGCAACAAGTTATTTTTTCATCCATAGACCTCTACTCAGTTGAACATCACTCAACTGGGGGGCACGCTCAGAGTAAAAGCCAACCAGTTATACTTGAAGGGAATGAGAACCGGCGACAAAGGAACCAAACGGATCACACATCCTAAGAGGAAAACACCAAATGATTCGTCTGCATATAAAGCCTTCTAGTGAACCCACCTATACAGCCATATGAAGGGCAAAGGGAGAGGGTCAGAGGAGCAGGAAGAGGAGAAACAAGGCTTCCCTTTCACCACCTTCCTCACCTCCAAAAGACCCACCAAAAAAAATGAAAGCAGCAGGGAGGTCTTCCACCAACGTGGGGGCTCAACCTTAGAACAGCCACCATCAAGGTTCGAAGTGGGAGACTTCAAAGTTTGCCACCCCTCCAATGGTTCATTACTCCTCTCCCGCCCTACCCACCATCCCAGTACCACATTGGCCAGCTGTGGCACCATAAGGTTGCATGGAAATGATACAAAACCAAGTTTCCTGCATCTTTATGGTGCCACATCCCTACTCCAGCCACTGGAGGAGGGGTTGACGAGCCAAAACAGGTGGTTGGCACTGTACCTTATCAATTCTCACATGCCTTGAATTTCTATTTTTCAAATTGGTTTATTAGATTCTATTTTATGAAGGTCATTGAGATCCCAATCAACGTCCTGAATGATTTGAGAGTCTTGGCATTGCTTATTTGAAGGTGATTTTAAGGGTGCGTTTGGAAGCTAAAAGAAAACATCTTTTAGGCATGAAAAATTGCTTTCATGCCTGAAAAATGTTTGGAAGCTGAAAATGTTGATATTGGTCACCTCAGGTTGTGTTTGGAAGCAAAAAGGCTGAAAAATGGGTACTAACGGTGAAAGGTGAAATTTTTTTTTACCTTTCCCTCGATATCATGTGTTCGATTACACGATAGGCCGGACTATTGTGTAATAGATTCCCTACACGATAGAGGTGCCTATTGTGTAATCAATTACATGATAACCTTGGATATCGTATAATCGATTATACGGGTGTGTTCGGTTGCACGCTATCACAGGCTATCGTGTAATCAATTACATTTCTGCTCTTGATCTCGTGTGTTCGATTACATGCTAGCTCAGGCTATCATGTAATCAATTACACGATAACCCTATATATCTTGTAATCAATTACACGATAACTTTGAATATCGCGTAATCGATTACACGATATCCCTCAATATCGTGTGTTCGATTACACGATTGCCCATGCTATCATGTAATCAATTTCCATATTATGTATTGTTCTTAATTGGTGTCATTCATATATTCTATGCCAAGTCTCTATTCTTTTGTGGGTAATGCTCGGAAAGATTAAAACCAATCGTCCTTTACAAATATGCTTCTTGGTTATTGTGGATATGAGTTAATGTTGTTAATTTTAGAGTCATGCATGTTGTTGATTAAGTCGACTTCTCTCACTCTATGCTTCTTGTTGTGTGGAAGAGATGGCGAGCCCAGCGAAGAAAGCAAAGTACGTGAAAGAGGTTGAGTGGAACAAGGAAGAGCACTATGCATTTATCAGATCGTATGCAGATGCTCTTATGACTGGATTTCGAAGGGGTAAGGGTCTCAAACCCACAGGCTACAACTTTGTATGTCAAGAATGAAGAAGAAGGGTATATTTGTGACTAAAGAAAAAATACGGAGTCACTATGACAAGACTAGGTACCTCTACAATGCATGGAGGTGGATGTCAGAGTACACTGGTTGTGGTTATAATGAAACAACACAAACATACACCTCTGGAAATCCTGATTTTTGGAAGATTTTTAGACATGTGCAAAAACACAATTCTTTAAGAACTATTACATTCAATTGCTTGCAATTCGAACACACGATTACGCATTCAAAACATACTTTGAACTCTTTCTGCCGCAGAAACACCAAGGCAATGCGATTGAAGTCTTGGGGATACACAGAAGAGATGGGGAGTCTATTGGCAATTATATTTGACGACAACCATGCTACTGGGCAGAATGCTTATGATGGACGTCCAACAAAAAAGATGGCCCCCCCTGTAGAGCTGCCACCGGATAGTTCACACGGTACAAAAGATGATCAACCAAGGATAAAACCCAATGAATTTGATCAATACTTGGAGAGGATATTGGAGATAACCCATACCATCAATCATTCTCCAATCTCCTTGTTGAGGATGTGCAAGCAAGCCCCTTCGGCCTAGGCTCCTCATTACATCCTACTTATTACAACATATCTCAGGTGCACGAATATGTAATCTTTATAATGTTATACTATCATCAGAATTTATGACATGTTATTAATGTTATATAGCAACATACGTGTAATCAATTTGTATTTGTACTTTTATTATATTTTATGACATTTATTATTCGTTATCTTGTGTGTAGGTATCTCCACATGCTAACTCTCCCGCTTCCCAAACTCCCGTACAGATGCCTCCACATGCCCATAATAAGTAGAAAGCTTTGATGTAGCATTTTTGGAAGTATGCCACAAGCTTTTGTTTTCATTTCCTTTTTCTTTAACTTGGCTCACACTTCAAAATTTATTCTACTTTTTAATACTTGGAGAGTGTAGTAATCAGCGCAGCCTCGCTACATAGAAATATCTGTGATATCTGCCTAAGCATCTACTAAGAAAAGAACAATTCTGCCTAAGCAGCCCTCCTCATTGGTTGGCTGCCCATTGTTTCTGCAGCCTTCTGCCTTAATTTTGTTAAAGAAAGAATAGGAGACCTAGTTTGGTGTTCAAATGTAAAACATAATTCTTACATCCAGACTGCAGGGTTAGAAGTTCAAATGTAAAAGGATATTATTGGGAGTTCTATCTTTTCTTTTTCATCTTGTTTCAAAAAATGTTTCATAAGCTTGGCAAATGCCCAAGGTCATCAATCCCTTATATAGAAAGTTGGTCAAACCCCAAAATAGATTGACAAATTGTAATATATACTTGGTAAGTCCAAGGTCAAACTACAGGGAATGATGTATAATTAATCTATTCTAAACTAATTTAAAACTACTTAACTCAGCAAATTAAAGTTCTTATCAGGAAATTTTGTAGAGAGATTGTAATTTAATTAACTACTAAAATGACGATTAAAAATTTAATTAAAACTAACTAAAGATAGCGAATATAATCGATGAGAGATATCAAAGCTTCAAGGATCAATTATTTAATCAATACTTCTATGTCTATTTAATTTCTCAATTAGATTCAAATAATGATTTGACCTAATCGGATGATATTTCGTTCACGCGCATCATAACCATTAACATAAAGATTTCGATTGAAAATTTATCATTAACAAGCTCAGTCAAATAATCACAGGGAATTATAAATATTCGTCGTACCTTTCGTTAACGACAAATCAAATAATTTTATAGATTATGATTATTTCCAAAATATCGCATTCAACCAAATAAGCAATAAAGCTCTTCTTTCATAGACATAAAAATACTAATCAAATAATATCACCTCTAGCTTTGACAAATAATTTAGCTATTCATATTCATGAGAAAAATCAGATTAGGAAGAAATTGCATCGGGAAAACACTGTAGCAATTTTACTATTCACGGGTACTGTAGCAGGAACACTGTTCATCGCAGAAACACTATTCATCGTCTTCCTCAGCCCGGCTGTGGTACTGTAGCAAAAATACAGTACTGTAGCAGTACTGTTCATCGCCAAAAATCGGCACAAAATCTTCACTTTTCTTCGCAATTCTCTTCCTCTTCTCTCCTCCAATCGATTCTCTACTCTGTCACGTCCAAAAGCCTCTTGATTTCCAGCCAAAACACTACCCAAAACACAACCCAAATCACAAAAATGACGCTCTATTTTTTTATCCGAAAACCCATCTTGTTCTGATCCTTCATCTCTGTTTTTATAGGCAATTCGAAAGAGAGTCATTTTCCAATCTGAACCTACCTTGAGATAAGCCCAAATCCGTCTGAAAAATCCAAACTTTCCAAATCAGATTGGATTCTTCACATTCCAAATCGAGCACACCTCATTCGATCCTTAGGCGTTTCCGAGTTGAATACACCGTCCAAATCCGCCGTCAAGGTCGACATTGCCATCAACCTCACCTGATTTCTCCTCTGTCGCCATAGCCGCCGTCGATTCGAGCTCCTCTTTGTCCGCCGAAATCTCCACAGTCGCCGTTCTATTTTCACCATGACCCATCACGCCGTCGTCGGAATCTATGGCTGCTGTCGGGTCGCTGTCATCACTCCGCCATGAAAGCATCGCCGCCGTCGTCGCTCGAGCCTGCTCCACCCTTGCTGGCACTCGAGCAGAGCTTTGAGCGCTGCTCTGTTGCTGAAACAGATGCCCGAGCTTCGGCTCGGGCTGTCTTTTTTTTTTTAAAAAAACCAAACCGGACCAGCACTGAACGAGTCCAATTCATTTTCTTTTTTTTCTTCCTTAAAACACGTCGTAACCATCTCATCCATCGGATCTTTGATCTCTTCACAGAGACTGTTTGGCGCGCATTTCATTTTGGCTATTTGCAATTGGGACTTTTTTTTTTAAAACCTGCATAAATAAAATTAAATATAATTTAGACACATAATAAAAATTTAAATCTATTAAATCCAATTAACGCATCTAAATTAATCAATTAAACGTATTTATTTATTAAACCCCTAATTATTCACCTAATTATGATTAACCATTAATTATCCTTACTTTCACTGAAATTACGACTAACATATAGGCAAAAACGCATATAAAAATGTATATATTTCGTATATATCAAAAGTGAGAACATCTGTGACTGAAGACTGCGTGCTCAGTTCATATAAAAGCAAAAAATGGTGTGGTGTATGAATTTGGCATGCAGTTTGTTAACACGAAGTGCAGAGAATCCATGCTTTTAACCTTGTATCTGTTTCACCTAGAATATATTTATTGCATTCCTATTATTAAAAATACATTATATTTTTTTATGAAAAAAATAGCATGTGCTGCAACTCTAGTGCGTTGTAGGGTCTGTTTGGTAGAGTATTTTTGGAGTGGGAAAGTTGGATTTTAGTGAAGAAGCAGAGGGGAAGAATCATGGTGTTTGGTTGGGAAGAAACAGTTTTTAGAGAAGAATTTAGATCCCGATGATATGTTTGTAAATAAACATAAAATGCAGGGGCACATAATAATAAAAAATATATTTTCATGATTGAAAACATATTTTTTCTTATTATGTGCTCCTATTTTTTTACAAAATTATAAAAATTACCATTTAGAAAAGTCAATAAAGTAAAAGTTAGATTCTTTTGAAAAATCGAAAATTTTCATGGAGAAATTGGATTGAATCAGGTGCTACCAAACAAGCCCTATAATTAGCTCTACTCCATCCGTTGCATTTATTATTTGGGGAAGGATATATTCGAACACTTTTTTGCCGGGGGGAGGGGGGGTCCGTAGGTAGTTTTTATTCCGAGGGTTACATCATCGTACAAAACCTTTTGTGAAATACTTGTGCAGAATTGTGTTGACAATGCCAATTTTTGCAATTGTGTTGGCAGAAATGTTGACTTCATGGTAAGAATTTCTGATTTGAGATGCAGTAAAGGTCATTAAAGTATTGTGGATCTAGGAAACATTGCCTGAATCCTCCAAGTAATGTCTCAGGTTGGCTTTGAAGAAGAATCCTGTTTATGAGCAGTGGTTCATGCAAGCCTGCGTCAGACAAGATGATCTAGGCTGCAGGATTTTGATCCAAGGCAGGCAGGTTTGAATCTCTGCCCGCCCTGAGCGCTGTGGAATCTCAATCTGACGGCTCAGGCTGTCTCAATGCAGGCCGGTTCTCATCTAAACTTTTTCCAATATTGTTTATTCGTTAAAAGGAGTCTTTCAGATGATTATTCAAAATAAAAAACTTGCATTCACATTCTAATAATTTATATACAAATAGTTTTTCCTCAAGATGGAGAGGTCATGACTTTGAGCCCCCTAATTAATTGGCCACGCACAGACTATATCCCGACTTACCCAGTGCTGGCTGTGTATATAGTGCCCACATTAGCTAAATAAGGTGTTTTAAGAGGTTAGATTGCCCTGCCCCTTCTAGTGGGCTTTTAAGAACTTGGACACCCTATGCAAAGGGGAAAAAAAGGGAAATGTTTTGCTGACCGATTTTCAAGACCAGATTAAATGACCCTGGCCATGGGGCCCTGCAATTGTATAGGCCCCATGCCCACGTGGGCCGGGGGGGGGTCTGCAATCTAGTCTTGAAAATAGGTCACGCTAGACGCCCTAAAAAAAGAGGGAAAAAGAAAGAAAATATTAAGATAATAGTTAGCAAAAAGAAAAATCGTAATCAAATAATTCAATCTCAGTTTAGAGTCTTTCAGATGATTCAATCCCAGAGTCCCTCTGTAGTCTCTCCTTCATTGTGCCAGTCCTTCTCCTCGAAGTCCCAATCTCTATGAAAAATTATTAACTACGCGCCGCGCAGGGAATTGTTATAGCGCGTGCCATGGAATTGTTATCTTGACTTATTGGAAAGAACGTACACCAGTGGTTGCTTGCCTAGGTCTACCCTTGTTATCTAATACGGTAACAGCTACACATAGAAAGCACATATGCCATATATCTCCCCATCAAGCAACCCAAGCTGGCTCAAGAGTCATACACTGAATTGGGTCATTGTCTAGGGACTGAGATGCCCACACGCTATGTCTTGCCTAGACCAACTTTCTTATCCAACTGTGGCATCTGTACCACGGTGCCTGACTTGGGTCAATGAAAGTGAAAATTTAATCAAGGGGAATTTTCTCTGAATTCTCTCATCTTTACTACAATTATCTCATCTAAACTCGGATTTCAGAATTCAACATGACCCATATCAGCATGGTTGATGACCCAACAGCTTGGAAATTTTTGCTGCAAATCAGTTGCTTTATGGGTTTTTTTCTGCATTGAGACAGGTCAAGAAATTCTTTAGGACAACAGGAGTGGACAAAACTTGGAGGCCTCAATCTCAGGTCGACATTATGCTCCTGTTTTCTTCGATACTTTCCGCACATGGCAGCGACTTTTTTAGCATCGCTTCCGGAATAAGAACTCAAAAGTCGTGGCGTTAGGTGAAGAAATTGCTCTTGTTCTTCTACTAAGTTGAGTAAGAAGCTGGTATCTCTATTAGTATTAGCATTCAAATGACAACAACCACATACTCTGTGCTCTGAGAGTTGCATTATCTGACTATTTAGTGAAGTTGTTCGTGACATATCTCAGAGAATTCTTACACATTTGAATATATATATGAAGTGTGTGCGTCACTCTATCACATATTTTTAAGTAACCGTAGCGGATAGGGTTAAGAAGACAGTAGCTGTAACGGCGTCGATTATAAGGTATTGACTGTTCTGCATAGAAATTCGGTCAAGCAGACAAGGTGTCCTCTTTTTTATTCAAGTTTAGTTAATGAATACAAGGGTACTTCATAATTCATATTAATGACAAAAGACCTTCTTGTGCTTGACCTGGCTGCAAATTATGGGCAGTTCCTTGTTTCATACAAAAAGAGAGGCAAAAGCTAACAAAAAGGTGTTCAGAGGAAGCAAGAACCATGATAGAAGAAGATGGCCACACTGCCAAATGTTATTTTCTTTCCACAAAAATGGCAAAACTTCATTCAACCAAGCCAAATTAAGGGCGTGTTTGGGAAACCAAATTAGGGGCGTGTTTGGGTAACCAAAGTGCTTTGTTTGAAACCGCTTTCTGTCCCGAATTTAGGCTGGCTCTAAACACGTGATGGAAGGAAGCGGCTTTGTTTGCCCAAACGCTCCTTAAACCAAACTTTGGCTGATGACCATAGGCAGCAACCTCAGCCAGAGCTCTTAGCATTTCTCTAAGAATTATAGAACAACAATTCGTCTTTTGTTTGCTCACTACAACAAGTTCACTTTTTGCCAGCCTTCACTCTCTTTTCTTGCCATTTCCACTAAAGACTCTAGTGCCTTGTTAGAACCAAAGTGCCTGTGCTGTTAAGGGTCAGGCCAACTACGTACGCATAGGCAAACCAAATTAAACAAAACCAACACTCAAACTGTTGATATATATCAAGCGAGCCAAACCAAACCAAACTAGACCAAACTAACATGCCTCAGCCTCAAGTCGACACACCCAGGTCCCCAGTCTATATTTAACAACACAAGGATAATGTAGTAAATGGCATTTGGTCAACCAAAAAAAGAAAAGGAATGCAAACACACTTGCAAGCAAGTTGCAAGTGAGAACGCGCGCAGTTTCTCACGAAGCTGCACACCAATGAAGAGAAGCTTTTATTTTTAGATGCATTGGAGTCAACCATCGATTCCTTTCAATTAAAGCAGTGTGGAGCCGAAAAGGGGTGATGTTAAGGAGTTAATAGCCGACTACTTGTGATTCTATAAAGGCAAGATTCCGAAAACTAGATCTCAAACCATGAGCATCAAATGGCCAAAAGCCAGCCATATAAGTACAACTCCGTCTTTGACTCGCCACCGCAACTGAGCAGTCTTTTGACTCGCCACCCAACTCGGGAGTCTTCAACTCCGAAGCACCTTCTTCACTTCTTGTGTTCTTACTTCTTTATGTTGAGAAATTAGAGAGAAATAAAGAGCCACAGCTAATGAAGTAACGAGGACATGTTAGATTGAAATCACATAAAAACAGTTTTTAGAAGATTATTATTAAGAAGCGATATGTGTCTAATCATTAATTGGGTACCTACTATACAATCATAGCTCAACTCTTTGTCAAACATAACAAACTCTTACATGATATTTCACATCCGTACGCATTAAAGCCGATTGACTTGAACATTTGCCAGGAAATCAGCTAAAAGGGTCTTTTGGTGGGTAGGTGCAGCTAGCAGTAGAAGAAGCAATTACAAACAAAATAATCTATTAAGTACTGTATAATTGTCACTTCCTTAGTTTGTGAAGAAAACTAGAGTCATGCTAATATCATGTCCTTAAATCCAGCACATGCATGTAGTTGGCCACTAGGAACTGCCAAGATTTTGGACATGAAGTGCCTTGAATTTAGCCATTAATTTTAGACAAAAAGAAGCGAACAACGGCTAGTGTTTAATTCATTGTTCGTTTTGCTAATAAAAAATGTTTGTTTTTTAGTAAATCGTTTTACATTTTAACCACTTGCATATGGCTCTCTTTGAAATTTCACAGTACTTGTACTATGCAATAATACTGTAAATATTTTATAAAATATAGAGGGAATTGAACATCATGCTGAGTACAGACATGTAATTACAATGAAGGATTCTACCTCATTGGGAATTTTAAATTTTGTGATATTCCTATGATAGTGTAGAGCCAAATTTATGATAATGTAGAATTATGACACTGTACTAACCTAAATGCTAATATTTTTGTATTCTCTACCTTATTTATTTGGATGTTTCATACTCTTTCAAGCCGTGGTTTTTAGTAAATCGTTTATTCATTTCACATTTTAAAAAATATAAGATCCATGTTGCTAACCTCTTGCGAAAACTCGTTATGGTTCTTTAATACATCATTTTACGTTTTAACCATTTCCATTTGGCACTATCTTTGAACTTGTAGTATGCAATAATAAAGTATTATTCCGTCCGTCCAAAGAAGCTATCATTGCACAGAAAGAGTAGTACACACTAAGACAGGGACATTCAAAGCTTCCTGGAAGTGTCATGTAAAAAGCTCCAAGCAATGGAGCCAAGGCTGGCTCTCATGTAGCCAGCGGATCACACGCTTTCCCCCAGTCAATCAAAACGTCGCTAATTTTAAACAAGTCAACGTCCTCCCCTATCTTTATATATCCACCTTGCTACATTTCTCTGGCAGAATATCTCTTCTCTCTCTCTCTCTCTGCTTTGGTAGCTGCATCTTCTTGTGTCTGCAAGTCTCCACAGCCATGGGGACTCAAGCTTTGTACACTGAGGGCGCTACAAACAGCAAGGTATGTGTCTATATGATATGCATAGCTATTTTAATCCGTTTCTCTCCAGAGTTTGAAATTAAATAGAATTTGTCGGCTGAATTTGCTTCTGTTCTCAGCTTATCTTTTCTTCTCTTGTTCACTGTAAATCCACTGATCTAACAGCATGTCTAGCTTTTTGTTTCTTCTTGGACTTTGGAGCTAATTCCTGTGTTATTTACTTAAACGTTCATGCATTCTTATTGGTTATTAAAATTTCGAGGATGTTATTTCCAATTTTTCTCCTTGGTTCATCTGGTTTCTGGTGCATATCAACTTCCTTTGCACCTTTTCTGGATATGACATACTACCATTTTACGATCATACGTATGTCAACTATCTCAAGAGACTGTAAAAAACTTTTTTTTTTGAAATTACAGTTTTTGCCACCGAAAGAAGAAATGAATTCTTTTGCTGGCTTTTTTTTTAAATTACAATTTTTGCCACCGAAAGAAAAAATGAATTTTTTTGCTGATTTTTTTTTAAATTACAGTTTTTACCACCAAAAGAAGAAATGAATTCTTTTGGGGAGGAGATTTCCCAAAAGAAGTGGATTATAAGAATCCAGCTTCTTTTTGGGCTACCAAACGGAGCCTAAATCAAATAATTGATCATTCAAAGGTTTTAAACATTTTTACATCTTATGGTCTCTTTCTGTTGAATTGATCATTTGTCCTGAACTCTGATCCCTTTGTCAGCACATCGTAGTGGTTCACATGTAAGGTCATTAAGGAAATACTTCCTCAGTATGCATTTAATACACTGTTACTACAAGTATTTCTTCTTTTTCCATTTCTAGTTATTTACTGCAAAAAAAGCCAAATACATTTAGTAGCTCTCACTTCACCTTCCACTTAGCAAAACCAGAAAAAAGCTCTTACTTCACCTTTCTATGTTAACTCCAGAAGGATGTTGCCAAAACAAAAAGAGTTTGATGTTGACTGGCAACAGTAATTTTGTGAGCTAAATATGTAAGCTGCAAAGCATTCATAGGTTACAGACAAGAAGAAATTAAAAAAAAAAGATATTGAAACATTTCTTCTTTTTTTTTTGCTATAAAAAATACTTTTTGCAGATTTGTCTGTAAATATTTTATTAAAAAATGGATCCGAACATCTCCTTGTTGTAATAAGATAGTTAGGATCAGCGTGAGCATATTGACTTGCCGCAAACTGTTGACTTGATAAGTGGTCATGAAAGTTTGTATTCAATCTGTGCCGTGGAAAGGGGCCCCACTGCGAGCTTTATTCAAACTAGGCAGCCTGTCCATCTCCCAAGTGTGTGATTCATGGGTTCCACGAAAAACTCATAATAAGTGACTCTAATCCATATATAAACCGCCCTGTCATTTTGCACGTAACCAAAGCCTGGTTGTATCTTCAAAAAACAACTTGTAAGCTATACTATACCTCCTCTGCAGCCTCGAAAGTGTATCCTGCTGCTATGATAGGAAAGCCAAATTCCATGAGGAAATAGCTGATTTTGGCTTCCTGACACAATTCTATATAAAAATCTAATAACAATGAATCCGCTATCCACTAGAAGCTAATAGCTAGCTTCCCTCTTGTCATTTGAGTCTACTTTAGAGCCTGTATCAGAGCATCTGGCAGACCATGTGAGACACAGACCAATTCGTGGGAAACATGAGCATTAAAAAATTTGCTAATTGCGTGAATTTCATGTGATGGGCATCCATAGTTGACTACCTATTCAAAGTGCTAGCTTTAAAATATATGCCTTGTTATCATGTAATTCATCCGATAGTTGTCATGGATGGTTCTCAGGGAGAGGAGAGGACGGAGAAGCAGAGAGCCATTGATGAATGGCTTCCAATCACTTCTTCCAGGAATGCAAAATGGTGGTACTCAGCTTTCCACAATGTCACCGCCATGGTCGGCGCAGGAGTCCTCAGCCTGCCTTACGCCATGTCTGAACTTGGATGGTATTGCAAACGTCTTTCTCTCTCTTTTCTTCTTATTAAACCAGAACTCATTGAAATTAGTTTCATCCTGATCATGTCACTGTGTGCTAATTCTACAGGGGACCTGGCATAGCAGTCCTGATAATATCATGGATAGTTACATTGTATACACTCTGGCAAATGGTGGAGATGCATGAGATGGTTCCAGGGAAGAGGTTTGACAGGTATCATGAACTGGGACAGCATGCTTTTGGGGAAAAGCTTGGATTATGGATAGTGGTTCCCCAGCAGTTGGTGGTGGAGGTAGGAGTCAACATTGTGTACATGGTCACTGGTGGCAAGTCTCTGAAGAAGTTCCATGACACAGTTTGCGACACCTGCAAACCAATCAAGACCACCTACTTCATCATGATCTTCGCCTCTGTGCACTTCGTTCTCTCTCAGCTCCCCAACTTCAACTCCATTTCTGGTGTCTCTTTGGCCGCTGCAGTTATGTCTCTCAGGTAAATCACACTGACACCATTTTTAACTTGTTACTTAAAAGAAAACAGTATACTTTCTTACAATTGATTTCTATTTTTTGATGAAATATATTTCTTTCTTCTAATTGATTTTTCTTTTGCCGAAAGGCCCATATCCTAAGATTGTTACAAGTATAACCATGTATTCAAGCCAAAAAGAAAAAAGTATTACCATGTATGTTATTACAATGAAGTTTTTCTTCTAGGAAAACAGAAATTATTCTCTTAATTCATTTTTTATGGAAAAAATCTTCAGTTATTCCACCATTGCTTGGGGAGCATCAGTTGATAAGGGAAAGCAAGCTGATGTTCAATACGGGTACAAAGCTTCAAGCACACCTGGAACAGTGCTTAATTTCTTCAGTGCACTAGGAGACGTAGCCTTCGCCTATGCTGGTCACAATGTAGTCTTGGAGATTCAAGCAACAATCCCCTCTACGCCTGAAAAGCCATCCAAGAGACCCATGTGGAAGGGAGTTATTGTTGCCTATATAATTGTAGCTCTCTGCTATTTCCCTGTTGCCCTGGTTGGCTACTGGGCATTTGGAAACTCAGTTGCGGACAATATCCTCATCACATTAGAGAAGCCCAAATGGTTGATTGCAGCTGCTAACCTGATGGTTGTGATTCATGTTATTGGAAGTTATCAGGTTAATAATCTACCTCATTGCTTCGTTAAGATACTTGGGGGATCACTGTTTTTATCTAATACACGGTTATATGCAATTGGGTGCAGATCTATGCCATGCCTGTTTTTGACATGATAGAAACTGTTCTTGTGAAGAAACTCAATTTCCCACCTGGCCTGACCCTTCGATTGATTGCACGATCTACTTATGTTGGTAATGTCCACCCGCCATCCTCGCATATGTTGTTCTTGTGTTCTTGATGATCATTGTTGTTCTTCAGTCGAATTGTCTTCATTTCTGTTTTGTACTTTGCAGCATTCACCATGTTTATTGGGATAACCTTCCCTTTCTTTGGCGGGCTGCTTGGTTTCTTCGGAGGTTTCGCATTTGCACCAACCACATACTTTGTACGTAACAAGATCCTCCATCTAAATTCATGTTGACAACCAATAAAAAATGCAGAGATTAAGTGATGGGAAACCACATGCAATGACTACTAATCTAGGCTTCAATACCTCCAAGTAGAAGACTTCATAATTTCTATCAGAAACCACTGTTCCTCTGGTTTCCCAGTTCTTTAAAGTAGTACTGAGTTTTTTATAATCAGTTTTTAATGATCTTCTTTCTCCTGTGGCAGTTGCCTTGCATCATGTGGCTGGCGATCTACAAGCCTAGGAGATACAGCTTGTCTTGGATGACAAATTGGGTATGTTAAGTTGAACTTCTTCACCAAACTGACAATTAAGCCTTTATTCTCTCCTGTAACATGATAACTCATGCATTTGTGGTGGACAATTCCTGCAGATTTGCATTATCTTGGGGGTTCTACTCATGGTACTATCGCCCATTGGTGGATTAAGGCAGATCATCATCCAAGCGAAGACATACAAGTTTTACTCATAGACCTTCTTGCTGATGTTCAATACCGTGTGAAAGGGTACAGTGAAGGCAACAACAGTGATTTGACGAGGGAAAGATGGCCCTCAGGAGTTCGTGCAGAACAAATCGACTTTGGTTCCATAGAAAAGAAGTGATGTACTGGTAAAGAAGGGAGCAGTTGGACGAGTGCCTAACTCCCTATAGAGGGCTATTTTAAGAAGTCATACACGTCTCTTTGTTTTTTAGCTATTAAGAAGTGATACGCTTGAAGTAGGTTTTCTACGAATACAATCTATTGAAGGATATAAGAGTTTATTGCGCCTGCTTTCTGCAGTTCCCTCTTACAGCGGCACGAAAACTATGCGCCAGAATCATATCACGAAACTTAGTGCTGGGAATTGTCTATAAAAAATAAGAGGGAAAAATACTACTAAAAGAGAAATACCCATTAAGACTAACCGGTTTGATGAATAATTTCACGAAATACCCAAAAGAGAAAGACAAAAGATTTGGATCAAGGCGCTCTATACGCTGTCTTTGAAACAGATACGCCACCCTCCGTTCACAGGCAATCACTGGCGTTCCGTTCCCGAGATACAACGAACCACACCATCAGTTTAAATGTGTACTTCAAATCAAACTTACTGGAACTTGATCAGAGGAAATATTATTGCTCAATAATTTCTATGAGAAGAAGAAGAGAGAGTTTAAATTGACTTCTGTCTGTGTTTTTAGGTTTTCTCGTTCATAATATATATGAAGACTTTGTTGGGGTGTTTTAAGAAAGAAAAAGACGCAACTTTAGAAGCCAAAACGGCAGTTTTTACTCGATAACCGCCGGATCGATCGCATTCTCAGGCGATCGATCGTGCCTCATTTTAAGAAAAACATAGTAAATACAATTGATCTTCCTGTAGTCGATCGATCGAGGCTCACTCTCCATCCACTATTTAATTTCAAGTCAATTTTTCAACAATCCCCACCAAGTCTTGATAATAAACTAGTATACATACTAGAATACATATGACTATAAGAATTAGACATTGAGCAATAGTACTCTAAGTTTTTGGTGATAGGTACCTTGCGGGTTTGAACCTACACCTAGTTTGGTAAGCTGCCACTCTCACAAGTTTGAAGTGAATAAAGTCTTGAACTTGAACTATAAAGCAAGAGCTTTGACAAACTTAGCACTTAGAGTAACTCCCTTTTCGAGTTCATTTGGGGTAGCGCGTTACGGCCATGCGCCTTGTATCTTTTCATGAGTTGAACATTAGAGAACAAGCTCATGCTCTCCTTAATTGCAATCTCAATGGCACTCCTATAGGTGACAGTCTCTAAGGGTAATCTGCATAACAATACCCTGTCATTTAGGCCTTCACCTCATTAAGACTTTCGTCAACCTGTTTCATATGCAATAGAGCACTCTCATCATAACACGGGAATGAGCATACAATATATTTAAATAGTGCTCTCCAATTCACGCATTAGCTTGTTTTTACCCATTGAATCTTTGTTGTAGGATATCCACATAGAGAGATTGGGTTCTACTAACGATGGCTTTATCATAGGCTTTCAGCCTCATTCCCTTAAATGAGTTTAGGATTTGCCCTGCCGACAATCCTTTGGTAATCATTTGGTAAACAAATCAGCCAAATTATCCGCTGATCGTATGAAACTTAAGGTAATAACTCCAGAAGTAGTCAACTTGCACAAGATTTTATACCTTAGTTCAATATGGTTGGAGGACCTCTTATTATGATTCTTATGCTTAACCTTATCAAGTGCTGATTGGCTATCACAGTGAATCAAAATTCCAAGAATTAGCTTATTTATTCAGGGTATATCTATTAAAAGATCCCTAAACCATTCTGTCATTCCTTCAGTTTTATCAAGAGCTAATAACTCAGCATCCATAATAGATCTTGTTATCACAGTTTGCTTGGATGATTTCTATGCAACCGCCTCACCACTTAGTGTAAACACATAACCACTAGTGGCCTTTGTTTCATCTGATACCCAATTTACATCATTGTATCCTTCTAATACAGGAGGGAACCCGGAATAATGTAAACCGTAATTTACACTTCCCTTCAGATATCTAAATACTCTCTCAATGACAGTCCAATGAGATTCATTTGGGCTCTTAGTGTATCTACTTAGTCTTCCCACATCATAGGATATATCTGGTCTACTTCAGTTAGCCAGATAACTCAAACTTACTATAACCTGTGAATATCTAATTTGTGACACACCCCACAATTTTTCTTTAATCTTACACTGGAATCATACGACATATTGACATGTTTTCTATCAAAGTGATCATACTTCTTTAGAATCTTCTCCACATAGTGTGATTGACTCACAACTATTCCTTTAAAAGTCCTATCAATCTTCAAGCCTAGTATGACTTTGGCAAGACCCAAGTATTTTATATCAAAATTCTCGTTAATATAACCCTTCACCTTATTGATATGATCCACATTATTTTCAAAGATTAAAATATTATCCACATACAAGCACAACATCATAAAAGAATTATCAAAGACCTCCAATACAAACACTTATCAGAAGTACACATGACAAAGTTATTTAAAAGAAGAACATTATCAAACTTTTGATGTCATTGTTTAGGAGCCTGTTTTAACCCATAGAGAGATCTCACTAACTTACATACTTTTCTTTTTTGACCAGGTACTACAAAACCTTCATGCTGCTCCATATATATTTCCTCCTCTAATTCACCATTTAAAAATGCTGTTTTTGCATCCATTTGATGGATCTCGAGGTTATAATAAGCTGCCAATGCAATAAGCACTTGAATTATAGTTATCACGGTCATAGGAGAATGTATGTCAAAGAAATCTTGACCTTCCTTTTGACTGTAACCTTTAGCCATTAATCTAGCTTTGTACTTTTCAATGGATCCACCAGGATAATATTTTCTTTTAAATATCCAATTGCACCGAATTGGTTTAAACTCTAGAGGTAGATCCGTTAGAACCCACGTCTCATATGCAAGTATTGAATCCATCTCACTTTGTACCACCTTCTTCCATAAAAGAGCTTTACCATATAACATAGCCTCGTTAAAGGTCAAAGGATCCTCATTCCCCACCATAAAAGTATAATAGTCATCCCCAAAGTTCTTCGCTATTCTGGTTCTCTTAGATCTCCTAACCTCAATATTGGTATCTGCTTCTTCAATTCTGGGAATAGAAGATGAGGAACTATCCTCTTTATGCACTATAGCTTACTCTTTTCCATAATTGAAAATACATTCTCAAATAATGTTGCATCATCAGACTCCTTAATAGTATTAAGAGCATAATCCTGCCGATCAGACCCAATTACTAAAAACCGATATGCTCTGCTGTTTTATGCATAACCAATAAACATTGCATCATAAGTTTTGCCTTTGATACTCTAATTCAAACAATATCCGAGATTTATCCAACTTCTTCGCTGACAGATGATCTGTACAACATGGACAATCTTTGTCCAAATTCAAAGTCTAGTTTATTTTCAAAATCAATCTAATAAGGAAAAACCAGAACGACTTTCAACAAAGGTCCATTTCACACTTCAAGAAAGAGTTGCCCGAAAAAAATTGTTACTCAGAGTTGGAGTTTTTTTCATATTACCTGGCGGTAACTTTTGTTTTTCCATATTACCTAGTTTTTCCCGCAAAATCCCATATGGCCTGGAATCGACACTTGAAGTGCCAAAAATGCCCTTCTTTTATGTTTTTCGTACCTTTTCTTTGCGAAGAAGCGTGTTGTTGAAGACACGAAAAACACAAAGGTTCCGACCGGCGATTTCCACGGCGACTCCATCGGCGATTTCGAGCTACCCCCTGCGGATTTCTTATCATTTAAAATTAAACTCTTGCAAGTGCACAAGGCAATTGTGTACTATAGCAAGTATCAAAGGGTTGTCGAACCTCAGGGACGGATTAATACTCTACCAAATTCAAAAGAAAAGTTATAATTTGTTTAATTAATCTAGAGAAAGCAATAAACTTTAATAAACTAATCTAAGATTAAATCAATATGGAAGATACCAAGGCTCTGAATCCACCGTAATAAACTAGTGTATCGTCTCTCTATCTCTTGAGAATAAATTACTAATTAACTAGCATATTCTTCTCAAATTATAGTGCTCTCCTCTCGGACGTAACACATAATCAATTAAGCATATGAAATTGTGATCTATCTCTCTCGAGTATAAATCTATAAATCTTTATTAATATATGACACTTCAGACTGCTCACGTTCTTCTCGGGCACGCAAGTGTTCTTTTAAATTAAAATTCAATTAATTCACTCTTGTCTCTCTTGGGTACAAATAACAAACTTCAATGAATTAACTTTAATTGTATAATAAAGAATTATACACCAACTAGAGTAAAACATAATATGAGAGAAAAGAAACTACACAACTAGTTTATTTGGCTTTGTCTACGCCTTGGAAAAGTATTTAGCCTTGCATTGAGGAAGAAATCATCATCATGTTCTTCATCCTCTTCTTCTTCTTCTCTCCTTTTCTCTAGCCTCCAATTCTACTCAAGATCTTCTCCTACGTTCTCCCTTAAGGCCTTTATATATGCTTGAAAAGAAACCACGAAGTCCCCTTCTAAATCCAAGTCGAAATAAGCTTGATTTAGGTTTTGCCACAGTAACCGATCGATCGCTCCATATTGCCGATCGATCGCTTATCGATCGATCACTTTCCTTCTTAATTTCTGTGTTATCTCGCCGATCGATCATTTCATCTCGCCAAACGATTGATCGATTCTACTGTATTGCACACATCTAAAAACTCCAGTAGATACGATCGATCACTTTAAGTGTTGATCGATCGTTTCTTCATTAACACTGTTTTCCCGGCTCTGGTGATCGATCGCATTGAATGTCCGATCGATCGTTGTTATTGTTCATAATTTTCAAATGGTCATAACTTTCCGCTCCGAACTCCGAATTGTGAGCGGTCAGTGGCGTTTGAAAGCTGATTTCTTGAACCTTAACATGAAACTTGAACCAGTCTAATCAGAGACATATATACGAAGTTATGAAGATTTAACCATTAATATCACTTTTTACCTTATTTTTTGCATTTTATTCTTGTTTCTTACAAAAACCAAAAACTACATTAAAGTAGCATTAATTCTAATCAAACATTAACATAAACATAAGCTTAGGAGATAATAAAATGCATATTTCATGTGTAGATCAATTTTGATGATCCTATTCATGTCCCCCTGCGAATTTTGGACGATACCTTCGCATATTTGCAACCGACAGGAGTGACAGAGAGTGGGCAAAGGCGGCGATTTGAAGTGGCTACCTGCGGGAATTTCAGAGTGTCATCTTGCTAACTTTCCCTCGCGGCTCCCTGCGCCATCATGCAACCGGTGGAGTGACCGATTGCATTTGGGGCATTTTTGGATACGGTTTGCGGCGGGGAACGCTGGGAAAGATTTATAAAAGGAAATACAAAAAACTACACCATGGTAAGTTACAACAATCTGTGTGGATTTTTGTTTCAGACAACACGACTTTTGGAATTGTATTTTTTATCTTTAAATATTTAGTTGTGTCTTTGAAGATACGACTTTATATTTAGTTGTGTACTCACGATTAAATATTTAGTCGTGTACTTGACGACACGACTTTTATATTTTTGTGTTATTCCAACACGACTTTTCTATTGACCACTCTACCTATCTCCATGTAGGTGGATATAAAAAGAGATGAGTCTATAGAGCAAATACCAACGGAAGAGGATGAGGATGAGGATTTTCTGTTTGCACGTAGGGGCAGAAAGAGGAAGGCTCCGATGGACCCATGAGGCAAGATAACATACTATGCGCGATCGGTTTTTTGGACATTTTGTCAACTGGAGGTGCTGAAACAGTGTGCGGGCATCCTACGGTGTCATCAAAGATGTGGTCAACTCATCAGAGAAGCTAGTTTCTCTGTCATTTTTGAAGGTGAAGAGGTTGTAGTTTCTCGGAACTTCGTGGATCATTTGGTCAGGTATTGGGATGAGTCGGCCAAGGTCTTCAATATCAAGGGGAGGTTACTACATTTGACGGAGCAAGAAGTTGCTCTTATCACTAGATTGCCCACAAAGGGCGAAACAGTTGATGTCGTTCCCTCCTTGTCACGCTGACCGCAAGGTGAATTATTCAGAAAATACTTCGCCGTGAGGAGACCGGATATTCCACACATTGAGGAAATTATTGAGAAGGCTAGCATTGGCTAAATGAAGATGGCAGATGAGGACATGGTGAGAATGATCATCTACCTCGTTTTCTCGCGGTGCTATTTGCACATAGCACTAGAGCGTTGTTGCCTTGTTTGTACCGTTACATAGAAGACCTCCCAAGATTGAGCTCATACAATTGGGCGGGGGATATCCATAAAATGTTGGTTTCTGGTATAACCCACACCAGCAAACAAGTGGGTTTCAGATCTGAAGGAGGGCCATGGGGCAGTGGATACCTAAACAGGCGGGGGTTATCCTTATGTCACTCAGGTATTTAGTATTTTTATGTTTTTGGTGTCTTCGAAAGACTTCATATATAGTCGTCTCTTCTGCAGCACGACTTCATATATAGTCGTGTAGTATATAGTCATGTTGCAGAAGACACGACTTCATATATAGTTGTGTACTAAAATACACGACTAAATTTGTAGTCGTGTACTATTATAGTCGACTATAATAGTACACGACTTGCTTGTATCCACGCCTTTTACTAATATTTTCATCTTCTTACTATGCAAATTTGGTTTTTTGAGCACACGACAATCTTCCATGTTGTCATCGGCCCTACCAGTCCCTGTGTGAAAAGGTGGGCAGAAAGTGGGGCCCTAATTACAGAGGTCAAGAAGGGTGCACAGAAGAAGCACCGTATGATGGACTACTGGAAAGGCATGTTTGATAATCTCGAAGTACGGGAAGAAGTCATCGATGTAATCATCCTCATGGCAGAAGAGGCATGCCTACTTTCGTCTCCCTCTGTGGCCCCTCCTCCACGATGACAGAAGACGGAGAGGCACGAAATAAAGAGGATTCCCATTCACGGTTCCCCCTCTTCCTCGAGGACAGCCGCTGAGTCAAAGTCGATGGGGCGATTGTAGGGTTCGCTTGAGGGTATAACATCATTAATTGATATCGCTTTGTCTTCTTATGACAAGATGGGAAGGAGTGTCAGACCTTTGTGAGAGGTTCTTCACTCTATCAAGGCATCTGCCGCCACAATGCCAATGTTGTTAAAGGGTAAGGGAATTGAGGAGCCGAAGAAGAAAACGAAGCAATAAGAGAAGAAGGAGAAGACGAAGAAGTCATCGGTGCATCAGAAGGAGGAGCGAAAGCAAAAAACCAATGACAAGGAGCAGATGAAGAAAACTCCGGTGCATATGCGGAGAAAGGAGCTGGCGCACAAGTCAGCAGCCGACTGTGCAGGTTCTCTTCGTAAGGTCAATAGCATCTTGATGCGAAAATATCAGCAACATCAGTGTCTTCGAAGCATAGTTGTGTCTTCGAAGACACGAATTTATA
This sequence comes from Houttuynia cordata, assembly GCA_039654745.1. NCBI lineage: Eukaryota > Viridiplantae > Streptophyta > Magnoliopsida > Piperales > Saururaceae > Houttuynia > Houttuynia cordata. Next base: position 29,074,093 of record CM077507.1, on the reverse strand, counting down.
ATACACGACTTCATGCTTACCACATGGTATAAAGATGTCACTTCAAACTGTCGTAATGATAGCAGTTGCACTCAAACTGTTCCAACACTCTGATTCCTCATCTGATTGATATGATTCTTTGCATACTTTGTTAATGGAGTCGTTAGCCCATTTGCTTCCATTCGGCATTTCTGAAAATGGGCAGTTGTGGTCGCATGCGTTTGCTCGATCAACCGAGTTATTGGCCAAAACCTAGCCTTCATAAGCATATTATTTATACTTTCGGATCTGCTTGTTGTGAGAGTGTCGTACATTTTACCCGGATATTCCACGTTAACCCAATGTCTTTTATCAATCTTGTCAACATATTTCCAGGCTACCTCATTGTGTTCCTTCATCTTCTCCATGGTTTATTCAAATTCTGGTCTCCTGAATCATGCAGCAGCTCGGAATAGCAAATCCTTAAGGTACTTATCATTCCACTGACTAAGCATATAAGTTGTCATATGCCTCAGGCAAAACCCATGCTGAGCCTTGGGAAAGACATCAACGACCGCTCTCAAAAGGCCCTTCTGTCTATTAAAGACAATTGTGTCCAAGAAGGCCGGGGGCTCCGTAAATAGAAAAGATTTTAGTAAGGTGAAGAACCACGTCCTGTACAAGTGAGAGGCAAAACATATTAAACAAAGAAGGTTTTCGATTGTTAGAAGGTCGTGTATAAAAAGCACGATTGTATGACTAGTTGTGTCTTCGAAGACACGAATTCATGCCTAGTCGTGTCTTGGAAGACACGACTGTATGAATAGTCATGTCTTTGAAGACACGACTTTATAATGCATGACTACTCATGAAGTCATGTTTTGTGTTTCTATACTTACCACATTTGGATGGTCTCTTTATCGACAACTGCATATGCAAGACACATTAATTGTTGATTCCTGTCGAGTGCTGTAGCAACCAATAAAACTCCAGGGTACTTTCCTTTTAGGAATGTTCCATCAACAGTGAGCAGCGGTCTCAGTGATCTTCGGAATGCTCTTGCGACCGAGCCAAATATCCAAAAGACACGTCTGAAGTCGTATATGGCTAAGTCAATTTCAATTTCAGGTATATCACAAGATCTTTCTATCACCACATGTGTACCTGGATTAGACCGCTCTAATTCCCTTCCGTAATGTGGCAAAATGCGATATGCATCATCAGGGTTGCCATCAATCAATCGGATCAATTCCTCTTTCGCCCTCCATGCCCTTTTATAGTTGACTTTTATGCCCCAATGCTTCTCAATATACTGTTGGATATTTGCGATTTTTATGGAGTTTGAATCCTTATGGAGGATATGACACTTCCTTGCAATCCAGAGGTGTGAAGCCAATGGATGATCTTTTGAACTTATCAAAGTGTCACATGTATATGTTACTTCCCTCCTTGTCATGCTGACTCCGTCAAGTCTGTTCGAAGCCCGTATGTACTACTTGCACCCCGTAACCTTGCACATTGCAGCAAATATGTCCTTGCTCTCATCTGCCACTTTGAACATGAACTTCCTTTTGATTGCCAGATTAGTCAGAACCATCTTGAACTGCTTGATGCTTTCAAACCTACCTAAGGCAAGTTATGCCTCGTAGTCGTCTGCGTGCAAACTGCCGGTCAACATCGTCTCCTCTTCACAATGTTTTGAAGGACCGGCATGTGCAGAATAGGTACCCCAATCCCAACCACCATCACCGTCAATATTGTTGTACTCACCATCCTCTAAATCTTGCGGCTCCGACGCGACATACTTCCCTTTAGATGTGTCTCCTGTCGTGGGAACTCTAGAAGTAGATGCTATCGCTGCATGTTGGAGTTCTATACTGGGCACATAGTGGTCTCTTCCCGTGGGATCTGGCTGGCAAAAATCTGGTAGTGGAAGAGGCTCATCCCACTCATCTGCAGACCACGGTAATTCTTCGTCATCGAAGAATTCTTCTTCATCTGCATCTTCATCTTGGTCTTGGTCTTCATCTTCAACTTCTTCCCCATCTCCTAATCTGCGTCAAAAAAATTGTATAAATGGACTTGAGAATATGACTGGAAGTACTCAAGTCGTGTCTTTGAAAACATGACTTGTACTCAAGTCGTGTCTTCGAGAACATGACTTGTGTACAGTTAGCGAATTTGAAATCTTACCTCGCAGCTTTAAATGAATAATCTTCATCTCTTTTTCCTTCAACTGCTGATGTGGTGTCTTATTGGCCGGGTTGGTCGGCCTCTCGTGCGGTGTCTTACTGGTCGGGCTGGATGGCCTCTCGTGCGGTGTCTTACTAGCTGGCCTTACTTTTGCCTATGGTATCCTCTCCTCCTCCTTATTTGCACTGGAATTCATTTCCTTATTGCGAGTGGAAGTCTCCATGTTATTGTCAGTAGAAGTCCACTCCACGTACAGGTCGAGTAGTCCATTTGTGCCTTGCTTCCTCTTGTGAAAGAGAAATATTGACTCCAGGTCTTTATCGTCTTCAAGGAGGTATGGGGATCCATAATCAACACGATATGACAAAGATAATGTACCAGATGCAGACTTCAGCGGTAATCTTTCTTCCACTTGCTGCAATAGTTCCAAGTATTTTACTCGTGTATCTTGAGGCATGAGCTTCCATTTCCCGCCCACGTATGCATCAAAATTTGTAAACATTGCATCGTAGTGTAAGCACGCAGGTATCTTCTCCATCAGTATCTGCAATTACAATACCAAAATAAGTCAAAAAACCATATATGAGTGAAAAACATCGTCTATGAGTCATGTCTTCAAAGACATGATTATTGTTACAGTCGTGTTCTCAAATACATGATAAGCGTAAAATATACACATTTATATGCCTTATTTACCTATATGCTAGTGTAGTTTTTGTGATAAAACATGAATAAAATGGGTTATTTGTGATTAGGGTAGTAATTAGGGGATTAATAATTAAATTACTCTAATTAACTATTTTAGATGCATTAAAGAATTTAATGAATCATATTTTTATCATGCGTCTAATTTTAGTTTGGTTTTGTTATTGTAGGTTTGAAATTGCGAATTGCAAATCACTAGCAGACGTGCGCATTAGACGTGTTTTGAAATGCCAAAGTGATCCAAGAGCTGATATCACGCGTATTGAAGATCTGAACCGTTGATGATGTACTTAAGAAAAGACGGGCGTGAAATTAAAGTACGGACGTTCGGATTTGAATTGGCGGTTGAGATTGCTTGGACGGGTTTTAATTGAGAAAAAAATAAAGGAATTGAATTGGTTCAATTGAGTCTGGTCCGGTTTGGTTTGAAAAGAAAAAAAATAAAAAAAAACTAACCCGAGCCATCGGCTCGGGTGTTGAACAGAACAGAACATGAAACAGGGCGCTCGAGCAAGCTCGAGCGCCGGCAAGGCGAGGTTTGACGGCGGCCCTGGTCACGACTGTTTGGAGCTGGAGACGACCGGAGGTTGGGGCAAGGCGATGCTAATGGAAGCGGAGCTAGGCTGGGCGGCCCGAGATAGGAGCTCGGAGCAGAACACAGAGGAGCAGCATGGCGGTTCTCTAGACGGCGCCGGCAAGATGGGCTCGATTGAGAAGATGAAGGCGGCACTCGTCTGACGGCGGAGCTTAAGAAGGTAGTCAAAGAGGAGAGGCTCACGGCAAACAGAAGGAATGGTCGCTATTTGGAAAGATCCGGATTTGGAAATTTGCGTATAACAGAGCCGAATCGACTGGCGTCGAAGCAAATCGAGTTGCAGACGTGTTCCAGTTTGGTAAGCTTCCATATTCAGTTCGATTGGGAATCGAATTAGGACTCTCGGGAATTGCTTATAAAAACCGAGGAAGGGGTGGATTTTTGGGGGGATTTTTGACGGTTCGGGACGCTCTGTTTTGAAAAAAAACAGAGCTTTGTTGTGGCAGTTTTGGGCCGTGTTCTTCGTGCTTTTCGTTGTGATTTCGTTGGAACTTAAGAGGAATCGAAGGGAGAAGATAGAGAGAAGAAGGAAGTTGGATTTTTTTGCATCTGCTACAGTGATTTTGAATTTGCTACAGTGCACGCGAACTGCTACAGTACCGGGCAATTTGGGGAAGATGATGAATAGTGTTCGCGCTGCTACAGTGTTTCTGCTACAGTAACTGCTACAATGCCCGTGAATAGTAAAACTGCAACAGTGTTTTTTCTTCGATGCAATTTCTTCCAATTCTGATTGTTCTCTTAAATATGAATAGCTAAATCTTTTGTCAAAGCTAAAGGTGACGTTATTTGATTGATATTTTTACGTCTATGAAAAAATGTTTAATGCTTATTTGATTGAATGCGATGTTTTGATAAAGTCATAATCTATATAATTATTTGATTTGTCGTTAACGTAAGGTACGGCGAATGCTTATAATTCCCTGTGATTAGTAGACTATGCTTGTTAATGATAAATATTCGATCGATATTTTTATGTTAATGGATATGATGAACGTGAATGAATTATCTTCCGATTAGATCAAATCATTATTTGAATCTAATTGCGTAATTGAATAGACGTAGAGTATTAATTAAATAATTGATCCTTGAAGCTTTGATATCTCTCATCGATTATCTTTGCCTGTCTTTAGTTAGTTTTAATTGAATCTTTAATCATCATTTTAGTAGTTAATTGAATTATAACTTCTCTGCATAATTTCCTGATAAGAATCTTAATTTGCTAAGCTAAGTAGTGTTTAAATTAGTTAGAATAGAATAATCCTACATCATTCCCTGTGGTTCGACCTCGGACTTACCGAGTATATATTACAATTTGTCAACCTTCTCTTGGGTTTGACCAAATTTTGGCGCCGTTGCCGGGGAGTGAAGTTTAGGATTAATCTTCCAATTAGTTTATTTCTTCTAGTATAGTTTAGTTAATTTCAATTATTCTTAGTTTAATTTAGCTTGTTTATTTTGCAGGAATTTGGAGTCCTATCTGGAACAAAAAGGCTTTTCATTGGATTTTTCATCAAATTTGGTAAACTCGTTCCATCTCTCTTTGAAATTTCTGTTTCTTGTGCATGCACTCGTGGAATAGAGATACCAGTGGACGATTAGTTAGAAGTAATTCTGATATTTTGATTGAGAATCCCTCGTTTGAATTTTCTGTTCCATCACACACACCTAATCAAATGGCTGATCAGGGTAGTAACCATGATATTAATGAAAATGAGAGTGAACATGATGCACCAATGCGGCCCTTGCGTGATTATCTGCAACCTGCACGCACTAGCACACCTTCATGTATTATATTGCCTCTACAAGCACATCAATTTACTTTTAAGCCTGGAATGATAAACTTGCTTCCCAAATTCCATGGTCTAGATTCTGAAAATCCTTATTTACATTTAAAGGAATTTGAGGAAGTATGTGCAACTTTTGAGCAAGCTTGTAGTGAAGACATTATCAGGTTAAAATTGTTTCCTTTCTCTTTAAAGGACAAAGCCAAGACTTGGCTGAATTCTCTTAAACCTAGATCTGTAGGAACTTGGAAAGAACTACAAACTGAATTCCTTAAAAAGTTTTTTCCAGTTCATAGGACAAATGCTCTGAAAAGACAAATAACAAATTTTGCTCAAAAACAAAATGAATCATTTTATCAATGTTGGGAGCGTTATAAAGATTTGTTAAATTCTTGTCCACATCATGGGTATGAGAAGTGGCGCACCATCAGTTTCTTCTATGATGGGATGACGCCCTCAATGAAACAATTTGTTCAAACCATGTGTAATGGGGAATTCTTTGATAAAGACCCTAATGAAGCCCTTGATTTTCTAGATCAAATAGCTGAAGACTCAGATTCTTGGGATCCCACCGATCCCTCTTATGTTTCTAATAAGTCGAAGTCTTCAACTACTAGTGGGGGTCTGCATTATCTTAGGGAGGAGGATAATTTGAGTGCTAGGCTAGCCTCTTTGGCTAGGAAGGTGGAGGCTATGGAAGTAGGGAAAATTAACGTTGTTAAGTCTGTTGCTACAGAAGAGGCCTGTTGAATTTGTGATGTCATGGGACACCCTACTAATGAGTGCCCTACCATTCCTGCTTTCAAGGAGGTGTTGCATGACCAAGCAAATTCCATGACCCCTTTCAAGAGGCAATCTCCTTATGGAGATACATACAATCCAGGATGGAGGAATCACCCCAACTTTAGTTGGAGGAATGAAAATACTGCACAAACACCACCTCCTCAAGCATCTTCCAATTATACTCCATATGTTCCACCTCACAGGAAGACACTTGAGGAGACACTACAAACTTTCATGCAAGGGCAAGCTACTATTAATCAACAAACCTCACAAGCCATTAATGATATAAAAAGCTCTCTCACTAAATTGACATCTTCTCTTGCTATTCAAGAGAAAGGTAGGTTTCCTGCTCAACCCCAACCCAACCCGCAGGGGCAAGTTCACATGATGGACACACAATCTTCTGATTCACAGTTGGAACATGCTAAGTCTATTACCACTCTTCGTAGTGGAAAAGAAATTGATAAAACAATTCCACTTAAGGCTCAAAAATCTTCTGAGAATGATGAATCAAAACATGATAATGAGGAAACTGATAAGTCTGGGTCAAGTGAAGATGTGAGATGTCCTATTCCAGCTCCTTTTCCACAGAGGTTGAAACCACCTCAAAAGCTTAACCAAAATGCTGAAATTTTTGAACTTTTTAAGCAGGTGAAAATTAACATTCCCTTGTTAGATGCAATCAAACAGGTACCTTCTTATGCTAAGTTCTTGAAAGATTTGTGTACTATTAAGCGTAAGTTGAATGTGCAGAAAAAAGCATTTTTGACTGAACAGGTAAGTTCTATAATTCAACACAAAAGCCCACCCAAATATAAGGATCCCGGATGTCCAACTATTTCATGTGTGATCGGGAACTTTAGGGTAGACCAAGCCTTACTTGATCTTGGGGCTAGTGTTAATCTTTTGCCTTATTCAGTATACACTCAATTAGGTCTTGGGGAACTTAAACCCACCACCATTACTCTCCAACTTGCTGATCGTTCTATTAAAATCCCAAGGGGAGTGGTGGAAGATGTGCTTGTTCAAGTAGACAAATTTTACTTTCCTGTTGATTTTATTGTTTTGGACACACATCCTATTATAAATGCAAGTGCAAATATTCCTGTCATATTAGGTCGTCCATTTCTTGCTACTTCAAATGCTGTGATTAATTGTAGGAATGGTGTGATGAAACTTTCATTTCGTAATATGACTTTGGAATTAAATATATTTAATGTCTGCAAACAACCCCCAGAGTCAGATGAATTTTTTGCAGTTGATATGATTGAAACTTTAGTGGAGGATGCATTCCCATTTATCTGTCATGATGATCCATTTGCGGTTGCTTTAATTAATCCTGATGTGCGAAGTAGGACCACAGGTGGAATGAATGTTGAGTTAAAAGATCCTGGATGATTTGAAAAACAAAATGGGGTTATGTCTGGCTGAAGACAAGAAACTTAGCGCTCCTGGGAGGCAGCCCAGCTTTTTAATTTGTTTTTAGGATACTTATTAGTTCGATGATGGTTTCTGGTTGGATATTGTGATTGCTCTCATCTTCTTCTTTGTTGATGTTTTTCACTCGCATGGGATTTTAGCAATTTGCAGTTCTCCAGGTAACATCTATCCTTTATTTTATTTATTTATTTATTTTATCCTTCATTTCATTCTTAACATTGAGGACAATGTTTAGTTTAGGTTTGGGGGTATATAGGAATAACATTGTTTATTTTCAAAAAAAAAAATTAAAAGAAAGGAGGCTTTTAAAAATTTGATTAGTTTTTAGGTTGTTTGTTAGTATTTTTTTATAGGTTTTGATAGTTTATCCCGTGATGATGCATACTTCAATTTTTAAAGAGATTAATTTTCATTGGAAGTGTGAGTAAGTATATTGGAGGATAGAAACACTTAACTGAGCATATCTTTCTGTTACAGTCCTCTTGGATCATGTGCTTGAGCTAATAAAACTCACTCACACACACTAGTACATAAAGTAATTCCCTCTAGAAATTTGTTGAATACTAATCTTCAGTGGAATGTCTTTAGTCAAAGTCATTGGATGATATGTGGTTGTCTGTTGAGCTTAAAAGATCATGATAGACCATTTACTTGGCTATGGCAAGGGCTTGGAACCGGAAATAGGTTGAGAGTATAATACAACCTGGACATGATAAGATTGCTGGAAAATATGAATGTTGATGAAAAAAAAAATGAAAAAACAAGATGAAAACAAAAAGCTAGAAAGGGGCTGCTTGACTTTATAGGATTAACTTAGGCTGATGCTCGGGCCCGAAGCGGTCTCTTAAAACCTAATGCCCTAAGCCAACTGTGCTGGGAGCCATTGGCCTGAGTCATTGCTAAACCTAAGCATCTTGAAGTTAGGCCTTACACAGTCCTGCTGAAAATATAAAATAGAAAGAAAAGAAAAAAAAAGTCTATGGTGTATTATCCTCTCAAATCTAGAATGTTGGACCCGAAGGAGGTGCGCAGATTTGTGCTATCATGAACCTAAAGATTACGATGACTATGTAAATTCTGATTTTCTTTGGTTAATGGGTAACACTGGATATGTGTAAAACAGAAATTTAGGGTGTATTGCTACAATGTTCTACACTTTTAATATTTATATTATCATTTCATATCATATTGAGCAGAAATTTCCAAGATGAAGGTGTAGAATAAAACCACTTACTTGAGGGCTTCTATATTCCAGTTGATTATAAATGCAAGTACATGTGGTTGATTTTCTTAAACATTGTGGCCTGCATTTGAAGGGATAATAGGATTGTTTGTGTTGAAGTGTTTATTTTGTTTTTTTTTTGCACTTAGATTAATAAGGTTAATTTCATAAGTACATGTTTGTGGGTAACATGGCTGTAAACCCTCACGAGACAAAACTCGTCCTACTAGGGACACCTAGAGGTTTAACGGCTTGTTGCATACGCTCAATGCAATCGTGTTCCCTACGAAAGTGGCATTTACTTTTCTAGTTTAATTTACTTCAGTTTATTTTGTGTGATTTTTGTTTTGTTTGTTTTGCTCGGGGACTAGCAAAATATAGGTTTGGGGGTATTTGATAAGCGTAAAATATACACATTTATATGCCTTATTTACCTATATGCTAGTGTAGTTTTTGTGATAAAACATGAATAAAATGGGTTATTTGTGATTAGGGTAGTAATTAGGGGATTAATAATTAAATTACTCTAATTAACTATTTTAGATGCATTAAAGAATTTAATGAATCATATTTTTATCATGCGTCTAATTTTAGTTTGGTTTTGTTATTGTAGGTTTGAAATTGCGAATTGCAAATCACTAGCAGACGTGCGCATTAGACGTGTTTTGAAATGCCAAAGTGATCCAAGAGCTGATATCACGCGTATTGAAGATCTGAACCGTTGATGATGTACTTAAGAAAAGACGGGCGTGAAATTAAAGTACGGACGTTCGGATTTGAATTGGCGGTTGAGATTGCTTGGACGGGTTTTAATTGAGAAAAAAATCAAGGAATTGAATTGGTTCAATTGAGTCTGGTCCGGTTTGGTTTGAAAAGAAAAAAAATAAAAAAAAACTAACCCGAGCCATCGGCTCGGGTGTTGAACAGAACAGAACATGAAACAGGGCGCTCGAGCAAGCTCGAGCGCCGGCAAGGCGAGGTTTGACGGCGGCCCTGGTCACGACTGTTTGGAGCTGGAGACGACCGGAGGTTGGGGCAAGGCGATGCTAATGGAAGCGGAGCTAGGCTGGGCGGCCCGAGATAGGAGCTCGGAGCAGAACACAGAGGAGCAGCATGGCGGTTCTCTAGACGGCGCCGGCAAGATGGGCTCGATTGAGAAGATGAAGGCGGCACTCGTCTGACGGCGGAGCTTAAGAAGGTAGTCAAAGAGGAGAGGCTCACGGCAAACAGAAGGAATGGTCGCTATTTGGAAAGATCCGGATTTGGAAATTTGCGTATAACAGAGCCGAATCGACTGGCGTCGAAGCAAATCGAGTTGCAGACGTGTTCCAGTTTGGTAAGCTTCCATATTCAGTTCGATTGGGAATCGAATTAGGACTCTCGGGAATTGCTTATAAAAACCGAGGAAGGGGTGGATTTTTGGGGGGATTTTTGACGGTTCGGGACGCTCTGTTTTGAAAAAAAACAGAGCTTTGTTGTGGCAGTTTTGGGCCGTGTTCTTCGTGCTTTTCGTTGTGATTTCGTTGGAACTTAAGAGGAATCGAAGGGAGAAGATAGAGAGAAGAAGGAAGTTGGATTTTTTTGCATCTGCTACAGTGATTTTGAATTTGCTACAGTGCACGCGAACTGCTACAGTACCGGGCAATTTGGGGAAGATGATGAATAGTGTTCGCGCTGCTACAGTGTTTCTGCTACAGTAACTGCTACAATGCCCGTGAATAGTAAAACTGCAACAGTGTTTTTTCTTCGATGCAATTTCTTCCAATTCTGATTGTTCTCTTAAATATGAATAGCTAAATCTTTTGTCAAAGCTAAAGGTGACGTTATTTGATTGATATTTTTACGTCTATGAAAAAATGTTTAATGCTTATTTGATTGAATGCGATGTTTTGATAAAGTCATAATCTATATAATTATTTGATTTGTCGTTAACGTAAGGTACGGCGAATGCTTATAATTCCCTGTGATTAGTAGACTATGCTTGTTAATGATAAATATTCGATCGATATTTTTATGTTAATGGATATGATGAACGTGAATGAATTATCTTCCGATTAGATCAAATCATTATTTGAATCTAATTGCGTAATTGAATAGACGTAGAGTATTAATTAAATAATTGATCCTTGAAGCTTTGATATCTCTCATCGATTATCTTTGCCTGTCTTTAGTTAGTTTTAATTGAATCTTTAATCATCATTTTAGTAGTTAATTGAATTATAACTTCTCTGCATAATTTCCTGATAAGAATCTTAATTTGCTAAGCTAAGTAGTGTTTAAATTAGTTAGAATAGAATAATCCTACATCATTCCCTGTGGTTCGACCTCGGACTTACCGAGTATATATTACAATTTGTCAACCTTCTCTTGGGTTTGACCAATACACGATATTTCTGACAAGTTGAAAACTCGGCTTCTTCTCTAGAACCAATTTTCATTATCAAAATCATAGTATTTCAACTTGACGTATCATTTTTTTATATACGATGCCTCCGTTGCAGTTGCTTTTGCATACCCGGTCTTTCTCGCTCGTTTTCCCGCTTTTTAGCGAGAAGATGACCTTCCCGATTTGGACGGTGCCGGCAATGATATGGGCAGAGATGTTGGACAGAACTTCTCCAGAATGCCTTCTTCTCCAACTGAACGCTCATCCGCTCCCGCAATATGGAAACAAAGAGATTCTGAGTAATATGGAAACGCAAAGTGTGGGCTCTGCTTGTACCTCTTCCTGAGGGTATTTTAGATAGTTTTTAGGTCATATGGAAGAAACAAAGATATTTCGGATAATACGAGAAAGCTAAAGTTGGCGCCAGGTAATATGGAAAAAGCTCTCAGAGTTGCCAAGAGTTAAACTATCAGAACTACATATAACTTTGACAAAAATATACTAGGACCTTCTCCAATTAAGCAAGAGGACAAAGCCTGAAAGGATTTCTATTATTTTTTTTAATACTACATAATGGAAATAGATTGAATGTCGCATAAAAATGATGTTAGATTCACAAAGCTGAAAACTCATCGCAATCCATCCAAGGAGAAGAAATACCAAGATTAGCATTATGTGCAACTTCTCGCTACCACCGAATCAGTTATAAAAGTAAATGGATTTTTTAGTTCGTAAAAGGAGAGAAGATGAAGAGGAAATGGAAGACGCAGATACTGGAAGCAGATAGAAGCCTCAGTGGTAAACCGGCCCTGTCTAGTGGTCTACTAGAAGGGCTATTGGAGTTGACAAAAGGTCCACTTGCAGACCGGTATGGGACAACAGGTGCTTCCAGTAGACTGGTTATATTTATGGTAGACCGGTTATCTTTCTAGAAACTGCGTATGCATACGGGAAACTTCCATTTTGAGATGGATTTCTTTGGAATTCTTACTCCTAATAGGCTAGGGGACTTGCACGATGAATGAGTATTTTTTCTAGGGTGAGAAAGCTTATAAAAAACCTTGTAACATAAGTCTAGAGTATGTCATGACTTGGATAATGGCTCCAGTTGTTTGGCTTGAGTGCATGTCTTATATGGGGTGAGTTCTACAGAGAATTTATGTTTTTTTCATCTTGCACTTCTACTTATGTGCTTTTGTATTTGTCTTGCTTATGAGATATTGGTCTCTTGTGTAGTATTTATCACTTATCCTAAAGTTGTCTAGGGTTGAGTTTCACTCTATAACAATGGTGAGAGTTTGAGAAATCCTCTTGTATGTTTTGGGAGATGAATTAGACAAGTGGCTTCGGGACTTTGTTTGGTGAGTAATCATATACATGTTCTCTTGAATTTGATAGAGAAAACCCTTGTTTTATTTGAGTTGGTCAGGCCAATCCACATGTATATCTTGCTAAATTATACCCACGTTAAAAGTGATTTTATTTGTGTGGATTTTTTTTCCCCGCTACTCGTCTGATGGGAATCGGCGTGTGCATTTCTTCTAATGCATCGTTCGGACGCTTGTCTAGTGCACACGGCCCCTTGAGGTGGAGGCATACCAACACTATCCACTAGAAGGTATTACCAGCTTCCCTCTTGCCGTTTGAGTCTACATTCAAGCCTGAATCAGAGCAGCTGACCAATTCGTGAGAAACATGAGCATTAAAAGAATTTGCTAATTGCATGAATTTCACGTGATGGGTATCCATAAAGCAAAGTTAACTAACAATTCAAAGTGCTAACATTTTAAATATACGCCTTGTTGTCATGTAATTCATCCATCGTTGTCATGGATGGTTCACAGGGAGAGGAGAGGTCGGAGAATCAGAGGGCCATTGATGAATGGCTTCCAATCGCTTCTTCCAGGAATGCAAAATGGTGGTACTCAGCTTTCCACAACGTCACCGCCATGGTCGGTGCAGGAGTCCTCAGCCTGCCTTACGCCATGTCCGAACTTGGATGGTATGCAAACCTATTTTTCTCTCTTTCTTTCTTCTTACTAAAACAAAACTCATTGAAATTTGTTTCATCCTGATATGTGTTTGCATGTGCTAATTCTACAGGGGACCTGGTATAGCAGTCATGATAATATCATGGATAGTTACATTGTATACACTGTGGCAAATGGTGGAGATGCATGAGATGATTCCAGGGAAGAGGTTTGACAGGTATCATGAACTGGGTCAGCATGCTTTTGGGGAAAAGCTTGGATTATGGATAGTTGTTCCCCAGCAGTTGGTGGCGGAGATGGGAGTCGACATTGTGTACATGGTCACTGGTGGGACGTCTCTGAAGAAGTTCCATGACACAGTTTGCGACACCTGCAAACCAATCAAGACCACTTACTTCATCATGATCTTCGCCTCTGTGCACTTCGTTCTCTCTCAACTCCCCAACTTCAACTCCATTTCTGGTATCTCTTTGGCCGCTGCAGTTATGTCTCTCAGGTAAATCACACTCACACCATTTTGAAATTATACAGTATTCTTTTTTAAAGACTAACAGTAAACTTTCTTATAATTTATTTTTATTTTTTGATGAAAAATGTCTTTCTTCTAATTGATTTTTCTTTAATTTTCTGAAAGACACATATCCAAAGATTGTTACAAGTATTACCGTGTGTCTTATTACAATAAAATTTGTCTTATAAAAAAACAGAAATCATTCTCTTAATTAATTTTTTTTTATGAAAAAACAATTCTTCAGTTATTCCACCATTGCTTGGGGAGCATCAGTTGACAAGGGGAAGCAACATCATGCTCAATACGGGTACAAAGCTTCAAGCACACCTGGAACAGTGTTTAACTTCTTCAGTGCACTAGGAAATGTAGCCTTCGCCTATGCTGGCCACAACGTGGTCTTGGAGATTCAAGCAACAATCCCCTCTACTCCAGAAAGGCCATCCAAGGGACCCATGTGGAAGGGAGTTATTGTTGCCTATATAATTGTAGCTCTCTGCTATTTCCCTGTTGCCCTGGTTGGCTACTGGGCATTTGGAAACTCAGTTGCGGACAATATCCTCATCACATTAGAGAAGCCCAAATGGTTGATTGCAGCTGCTAACCTGATGGTTGTGATCCATGTTATTGGAAGTTATCAGGTTAATAACCTACCTCGTTGCTTTGTTAAGATACTTGGAGATTGGATTATACTACTGTTTTGATCTAATACAGTTATTTTACAATCGAGTGCAGATCTTTGCCATGCCTGTTTTTGACATGATAGAAACTGTTCTTGTGAAGAAACTCCATTTCCCACCTGGCCTTACCCTTCGATTGATTGCACGTTCTGCTTATGTTGGTAGCGTCCGCCAGCCATCCTCGCATATGTTGTTCTTTGGTTCTTGATGATGATCGATGTTCTTGGGTCTCATTATCTTTATTTTTGTTTTGTATATTGCAGCATTCACCATGTTTATTGGAATAACCTTCCCTTTCTTCGGTGCTCTGCTTGGGTTCTTCGGAGGCTTCGCATTTGCGCCAACTACATACTTTGTATGTAACAAGATCCTCCATCTACATTTCAATTGTTAAAAGATAAAATATGTACTGATTAAGTGATAGGAAACCACATGCAATGACTATTAATCTAGGTTTCAATATCTGCTAGTAGAAGAGTTATGAATTTTTAACAGGAACTCAGTTTCTTATAATGTTCTTTCTCCTGTAGCAGTTGCCTTGCACCATGTGGCTGACTATCTACAAACCTAGGAGATATAGCTTGTCTTGGATCGCAAATTGGGTATGTTAAGTCGAAATTCTTCACCAAACTGACAATTAAGCCTTTATTCTCTCCAATGACATGGTAACTCCAGCATTTGTGGTGGACAATTCCTACAGATTTGTATCATCCTGGGGGTTCTACTGATGGTACTAGCACCCACTGGTGGATTAAGGCAGATCATCATCCAAGCGAAGACCTACAAGTTTTACTCGTAGACCACCTTTCTGAAGTATGTTCAATATGGTGTGCTTTTTATTTTTTTTGGAAAAATGAAGGGTACATAGTGAAGGCACCAACAATGATTTGATTAGGCGTGATGGCCCTCAGGAGTTTATGCACAACAAATCGACTTTGGCTTTATAGAAAAGAAGTGATGTACTGGTAAAGAAGGCAGCAGTTGGACGAGTCCCTATGGAGGGCTATTTTAAGAAGTATACACCTTTTTTTTGGCTATTAAGAAGTGACACACTTGAACTAGGTTTTCAATTAATATTATCTATTGAAAAGCATAAGAGTTTATCAATCCTGTTTTCTGCAGTTCCCTCTTAAAGCGGCATGAAAACGACATGCTACAATCATATCAAGAAACTTATTATATGGTTGTATCCGATCTCTGATCCCATAAGTTCAAACTGCTACCGTCTTAAAATCATGCATGTCATGAAAACTGCTTTCATCATCAGCTTCTGTCACCCGATTGCGCAAAGGAACTCAGAATGAAAATTTTATACATATAGCATGTGTTTCAACTCAAATAAGAACCTGAAGAGTGCCCACTTAAAGAACCATAATAAAGCTTAATAATTAACAACTTTTATCCACAAATGCAGACCTTAATCCGAGTAGATCCGTAAAAGGTCATGGGCCACAGTTGATCTAGACCAGTTCCTAGGGTAAAAAAACCACAACCAGATTCCTTAAGAAGCCATGATCACAAACAGGCAGCTTTTTTTTTTGACATCACTAAGTACTACATATTCATTAGTGAACCAACTAGCAAAAGGCAGCAATGAAAATACCGTCAACAGAATCAATCCAACCATTGGATTCAAGCTGCTTGACGATGTATAGAAAAGGATAACGAAAAGCAAGATAACATTTCAAAACTGCAAAGACGCGATACGAATCTTCTGGCTTTGATACTCCAAGCTCAAACCATATCTGGGATGTATCCAACTTCTTTAGTACAACACGTATAAACATTTTCCAAATTCAAAGTCTAGTCTATTTTCAAAATCAATCTAATAAGGACAGATCAAAACGACTCTCATCCAAAGGTCCATTTTACACTTAAAGAAAGAGCGCATATACTGTCCTCCTTTCTTGCAACAACTACTTGATTGCTGTGTTTCACATTCGTCCAAAAGATGACGATCCTCCATATGTGCTATTATTTACTTTCAGATGCTTATGATAGTATAAAATTCTTGCTCGTAAGAAAGGTGTTACTCAGAGTTGCATATAGAGTTTAACTATCAGAAGTACATAAAACTTTGACGAACTAAATACTAGGACCTGCTCCAATGAAGCAAGAGGACAAACCATAAAAGTATTTTTATCACCCTTTTTATATTTCATAATTGGAAATAAATTGATTGTTCCAAACATATGAATGTGAGATTAACAAAGCTAAAGATTCATCGTAATCCATCCATGGAGAATAAATACCAAGACTAGCAATATGTGCAATTATATGTAAATCCCACTAGCACCGACTGAGTTATAAAGTAAAAGGATTCTTTAGTTAGTAAAATAATGAAAACAAATCACTATACAAATTTCTAGTTAAAATTCGATAATCACACTGGAAGAGAATCTGGTAAATTTAAGTGCATTCTGCAACAATTTCTGGACAATTAATAGTGGGCTGTTGAAGGAATAAAATGCTAATTCAATAATCTTCCATTGTATACCCTCTGAGAATACTTTGAAGGTTGAATATTTGGTCATTGGTGATAACCAAAGAGGAAACCAATTTCTTCTATCTTTTCTTCTGTTCTAGTTTCACACTTCTCTCCTTAAATAACTCGAGCCACAAGTTCAAAATCCATAATATACTAACAGAAATAGCACCGACAACTACGACCATCCAAGAAAGCCACAGCCACATTGGAATCACATCGTCGGCTTTCCCACTGAGATAAAACTCCCCCATCTTGTACACGAAAATGGGGCCAGCAAAACCCCGAGCTAGAGTATAAAGAGCATAAAAGAAGGGGGATAAGTAGTCATACAGTTGCGCAGCAATTTGAGAATCAGCTCTTCTACAGTTTGCAAGCGTCCATGTATTCTGACAGAAGCTCGTAACTTCAGCAAGAATTAGAAGAACAAGAATTGCGAAAGCACCGTGGGCAACAAGGTAGCGACAGGTGACAAACACAAATAAGGTCGCTAAATGGTGGGCAATGAAGAGGACGTCCGAGGGGACAAATATGAAGTAATGTAGGAGATCAACCAAGAAGTAGGATATGCTGAAGTCCAGGACCAAGTTCTGGAATTCAGTATTTTGAGTAGCAAACCCACTTTGAGGATTGGTCATTAGGGATAAAAAGGCCATGACAGCTGCAGGAGTTCCATGAGCAAAAGAGATGAAGCAGCTTGAAGCTTCAAGTCTGAGTTTGGGGCTCCAATTGCGGAAAACGACAAAGTTCGCAAGGAGATAGATGCCAATGAATGCCGGGAGCATTGTGGGAATGTAGGAGAAAGTGTGATCAATGCCTTCCATGATTAATATACAAACAGTCTCCTATTGTTGAATCAGGAAATGTAACAATGTATTTGCTGCAAAAAAGAACAAACAAAAAGGTAAAGCGTCTTCATAGAAGTAGAGTTAATTATGGTATTAACAGCAAAAACACGAACATATAAAAAAAGCAACAAAAAAAAAACAAATTTAAAGCGGAATTCAGCACACTGGGCTACAGAGATTAGAAACCCCTGTTTGTCCATAAGAAAGATGGAAAAGAATCAACTTTACAAAGAATCACACCCAGGAAAATAATTTTGCAACTTTCTAGGTAATGATAGTCATAATCAAGTACCACCTCGTCCCAACAGTTCAAAGTAGTCGGAGACATGGATGTTATGCCTCCATTCTAGCCAATTTGTGTAAAAGCTCAGTCCTTCGGACAAAAAAGAGGGTGAAAAAAGCAATTTAACTCACATGGTGCACATGAAAACCACCGTTCTCACGTTTACACAAGAAACTTCCAAAAAAATTTTATCAGCAGAAAAGGTATTCTCACTCACATGGCGCACACGAAAACCATAGCTTATCAGAATTCCACACCCGATCAGCATTTCCACAATAAAAACCCAAATTTTCTTCCCAACAATCCATCCTCACATAACAACAACAAAAACCAAGAAAGCCAACACCAAGTTTCAAATCAGGCGATTCCATAACCAGCAACGTCGTAAAGAAAAGCGCAAAAAAAAACACCACAACACAAAAGAAACATCAACGCAGTAGAGAGCAGCTCAGAGACATAAAATAAAAACCATGGAATTCAGAGATGCGAACCTAGAACAAACCTGCCAAGCTCAGAGGGGTGAGGGACTCTTGCAAAGTGGGGAGAGCCAAAGGTAGGGCTTGGAATTGGAATGGGAAGGATTGGGGAGAAGGGCTTAAGAAGAGCAAGAGCCTTTTCGTGCTGCAAAAAGGAGGAGTCTGTGGAGTCTCTGGCGAGGAAGAAGGGGTCTGAGGTGTCTTTGAGAGATTCGTGAAGGTTTGGGTCTGAGGGGTGATACGTGTAAAAAAAGAAATTCGTTTTGAGCGGGACACGTAACCATTGGGCACTTATAAAAAAATCGTTTTGTATTCGAATATTCGCACGTGTATAAGTTCACTACTACTCCAATCTCTTTCCCCCTGGAGTCCTCTTCATTACGGGCCCTGTTAAAGCGTGTGCGTCGTCGATCTCGTGTGCACCATCGATCAAGATCAATGCATGTTCAAACCGATTTGAGTACATGGTGGTCCGGGTTTTTGGTATAACAAATATTTTTCTTTTTTTTTAGGAAAATATTACTCCCTCTATCTACCATGTCCCAAAAAGTGGGCAGTGTTACGAGGTGGCAGGTATTTTACGAGAGATTTTATATACTACCTGGCCAATGAGCTCGAAATGCCATATTGCCTGTTATTTCTTGCCTCATGCCATATAATCTGGTTTTGGGACTTGATCTTCCTATTTTACCCTCCCACCCAATCTTTTATAATCCGTTCTAAAATACTGTGTACATTTGAAAAAAATTTCATTTTTATTAGACCATGATGCCCACAAGAAAGTCACATGACTTCTTCTCCCTTATCCCGTCCAACTCGTATGCTCATTCACGAACCAAATTCAAGTCAATCATTCCAAGGCTCCTCCAATTTTGGAAAGAGGAAGACACGTGATTTGGCAAAATGTATACAGTATTTTGGAACAGTTAATATTTCCAAATGTACATAGTATTTTTGAATGGAGGGAGTATTTTTTACTCACGACGAGCTTTTTCTCGAACTTGGTCGTCGGGACCGCCTCCTCCTTGATTGGGAATAGGACGAAGTCAATACCCTAGATGAAGATCTAGTTGTCAGTGTAAAAGTCTGGATTGAAGAGGTAGGCCGCGTTGTCGCCGTGCACAAACTTGACCGAGCGGTTGGCCTCCTGGACAATTACACGATGATAACTTAAGTGTGTTGAAACACCATATGTTCAAGCACACAACTAATAAAAAATGTGTGAGTCATGTCTTGACTCATTAGAAAATACACGATAAATTGTTCATCCCTACTATATAGTATCTCGTGATCCTTAAGTTATATTCATTAGAAGAAAGATAGGGGGGATAAAGAAGAACGTAAAAAGAATGGGCAAAACAGATAAAAAATAAGAGAGATAAGACACATTGAAATATGTCATGTTATAATGTACCCATAGACACGATAACAGCGCTATTGTGTACCCAGAGATACGATAACAGTGTTCTTGTGTACTCAATCTCTGGGTACACCATAGTTGTGTCTTTGGGTACCTCTCCCTCCCTCCCTCCCCGCCGTTCCATCCTCTCCATGGTCAAGCAATACCCTTCCCTCTTCCAGCTCTTTCGTCCGCCTACCTTCGATCTCCTCTCCGTCCGCCTCTCCCCAGACGCAGCCGACCTCACCACCCGCAAGGCCGCATTGCGTGCTCGCATTGCCAGATCTCTTGCAGCCAAGCTCCAACGGCTTCTTATGCTATCTTCCCACTGCCGCCTACTCCTAGCCAAGCAACCATCTCGGCCCCAACCTTGGCTTCCCGCCTCTACAACGACCACCCCTGCCGCTTTCGTACCATTGACACCTCCTTTGGCCATGCGTTGGAGCTTGTTGAATGCGATGCCGACCTTGCCTTACCCCTTCCCCTGCTTCGCCTCCTCCTCTGTTAGCTGTCGATGCGCCAATCATCGACCGACTGCCCAACTTCAAAACTTTGAAGCTGCCAAAAGGGTTGAATCTTAAGAAAAAGCACAGGGACTTTCTTATCAGATTGAGGAAATTGCCGGATATCAATCCCTATGTAGGGGCAGGGGAATGGCCGGCCTCACACATGATGGAGGGGGAGAAAAGGGCTTGCGGGAGGTGCTGACGATGACAATGGAGAAGAGGATGCTGGTGGACCATCTGTCCCACTTCATGAAGGAGTTGGGGCACCAAGAGATGTTCTACGTGAGCTTGAAGGGCATGTGGGACTCAATGGTTTTTTTTAGAAGGGCACGATGACAAGGGGAAGCTAACCGATGATGCTATCGTGTCTCTGGGTACACGATAGTACTGACATACTACTATCATGTCTCTGGGTACACGATATTTAAACTCTTGCAAGTGCACAAAGCAATTGTAGTACAGTGATTATTTAAGGTTGTCGAACCTCAGGGACGGATAAATAATCTACCAAATTCAAGAGAAAAAAAGTTGTTGTTTTAGTTTAATCTAAGAAAATAGTAAACTTTAGCTAATCATATACATGTTCTCTTGAATTTGATAGAGAAAACTTTTGTTTTATTTGAGTTGGTTAGGCCAATCCACATGTATATCTTGCTAAATTATACCCACGTTAAAAGTGATTTTATTTGTGTGGATTCTTTGTCCCCACTACTCGTCTGATGGGAATCGGCGTGTACATTTCTTCTAATGCACCGTTCGAATGCTTGTCTAGTCTAGGCACACGGCCCCTTGAGGTGGAGGCATACCAACACTATCCACTAGAAGGTATTACCAGCTTCCTTCTTGCCGTTTGAGTTTACATTCAAGCCTGAATCAGAGCAGCTGGCACACCAGGTTAGACACAGACCAATTCGTGAGAAACATGAGCATTAAAAGAATTTGCTAATTGCATGAATTTCACGTGATGGGTATCCATAAAGCAAAGTTAACTAACAATTCAAAGTGCTAACTTTTAAATATGCGCCTTGTTGTCATGTAATTCATTCATCGTTGTCATGGATGGTTCACAGGGAGAGGAGAGGTCAGAGAATCAGAGAGCCATTGATGAATGGCTTCCAATCGCTTCTTCCAGGAATGCAAAATGGTGGTACTCAGCTTTCCACAACGTCACCGCCGTCTCGGCCCCGACCTTGGCCTCCCGCCTAATTTCCTCTCCCGTCTCTGCAACGACCACCTCTGCCGCTTTTGCACCATTGACACCTCCTTTGGTCATGCGTTGGAGCTTTTTGAATGCGATGCCGGCCTTGCCTTGCCCTTTCCCCTGCTTCGCCTCCTCCTCCATTAGTTGTCGATGCTCCAATCATCGATCGACTGCCCAACTTCAAAACTTTGAAGCTGCCAAAAGGGTTGAATCTTAAGAAAAAGCACAGGGACTTTCTGATCAGAATGAGGGATTGCCGGATATCAATCCCTATGTAGAGGCAGGGGAATGGCTGGCCTCACACATGATGGAGGGGGAGAAAAGGGCTTGCGGGAGGTGCTGACAATGACAGTGGAGAAGAGGACACTGGTGGACCATCTGTCCCACTTCAAGAAGGAGTTGGGGCACCAGGAGATGTTCTACGTGAGCTTGAAGGGCACGTGGGACTCAGTGTTTTTTTTAGAAGGGTACGATGACAAGGGGAAGCTAATCGATGATGCTATCATGTCTCTGGGTACACGATAGTACTGATATATTGCTATCGTGTCTTTGGGTACATGATATTTAATGCACAAGGCAATTGTAGTATAGTGAGTATTTAGGGTTGTCGAACCTCAGGGACGGATAAATAATCTACCAAATTCAAGAGAAGAAAAGTTGTTATTTTAGTTTAATCTAATAAAACAGTAAATTTTAGCTAATTAAACGAGTCGTACTTATGCAGAAAAGAATCAAGGCTTCGAATCTACCACAAAATAAACCATTTTATCGTCTCTCTCTTTTGTATAAATTCCTAATTGGCTAGCATATTCTTGGTTGGACATATACTTATCAATTCAAGATATTATGCTCTCCTATCGGATGTAACACATAAAGCAATTAAAACATGGAACTGTAATTTATCTATCTCGAGCATAAACTAATGAAACTTTATTAATATATAACACCTCAGTCTACTCACGTTCTTGGTTGGACACGCAAGTATTCTTTCAGATTAAAACTCACAAGAATTCACTCTAGCCTCTTTCGAGCACATAGGATAAACCTCAATGAATTAACTTTAAAAGCATAATAAAGATTCATACACCAACTAAGGTAAAAGTTAAGATGAGAGAAAGAAAACGATACAACCAATCTCGTCGGGCTTCATCTACGCCTTGGAAAGAAGTTTAGCCAAGCATTGGAAGATAAACAAGCATCTTTATCTTCATCATCTTCTTCTTCTTCTTTTCTTCCCTAGTCTCCAATGTGTTTAAGATCTAATCTCTAATGCTCAAAACGTCCCCTTAAGGCATATATATAGGGGTGAAGAAAAAGAACGAAACCCCTTCCAATTCTGACTGAAAATAGGGTTTATTTCAATTTTGCAAATACGGCAATCGATCGCTACAGTGCTGATCGATCACTTACTGTTCATCCATATACTCCAGTAGATACTATCGATCGAAAGGTGACGATCAATAGTAAAAATCTCATTTTTTTGCTTAGGCGATCGATCAGTTACTATTCATGTTCTGCATCACAATCTTCCAATGGTTATAACTTTTCGTTCCGAACTCCGAATTGCATGCGGTCGGTGGAGTTAGAAAGTTGACTTCATGAACTTTAAGATGAAGTTTGAATCAGTCCAATCAGATATATACACACAAAGTTATAAAGATTTAAATATTAGAGTCATGTTTCTCCTCATTTCTACATCTTATGCTTATTTTTCTACAAAAACTAAAAACTATATTAAAATATCACTAAACCGATCGATCGATTACTATTCATGTTCTGCATCATAATCTTCCAATGGTCATAACTTTTTGTTTCGAACTCCGAATTGCTTGCAGTCGGTGGAGTTGGAAAGCTGACTTCTTGACTTTAAGATGAAGTTTGAATTAGTCCAATCAAATATATGCACACGAAGTTATGAAGATTCAAACATTAGAGTCATGTTTCACCTCATTTCTGCATCTTATGCTTATTTTCCTACAAAAACAAAAAACTACATTAAAATATCACTAAATATAAACAAACACTAATATAAATATAAGTTTAGGAGCTAATAAAATACATAATTCAAGTATAGATCAGTGAGCTTGAAGGAAACGTGAGACTCAGTGTTTTTTTTAGAAGGGTACAATGACAAGGGGATGCTAATCGATGATGCTATCATGTCTTTGGGTACACGATGACACTGGTATTGTGTCCCTAGGTACATGATAGCATGATATATTTCCACGAGTTATATCTCCCTCATTTTTTATCTGTTTTTGCCCATTCTTTTTGCGTTCTTATTTATTTTTCCTCATCTTTCTTCTAATGATGACCGAGACACTATCTAGTAGGGATGAATAATTTATCGTATATTTTTTTAATGAGTTGTGTCTTCGAACATAACTTGTTGTATTGGCCATCCAAACGTGTATTGTCTCCCGACTTAGCTTGTCCATCTAGCTCGGTCAAGTTATTATAACTTCTAATATTAATCATGAAACATATCAATCACTTTATTGATTAATTGGCCCTGGCTCCCCCCATTGTATTCATGCACAGTGACAATGCGGTCAAGTTCGTGCATGGTGACAACATGGCCTTATCTCTTTGATCTGGACATTTACTCCAATGGCCGGATCTTTGTCCAGGGTATCGACTCCGTCCTATTCTCGGTCGATGAGGAGCGGTCCCGGTGACCAAGTTCGAGAAGAAGCTCGTTGTGAGTAAAAATATGAAGGATTGGGTAGGAGGGCAAAAATGAGAAGATTAAGTCCTGAAACCTAGTTATATGGCATGAGCCCGAAAAAATAGGTAATATGGCATTCCGGGCCTATTGGCCAGGTAATATGGCAAAATCTCATTTTACGACAGAGGGAGTATTCTTTGAGAGTAATGCTATATCTTTTTTTTTATCACAGCCTACCTCGCGTGCTAGTGCAGAGGAAGGAAATGAAAATGGGGCCTACAGCATTGGAATACATAGTAGTAGCATATGAGGTGGTCGTGAAAAAAAAGCGGGAGGAGAAGTATTTTCTATTCTTTAACTTTATGGTAACCGGTACTCCCCCCATCCAACAAAACCTTTCTGCATTTAGAATTAAGTGATATTTATCGGACTCTAAGGCCTCTAAAAAAAATCAAAGTTTCCCCATCCCTAAGCACAACAAGATTCAATGGCTCGTGTTTGAGTGGGTGGGTGCCTATTTTACGACATCCATAATAGAACTTGTGTGAGCCAAAATGTAGTGGCACCCATGGTTTCTCATGTGTTTTGGAGCATACTCTCTCCGTCCGGATTATTATTAACATTGGTTTCTCAAAACGAACTAAAATCACTTCAGTTTGAAGATCCAAATGTTAAATAATAATTGGGGACGGAAGGAGTATTAAAAATATTCTTTTGGTATGTACCCCACAGTGAGTTCTTAAGTGAGATTTTGGAAGGAGCACTTTCTCACAAACATTATAGACGTTAAACGTTGGCTTTTGAGAAACAAGGGTTTGTTGCACCTAAAAAAAAAGAGTAAGAAAGGTTTGGCCTCAATGCTTCTCTTTTAGTTTCCGCTTGGTTGCGATCTTCACTAGGGATCAATGGTATGGTAGACCCATGAGGAATATGCAAGTGCAAATAAGCTAAAATCATTACTTGCAAGCAATGACTTGTATTCCTTTTAGCTTTCCTCTCCCCTAAGCAGCATGTTGGCAAGGGATTTCCACTTCGTTAGCAAACAAATGAGAGATTTCACACGTATTTACACCAATTAATAAGCATTAAGTTGTCCTCCTGGCATGCACAAATGTCGGTCACTTCCTTTCACTTCACTTCAATGGCCAACCTAACTTTCGACTTTAGGGCATCCGACGAATAAATTTTGTCGGTGCCGTTCAACAGGTTAGCATTTATACCAACAAACAAACGCAATCGATATTGATTAATACTAGTTGCTCATAGTACCTGTAGAGGCCAAGCCGTGGAAGTAGGCTTGTAATTTTGTGGAGACTTGGGACAAGCAACTGCCTATAGTCCTGCAGGCCTACCCCATTTGACCCATGTGAGATTAAAATCTTGGAATACAATTTTTCAAACAAAGTCGCAGATAGAATATCAACCAATGTTATTATACGCTCAACTGGCAGGCTCAAGAGATCTCTTTTTTTTTTCGCTTCTTCGTGCCAATCGATCGCTGATCAAGCTCAACATCTCCCTTGCTATAGTTTTTGCCCAAGTTGCTAAAAACAAGGCTATTCATTTATCCACACGCAACATTATTAAACATAGAGCTAAGAGCTTCAGTATACTTTTGTGTGTGTGCGCGCGCGCTGAACCTACCCATTAAAAGCTTTATTGCCTACCAGCCCCATCACTATCGTCACTATAATCTCATTGATGTTTAGCCTCCTATGAACTTTGAACTGCAAGCTGCAGTAACACTTGCACCGCTTCAACCAAAGTCGTTAAGTCAGTCATGAACCCCCGCACATGGTCTTTCCATTAGTGGGTCGAATTTTCATTCATCATATCCGAATATGCCCCAAGATATGCCGATGACATGTACAGAGTAATGAGAGTTTAGCTAAAATACTTCCCAGCGTCATGGAAAAAGTGCTCTAAGAATTGGCGATATATGTGGTACTCTAAGAGGCTAGTTGTCTTGGCCTTTCTAGTCAGGTCTAAGGACTCAGACACCCCTTCTTATAAAAAAAAGCAATAGAAGAGAAACTTATTGCAAGTTTTTATCATGTGACTTTGATTCAGGCAGCAACAAGCTATTTGGAGAATTTAACCGAAAATTAAATCTTTAATTGAAGTTCAGAGATTTGGAATACGAACAATGATACAACTGATAAAAATGAATCAAAATAGAAGAAATTGAGAGGAAAGAAATGGTTAGAGAACTTCGAAGCTACGAAGTTATTCCGAATCCACGGAATTAAATGATAAATGTTGAATCCACAATATTAGGGTTTCTCAAATCCATGAGAAAGGGTGGAAGGGCAAATTACCTACAAAGGTTGCTTTTCTATTGACCACCTTTCTCTGTGGTCCATAGAGGCAAAATGTAGGAATGGTGCCAACAGTTCATCACGGAAGAAAGGACTCGCATAACCGGAATCACTAACTAATACTAATATAATAGAAAAGAACTGCCTTTTCTGTATACTTTCCCTGGTTATCTCATAGTGGTTCTCCTCTAAAAAAATTCAATACTGGATATCAGGGGATAGGAGTAGGATGCAACTTTTACGGGCCAGCCCACAAGCCCGACCCTATCTGGCCGTAAAACTGCAAGTATGGGCCAGAATTTTAATGCATAGGGTCAGGCCGGGCCACAAAATTTATATCCAGCTAGGAATCCCCCTCCAATCCCCCGCCCACGGCGCCAAACCCCGCCGATCCCAAACCACCCAAACCCTCCTCCTCCTCCGATGATCCTTTTGCTGCCACCCTCCCTCCTCTCCCCGTTGGAACTCCACTGCCTCCCTTCAGCTCTCTCCGAACTCTCCTCCGCCAGCAGCTCGCCACCTCCTGCCTTCGGCTTCCACAATCTCGAACATCGCACAATCATTCTCGCCGACGAAAGTGTCACGCCCCAGATTTCCAAGGCCCTATTTACGCGGAAGCGACATTCCAATGAAGGTCAAGGGTAGGAAACCAGGGACGGACCGAATACTCGAGACTTCCACTATCCCTTTTTAATATCAGGGAACATGCAGGATCATCACGACTTAAACAATAATTACTTACAAAATATGGAATAACTGAAAAGATATCTAAATTGTTATTACAAAGTCTTGAAACGTCTTAACACAACATAAAATAAAGTAAAACGGCGCGTAGGCCGCGAGTTCAAGCATCCAAATCACAATAAAATAAATAAACAAGTCTTCTGTCTCCATCGTCCACTCACGTTGCTGATTGCCGTCACCGCTGCTCCTCCTTAATTCCTGCATCAGAGGATGCATGAGTATTCCATAGGAAATACCCAGTAGGATACAGAAAAATCACAGTGGAACAAATGGTACAAGAGATGACTCCAAAACAGATATAGGTCAACAGACTTGGTTTAACAAACTGATTTCACGTATCTGAACATCTGACATCCTCGACTCATCATAGTCTAGGAATTAATGGTCAAAGACTCCAACTTACACAGAGTAATGGAGATAAAATATTAATATAAGCTCTGGACATCTAAAGTGTCAGAGGTAACAATTTCTGCTCGCAAACTGTCCATTTCTTCATGGAAAACAATACCAGAACATCCTAGAGGTTCTACAGTGGAACCCGGCCATGCGTCTAGGGATGCTGGCCCCATCGGTGCTTACGGGCACAATGGGCGGAGATTGCAGACCTTCCGTAATGTCATACAATCTAAGCGCACGCGGTTGCCGTCATCGGCTGAACTATAGAGGTTCAATATCATCGGAGATCTCGCAGGATCTAGCAATGGCTCGTGAGCATACTATGATTCCGACTAAGAGCTCTCAGAAATGCTACTTAGTGGAGAAACAGTTTCCTAGAACATCGGGTTTTATTCTGAAAAGGGCTTAACTCAAAGCTTTCTGAATTTCAACTCTTCATAGGAGTAGAATACAATTGTCGATCACAATCCAAATAGACTCACTAAGGAGTGTTTGAATATCTCAGAACAAATAGGTCTGGGAACTCGGTTGAGACCCGACCGAAAGACTCATCAAAAGACCCATCACTGGTTCGCCAAAGGTCCATGCTCCGCCGTCTTCATCGTCGTGCCTAATCCTAGAGTTGACAATCCCCGACACGAAAATGATGAAATGACGTGTCTAAAATGGACCACGTCAGAGATTCCGGAAGAGATTCACGCTAAGAATACTCTTGAGCCATAGATAACTCAAGAGAATGACACAAAGGATAATTAATAACGGACACCCCGTTCGACTCTAGGATCCGACTTACACTTTTAAGTTGACTGATCCCGATGGTCTTATAAGTAGTAATATACTTAATTAAAGTCTTTAATTATTATCTTAAATTAAGTTTCTTATTATTATTATTATTAGGGTTTAAGGGTTAATACGCGCAGGAAACCAGTTCTGTCCAAACAGAACAGCCCACTTCCGAAGGTCACTACGCCCTGAACCCAGAGAACTAACTTCTGAAATTTTTATCCCAGATTCCCTCAGATGTCTAGTTTACAGATTGACAAACGGTTTACTGTTTGGATTTTTCTACAATTAGATATCATTTTTAGAGTGGGGTCTGTCTGCGTAGGACTGCTCCTGGCCGAGACCACTTAACACAAGTTATACCCATTAATTAATTATACAACTTTTTATAATTCCCTAATTACCCTTACTGACACTCTTAACCTTTTCTTAATGTATTTTACAGAGCCTAAGGGTTCTGGAATTATTGATTTAATCTCAGCATTAGGTTACACTTATCACCCGATTGCTAATCTTTTAACTTGATTCTTATATATCAAAAGTATTGAACAAGCCAAGTAAACTTGGACACCTCCACGACCCAAACAGGTTCTGACATGACGTCAGACCACTCTCGGACTTCAGAGTGTGGTGCCAAATTGATTACTCAAATTAATCACATACTTTACATATGATATACACATATACCCTTACCCGATGGTGTTTATAAGCAATAATGTAATAATCTTGTAATTAAGCCAAAAGGACAACTATTCCCGGACGACAAAGCTACTGGTCCATGACCAAAGATTCAAACTTTATGACATCAGAGAGTGAATTAATACCTTTAGAGATCAATACACGAAGTATCAACAAGAATCACGCCGAAAATGGCATAAGACAATAAATCGGCGAGTATCAATCAAACCATAAGGGATTCAATAATAAATCATGACAAATAACTCCGGATAGAAGTTGGACGTCAACTTTATGCAATAAAGGTGACAACTTTCTGGAATTTATGCAATGGGGGACGTCTAACTAGGCATTAGGATACTACGAATCAAGCATAAGAGTACCGAATGAAGCATTTCATATAATATGAATCAATAACATCATGGTATACTCGATAATTCATGTCATTTGAAATTAAATCAAGGCATATAATATCTCAGTATGAGCATCAAAAGACTACTCGAAATCATGTCAAAAATCATGAATCACACATGTGGAAAAAAAATGCTCCTACCTCTTATGACAAACCGAAAATCCCTTTGCGTAGAACGCTCCTTGCTTCGCGCCTTCTCTTACGTCCGTCGATTCTCCACACCACGAAGTGATGAAAGGATGAAGAAGAGGTGCTGGTTTAGAGAAGTGTGAAGGAGGGAGAAGGCACACCAAATGGGGACGCAGGCTAAAGGGAAGCCGGCCCCTTTTTTGTCCCCTTTTTATAGGTGATTCAACCCCTAGGCTAAGCAATCTCGACCGTCCGATTACCTCTCATCCAACGCTCACGAAAAGGTCCAGAAAATGCAATCTTTCCATTCCAACAAGCTCCCATATCCAGCCTCATCAGAATATTTGGATTGCCAATTAGTTGGGGTCAAGCTAATCTCCAAGATTTTCCCAAACCGAAAAAGGTAAAATTGCAACTCCATTTGGGCGCCCAAACCAAAAGCCACCTAGGTCCAAATTTGAATGGTAAGCTTTGGTAAGATTCTCCTTGAGGCTGATTGGCTCCTACTAAAATTAGTTGTAATCAAATCAATTAAGAGGTTGATTAAAGAGATAATTTGCAATTATGCCAAGTAACCACCTGGGCCAAATCTATTCCCACGATCTGCTCCTCTACACAAATGGCGCCCCCTCTTGTTATTGGAATATGCTTTGGCATCTTCCTTAACTACCAATCACCTCCCTTAAATATGCCCTAATCAAATCAATTACAGATTAGGGAATCCATTAATTCAAATTAGTGCAAATCAATTTACAAGAGATCTCCCCACGATTTGGCTTCCCAAATCGTGGGTCCAAGACGTCCACGTCACCCATGAGGTGGCGTGACCCTCAGGGTCCACGTGGCCCTTCTATGGATTTTGCACGTCTAACAACACAGATCGCTGATGAACGGTTAAGATAACTTATACGCGTGCTGAGCAGTTCCACCGTGCACGAGTCCTGTCCTGGTGACACATCCACTGGGCCCCGTCACACGTGCACTCGCACACGTGACTAGCCCTAGCCCTGACGCTCGACTGGCCCTGGCGTCAGGTGTATCAAACCCTGGCGCCAGATAGGTCACGGCGCCAGGCCCAGTCCTCGCGCTCGGAAAAACCTGCCTAATCTGGCTAAACAATTTTATTTGACCCAAAATCATCAAGATAGGGTTTCATAAGGCCAAAACGAAATACCAGATCAAATGGCACGACAGATACGAAAACTTTCCTATTTTAGACCAGTTTCCTAAAATAGCACTTTCCAAAAACGTACCGATTTTTCGGGTGTTACAGAAAGTGTTCGGTCCTACTTTGTGATCTACACATAAAATATGCATTTTATTATCTCCTAAACTTATATTTATGATAGTGTTTGATTAGAATTACAACTACTTTAATTTAGTTTTTTTTATTTTTGTAGGAAACAAGAGCAAGATACAAAAATGAGATGAAAAGAGACCTCAATGGTTAAATTTTCATAACTTTGTGTAAAAATCTTTAATTGGATTTTCAAGTTTATGTTAAAGTTCAAGAAGTCAGCTTTCCAACGCCACCAACCACGTGTAATTTGGAGTTCGGAGCATAAAGTTATAGCCATTTAAAAATTATGAACAGTAACTATGATCAATCGGCATTTCAAACACGATCGATCGCCAGAGCCGTAAAATAGTGTTTTTGAAGAAAACGATCGATCAACACTCAAAACGATCGTATCTACTGGAGTTTTTGGATCCGCACATTACAGTAAACACGATCGATCGGGCATAAAATGATCGATTGGCTGATGAGACAAAACGGACGATCGATGCAACAATGTTGAATTTAACGAAGGAAAGTGATCGATCGCGAAGCGATCGATTGGCTATACGGATGATCGATCGGTTTGTGCGGCAAAATTGAAATAAGAATTATTTCGACTCGGATTTGGAAGGGGACTTCGTGGTTTCTCTTCAAACATATAAATAAGCCTTAATGGAGAATGTTTTGGGCTATCTTGGAGATCACCTTTGAGCTATATTGGAGGCTAGAGAGGAGCAAGAGAACGAGTCTTTTAGAGCAAAGAAGAAGAAGGATTCATGATAATGGATCTACATAAACAAGCTTCTCTTTTCTTTCTTTCTATGTGTAACTAAACTTTTATTCAAGGCTAGATGAAGCCCTAGATGTGTATTGCTACTCTTGATAGTTTAATTTTATACAGTTGATATGATTCATGCTTAATGCTATTTCATGAGTTTCTTTTGAGTGCTTGACCATAGGTTTAATTGATATGAATGAAATTAAATCTTTTTAATTCATGTGCCTAGCTAAAAGTAGGCTGGTGTTAATTCTATGCCCGACCAAAGATAGAATTAGCTACAATAATTTATAATGGATGAACTCTCGTGTCCAACCAAGAACGTGAATGGATTCATTGTGATTTGTGTGTCTGACTATGAACACAAGTTACCATATCATATTAACTTATGCTTAATAATAATTAAAAGTAGTAATTACATGTCTAGTGGTGGATTCTCTACCTTGATATTCTCCATATTGATTGAATCCCAGTAATTTAGTTAAAAGTTCATTGATTTCTTAGTCTAGAATCAACACTGCCGCTTTCTTTTGAATTTGGTAAAATATTAATCCATCTCTGAGGTTCGACAACCTTTCTAGACTCGCCGTAGTACAATTGCCTATTGCACTTGCAAGGGTTTTAATTTTAAACGATCACTTTGCCCTCCCTCTGAACGAGTTTCCTCATGTGGACGCAGTTGCTGTCCCTGAGTGATTTTTGCCACCCCCTGGCGGGGACCATGACTTGCTAGACGCGTTTTTTAATCGTCATTGTATTTGCCTCCCACGCATGCCAGCGGGGTAAGCCTGTTGGACGTATATTAGCGGGGTGGAATTGAGGGTGGGGATCGAATTGTGGCTGAGGAATATTGGGCATCTTTGGGGATAGACGAGCAGGGTAGCACTGTAATATAAGTTTTTTTTAAAAAAAAAAATTTCTCCATATTTAGTTTTTTTTATTTGCAAATAAGTTCATTCATTTGAATGATATTCTGTAATAGGATCACAGTGATCTATAATAAATTTCTGCTGTAATATGATTACAATGTTGTAATATGATCACAATAATAACATTGGGTCACAAAAATAATATGCCAATTGAAAGGCCCGAAAGCCCACAACCCGACCCTAAGCCCGCTTAAAAATAAGGCCGGGATGGAATTTTTAAATTGGCTTAGGGCTAGGATCGGGCTAGGACCGAGGTTCTAATGGTTAGGGCTCAGGTAGGGCCAACCTCTAGCCCGCAATAGCTCGACCCGCTTGCACCCCTAGATAGGAGCATACTTTGGATAAGAGGAAAAGTACTCCTTGATCATTTCTATGGTTGGCATCCTACTCATGGTGACCTAGTCGAATTGGGGAAAGCGGTGGGTATCATTGCAGCCCAGATCTTGCCTACCCACTTCACATCTCCTTCGCATATATAGCAGATGGCACGAATCAAATTTTGGGTAGATTAGGGGATGAAAGAGGAGAAAATCTGTATAAAGAGGGGCAAATAATTGCCAAGGATAAGGAATGGGTAATGGGAGCTAATTTCTTCTTGCTTGCACTGATTTCAAATGCAGCCGGGCTTCGTTGGATGGAGGGAGTAATGATCACTAAAATAACATTAAATCACTAAACTAATCATAAAATTAGAAATATGTATACACTAATAATGACTTGCCTACTAATAATCAAAGCAAAGCCTAGCGCTGAAATTTTACGAAGTGACATACAGTTTTTTTTATGTAAGCGCCAACTCTGAAATGCCATCTGTTCTCAAAGTCACCACGTCCATGGTGTTAATAATCCTTTGATATTCAATTTTACTGTTTGAACAAACCCCTCTATCCATAGCGCTCGCAACAAAGCCCCATGAATGCAATGATTGACCATCACTTTCAACTAGCTAAAACTTAAAAAAATGCATTTCATTTTCGCTATGGAACTACGGTAGACGACTTCGTTTTCTTTCCCATCTACTGTCTCAAACTGCACTATACAAAAACATCTGACACCATCACCCCTCCCTCCCCTTTGATGTCTTTGGTCTCAAAGCTGCTTACACTTTGTGCCACAATGCCACAAAACTAATTGCAAGTATCCACATGAAGCTATTGCACATAAACGGCATCCTCCTTCCATTCCTATAACTTCTTTTCAACGAGTGACAGCGAATTAATCAATTTCTCCTTCTTCAGCATCATTTACTACAGAATTATTCTGGAGTTCACAAGCCTCTTCCTCCTCATCCTCCACTTTCATGTACAATCCAAGCTGTTCTAAAGGATTGATCCCTCCAACCTTAAAACCATCAATCTCACCTTGCAAGTGATCTGAGCCAGTCTCACCAATTAAGCTCGTCAAATGTTCAGCAGGAGCAGTCCCCAGCATTTCTAAGTCTTTCAGAAATGGGCACTCATTAATTTCAACAGTTTTTTCCATCTGCAGTCCATATTAATACACAGTAAGTAAATGTCAGAGGCGAGAGGGTCTAATAGTAAATGTTTAAATTACCTTCTGTAATGCTTGGCGTGCTGCTTCTCTTTCAATTTCTAGCTTCCTTTTAGCAGCCTCTTCCTCAGCTTGTCTGCGAGCATTCTCGACAGCTTTGGCTTCAGCTTCCAGCCGAGCGCGCTCTGAATTTAAAAGTAATTATGATGTTATTTTGAATGTATCACCAGTAGAAATACATAGGTAATTCAAAACTTCACTGCACATTGCATTTAGACGATTATGATATCATTTACATAGCAACATTACTAATCAAGTTCAAACCTTCTCTTTGTTGCTTCTCAAGCTTCTCCCTCTCTTGACGCATTTTCTCAAGATCAGCTTTTTCGCCCTGAGATGGCAGAAGTTCGTTTAGCTACGTATAGGGCACAATAGTTGTCAATCGTAAAACCTTCATCATCATCATCATCATCATCATCATACGCCTTATCCCAGCTATCTGGGGTCGGCGGCATGGATTATATACCGCATTTGACTCTTATCGGAATCAAAATGGTACAAAATCCATACAAAGAAACATAGTGGCAAGTTTTTACGCCGGATGCCCTTCCTGACGCAACCCTCCGAAAAGGGGACAACGATAAGGAGATTCAACATCATCATATTCATCATACACCTTTCCAAATATGTAGATTGGCTTCATGACATGATGGTTGCACATGAAATATTAATATAGCCATCTTCTATCACAAAGCTGGTAACAATCAAAACCAGTCTGCTTTTACATGGGAGCATGGCTTATCATGTCAATCGTAAAACCTTCTCTGAGATATATAAACAGACCTTATCAAGAGTCTTCTCTCGAGCTCTAAGAATCGTATCAGCAAAGCGGATGCGCAATAAAGCTGCCCTATAGAGCTTGTCCGGGGAGACCTGTCTCCCATTCTTCCCTAAGATGCACATGGCATTCAATGATAAGAATTTGCACGATATCAAATTCCGTTTTCAACGTCACATCTCATTCTTCTCTAACCAAACTCATTACAGGCTTACCATCTTGGCTGCTCTCTGCCTCAGTTGACATTAACCTTGAAGGTTGGCTTTGTACATCTTGGTCAACATCATCTGCAGATGCTGAATTTGAAAAAACAAGTTCCGCTTCCTCAAATTAGAAAAATGTCATCATTAACATACTCCTTGCACTGTAGCAAATCCTTGTATATTTTGACAACTCACCATTTTTCTCATGAGGATCAACAAGATCACTTCTCTCATGATCCAACGCTTCTACCAAAGCAGCAGTATCCTGTATGTATGGAATTTGGCAAATTTATATGTAAGATTTCAACAGATCTAACAGATAGCAGATAGCAGATAGAATCTTCCAAGTAGAGTTCTTGTTACTTTATCAAATGATAAACATAACTACATAGGCACGTAGATGCATTAAAAAAACCACCCAAGCTTTTTTTATACTAGAACCAAAGTGTCTGCATCTCTTAAACTTAGACTCAGACCTTTAGCTGGAACAATGGAATACCTTGATAGTACCCACAGAAGTTGCAGTTTTGGCAGCAGCTGATTTACTTGAAGATGAGCTGTCAGCTTCTGAATCTAAAAGCCAAAGCAAGTAAAAATCAGCAGAGGGTGAGACCCGATGAACAGTAGCACAATACGCACAAAAATTCATATTTGTGCAATAAACAGTTACGAACCGATCTGACAGCTAAAACAATCAAACAACATTCATATGTTGTATTACTGGACAATAAACAGTTACCAACTTTAAAACAATCAAACAACATTCATATGTTGTATTACTGGACAATAAACAGTTACGAACTTTAAAATCCACTACCTGGAACATACACCCATATTGACATGGCAACTTTTGCACGAAAAAAAAATGTGTTAACTTCAATCCCAAAGAAAAACGAAGGGCAGAATGAGCTTTGAAGTCAATCTAATGCATAACTACTGAATGAATGAGAGACAAAAAGAGAACATATTAGAACTAACCACTAGATGAGGAACTCAAGTCACTACTTGAGTTACTCAAACTGCTGCACTTGCTGTCTCTAACAGCTACATCCTTTTCAATCTCCACAGGGACATAGCTTGGGAGTGGAGAATTATTTTCACAGATATCTATATCTTCATCCTGACAAGGGTCATCGCCTAAGATGCAAATCATTACAACTATTAGATCTAAAACATAAGGATTGGACAGCAGCTGCTTCTTTTAAAACAACAGAATGTTCTATTACCATTGCAGGGCTGCGTAGAATGATTAGTAAGCCCAGATTCATTCATAGGCTGCACACGGTCAAGACAAACATTATCATAATGCAAATAAATTTTCGATAAAGTAGAATTAAAAGGCTCAAGAAAAGCCATAAGATCACCATTTCAGATACCTGCCCATCCACCTTCTCTCCTCGCTGCTGCATATGATCATCTAAAAGACTCCTTAATGTCAACAAAGTGTCATGGCCCAGCGTTTCAAGATCAATTTCCATCTCGCTCTCATTCATATGGACCTGACTATTTTTGCTGAGATAATCAATCACGGATTCTGGCATGTCCCCTGCAAGATCCTCCAATTCCTCCTTCAACCTCCGCTTTTCAACATCTGTCATAACTTGAATTATACCTTGCCTATATACTATACTATCTGCTGCAGGGAGGTTCCACTTATTCAGCTCCACTAAAGCCTGATCAGCTTCTGCTTCTCTAAACATCGCTACGTTATCTAACATTGGCTCTGAATCAGCCAAAGCAAGTCTCTTCTCAATAACTTTCCACCTCATTTCAAAAAACTTGCTAAGAATGGCAGCCATGACATGAAAATCATTCCTAGGAGGGTTGTATGTCATGGCATTTGAGAAAGTAAGCCTCACATCATCACGAAAACCAATAGGACTCGAGTAGGCAGCTGACTCAATCTTACTTTTCACAGTTCCCAGATCCATGGGCTGCTTAATAACAGTGAAATAGTCAGGAATATTTAACTGTACAACGTCAACAGGAGTGTTGAATGCCCAACCATGCTGATGTGACATCAACTTCTTGAGTAGTGCCTCGCACTGCTTCATTAACATCGGAATTGGAACTGTTTTAATCACAGAAGGACGAGACGGACGAGAAGCAACTTGATTCATGGTTCCCAGCGAGCCCAAATTTCTCTTCTTCGAATGGGATCCTCCACTTCTTCTGGACAAGGGACGCTTCTTCTTCTGCCCGGTTGATAATTCCAATGATTTTCTATTAAAATTATTTGATACCGGCTGATTGACAGGCCTCATTAATGCATTATTAGTTTCAATATCTACTTTGTCAATATCACTCCCATCCATAAGAATATCAGAAATTTTCTTCTGTAAAATTCTTATCTGTTCAAGCTCGGCTCTTAGCTTCATTTCCAACCCTTCCCTATCGGACTTAGACATCTTTGAAACCGGCAGAACACGTATAGGAATATCAAAATCGTCAAAAATATCAAAATGTGAACTTTTCCTATTTCGAAAGGAGGAATCTTCTGAAGCCATCATTTCTGCGTCTGACCAAGTCGAGCTTCTCAAACCTTCCTGTACCGCTCCGCTATCAACAACCAAGCGGTTCTTCGAAACCAACTGACCTCCTCCAGAGAATTTTTGCGTCTTTGACATCGTTGCAACTAAATACTCCTCTGGAACCCTTTTGGAATCTTTCTGTTTCTGTTGGCTGCACCCTAACAGAACAGTAGGTGCCATACGCTTACTTAATCCCGGTTCTGCACAAACCATCAAGCCAACAATCTTGAACACACTAGAGCCAAGAAACTCTAAATCATACTCATAATGGATAAAACAATTCAATTCCTTCTAATTAATCGTCCATTTTGGAAAACAAAATGTATCCATTTAAGTCATGGTACTATTAAATTATAAAATTTCCTTTACAAGTTCGTTTTTCATTTCAATTCTTGGTCGTCATTCTGTACACCTCCATTCCTCCAAATCCATCCCAACTACTCCAATTCACAACAAGAGAAAAGCCAAAAACGCCAAACTCACCTTCCTTCACTAAACGTCCCCGTTCAAAATGAAAAACCAAAAAAAGAGAACAAACTGAAACCCAATCCGCCAAAGATTGCAACTTTTCAACCACACTCTCCGAAAAAATGCCGCCCACGAACAATTAAAACCGCAAGAAAATCTCGAAAACGCAACCCCATTTCCCAAAACAAAAACACAATAAAACACAAAGAATCAAGAATCAATTCCAACCCATTTGGGGCGAAGTGGTAACGATGGTACGCCAGAGCCCAACAGTCCCGGGAACGAGTGTTGGTGCCGTGGTTTCGATATACGCCATTAACTTGAGGTAAATATCCAAAAGAAAAAAAAAGAATCAAGAATCAATACCGACCAAAACCTACCAGGGCTTTCTCCTAAAATCTGGTCCAATACAGCGAGCGAAAAACCCTAATCCGACCACTGGAAATCGCCGCAAGAAACCCTAGAAAGACCTTCCCTCTCCTCCGCCCCTTCTTCCCCCCGGCTCAGACGACCGCTCCATCACTAGCTGAGGCGCGCGCTTCGATAGCGAATTTATAGAGCCCGCTGGAGGTGCTTTGGGCGATGTGGATCGTCGGATTTGTCTGAGAAATTTAGAAGATTTGGTGGACGGTGAAGATGAGAAGCTGATTGAGTCGTGGGGTCGTAGTTGGAAAGAGAAGGACGAAATTTCTGCTGACTTTCTCCTCGCTCTTCCAGATGAAAGCGTGTGACCTCTACAGAACCGCACGTGTTCCCATGACACGTTGATTACGGAGGAAGGGTAATATCGTCATTGTAGTTCAAAAATCGTAAGTACAGTCCATTTGTGGAACATGGGCCTAATTGTAGATTATTAGGCCCATCTCCCAGTTCCACGTGTCCGTCACACAGTTCCACGTGCCCATCACGATGGTAAGCCTCCATCTTCCTCCCCTCCTACGAGCCCCACGTCCCCTCCCCACTAAGGAATTCCGTATCGGATATCGGTATCTTATCGGTGGCCTAAAAGATAAAATATCTCGGAGATATATAAGAGATATTTGTAAAAAAATATCGGTTGTCAAAAATTAGTTTTTATCGTATACTTTCACAATCTAACTTCTAAAATAAATTATACTAATTTAGACAAATCATAAGTTTTAAGATATGTATATTAAAATAGGAACACAAAGGGAAAGTTACCTCTTTTTATATTTTTTTCGAAAATATATTTTTTAAATGACGATGTATCGGTCCGAAACCGAATAGGCGATATTGTAAAAAACTTAAAAATTATATTTAACCGTATCGATTTATCGGGTGAGACCCTATATCGATATGGAATTCCTTGCTCCCCGCACAACTCTGGCACCCGCTCCACCGTCATGCAGCTCCATGCCGGCCGCACGGCCTCCGGCGCCGACACCACTTGTGGTGCTGACACCACCATTGAGACCCACAACGGCTGACTTAGATTGAATAGATGAGGCCACCAGGTTCAAGGTTAGTGGGGGTGTACGCCCTCAATAAAACCTACATTTACATCTTGCACGCACGCACTAAGACATACTTGGGTACATGATATATTTGTAGAGTTTTTATCGAGGACATAGCCATTATGTCCCATGTGGTTTATTTGTGAGGTTCACAACGTTGAGCCTATGTCTGGCATCCATAGGCTCAAGTTAAAATCATACCCTTTTTGTGTGAAACACTCCTGTGAACCCTTATCAATACTGTATATAGGAAAATAAAAAGTCCATGACCCCTTATGATTAAGGATAAAATGAAAGGTTAAGACTTAAGAGCCTTTACCCTTAATCCGATCTCCATCTATTCCCCCCACATTGGATATCAGATCAAGGCTGCCCCCTTTCTAAGTGACAACGTACGTGTACGGCAATAAAATGGCGAAGTAAGCGTACGGAACAAAACGGCAAAAAATGGAATATACAGGAAAATAACGTAAAAAATAGAAAAATAATAAAAATAAAAATTAATATAACATGTATAAATATTAAAGAATAATATATTGCAAAGATGCGCATTTAAAAAAGATGCTTAGCTTTAAATAAAAAAAATGTGTTTTATGTGTTTAAACATATTTATTTCGGAAAAAAAGACATTTTTTCTGAGTGGTTGAAACGCGAAAAACGCGTTTTATACACGTTTTAAACGCATTTCTAGTCACATAGCCCCCTTTTGGCGCCTCTTCTCCTACTAACCAACACCTCCTCCTCCTCCTCCTCCTCCTCCTCCTTACATTCACCTTGGGAAGCGTGCCGCTTCGCCGAGGCCCTCCAATGAAGATTCATTGGGCTCAGAGGACTCGCTGGGCACTTCCTCCTAGACTTTAGAGAATGCGCTTATGTAGTCCTTCAAACCTTACAAGTGGTTGAACAATTATATCTGCCCACAAGTCCAATTCAAAGCAGAAAACAGGAAAATCTCCAGCATACACAATGTATATTTTCTTCTCCATGGACACTTCTCAAGCAAAACCTTCAGCCACAGAAAGATTACTAATAAATTTGATAATTTAGAAAATTGATAAAAATTTACAGCCATTCCGCTATCATTAATGATAGCTGAGAAGTCGAACATCAAGCAGTTCTTTGAGGAGATTTCTTGGAATTATTCTTGCGGCGTATCTTTACAAGAGACTTCTCCAAATCCTGCACATGAAGGTATAAAAAGTCAGCACTATTCTGGAGAAAAGCAACACAACATTTTTTTCGTTGTCTTTTTTATTTTTTTCTTTAGTACCTATTGTCATTTGACATGTATGGAGTATGGACTGGAAGTTACAAAATTTTCATCCCAACTTGGAAGGAAAAATCTGCTGACTACAGTTGATTAGAGTTGCAGATCAGGTAGCACCAAAATTAGTACATAAAACTATCAATGGGAGCTGACAACAATTTGTTCTCTTACCATATCATGCTCAGATACAGAGACAGATGGATGAAGAAAGACAAAAAGTAGCGTCCATCACTTGAACTAAACAATTCAATATAACTTAGAAAATTATTTAAAAGTTAACCTAGAAATTAGAGCACATCTCATGCAAATTGATCACATTCCTAGGCTCCCTACCCTTACATTTTGCTCGAAATCGCAAAAACAAAAAAACTTATAAAAACAAGACAAAACCAAAGGAAAATGAGAAACAAACATAAAACCATCAAGATACAATTATACGGAAAAAGGAAGCAAGTACAAAAGAATGACTTCTACAAAATGAAAAAAAATGAAGAACATTCAGAGTTGAAACATTCAAACCAACCTGATTGGGTCCTTCAAGGGAAGCCTCTATTGTCCAAAGGCTTTCCAACTCGTAGTAAGCTCTTGCCTTCTCTTCCAGAGCATGAACTATAATGTTTCCTAGATGGCAAAACACAAAGAGGAGATGTAAGTCAGGACGATAACACCATATTCGATGAAATAATATTTGACATAAACACCAAAATACCAAATGATAAATCATGTGAATAAAAAATAACGTGGCCAAATGCACTTTTACCAAAATCAATGATGATCCATTTTCCTCCTTCATAACCTTCTACACTTGGCAACACGAGTTGCTCAGCTTTTTTTTGCTTCAGCCTAACCTGTTCAAAGGATAGAACCAAGCTGATTAAATAATGACACAAACACACCAAACAAAAATTAACATTTTCTTCACCTGTATAATCTCTCATTAGTTTAAACTATATTCCGCACCAGAAGTGGAATAAAACACATAGAATAACTAATACCTCAGTGTTTACACCTTGCACAGCTTCGTTTTGCTTTTGCTTAACCTGTTCAAAGGAAAACACAAAGCTGTTTACAAATGACATGGAACTATGGAAGAACCCTAAAAAAACATTTCCTCGATTAGTAAATCTTTCATAAGTTCAAACTATAACTGGTACAAGAAGTGGAAACAGAAGCATACAAAAATCTAATACCTGAGAGTTTTCACCTTGCACAGGTTGTTCTTGTTTCAGCTTAACCTGTATTAAATAATTATATGGGAGAATAAAAAATATAAATCATATATAATCTTTCATGAGCTCAAACTATGTCAGTACAAGAAGAGGAATCTGAAACATACACTATCTAGTACGTGAGCGTTTTCACCTTGAAGATCTCGCTTATCCTTCTTCTTAACCTGTGCAAAGGATAGGACCAAGCTAATTAAAAAGTGACATGGGTAAACCAAAACAAAAACTTCAATTAAAAATTTTGATTTCAATCTGTAATCGGTACAAGAAGTGGAATCAGAAACATACAAAGTCTAATACTTGAGTGGTTTCACCTTGCACAGCTCCTTTTTGCTTCTGCTTATCCTGTTCAAGGGATAGCACCAAGCTAATTAAGTAATGACACGGGAGAACCAAAAAAGAATCATTCAAAAAATATTTCATAAGTTCAAATTGTAGCTGGTACAAGAAGTGGATTAGAAACATACAATATCTATAGGTTCGCCATTTTCACCTTGCATAGCTTGTTTTTGCTTCTGCTTAACCTGTTCAAAGGATTGCACCAAGCTAATTAAATGATGACATGAAAACCAAAAAAATGAACATTTTCTTCAATTGTAAATCTTTCATAGGTTCAAACTATAACCGTCACAAAAAGTGGAATCAGAAACATAAAATATCTAATATTTGAGTGTTTTCACCTCGCACAACAGCCAACATATATCCTTGTTTTTTTGGCTTTCATACATGCTACTAAAAATTGAGTGGACCAACCTAGTCTGTAAAAACTAAATTTCTCAGGTTTTTCCAAACATGTCAAATCACTCTGAGTTTCAATGCCAAAACGCTTCTCAGAGATAGTTAGATGCCCAAATTGGGTAGTATGGACCAATTTTAGTAAAAAAAATGCAAAACGTGTAGATTTTTTAAATGCACGCATTATGAATGTATGTATGCCCATAGAGCAGTACAAAGCTTCACGAATGCACGCCAAGGCAAATACAACTGCCGCGGTCTATAACGCAATAAACAAGCAAAGAGATACATTTGTGAACGACGTTTTGTGTCTTTAATAAAACTTTCAGATTATCCAAGGATTTTTCCTAACGTAGTCACCCATAAAAATATGACATTCAAGCATTGTCAATGAGAAGTTAGACTCTACTTGTGCTCTCAGCCGCAAGCTCTTAAATTCTTGTGGAGTTTCCGTTATGTCGAGATAAAAACTAGCTTAACTTTTTCTGCCTTTGTTCTTCCCCTCTTGTATTCTAATCCTACCATCGTCTGGAATTATTATTACCATATGAATTTTCAGAATGAAATAAAACTAGTTCCTTTTGGAAAACCTTAAGGTGATAATTATTCCGGGCAGAGGGAGTATTAAATTTGCAATATTCTTTCTTTTTTTATATAAATTTGTAATCTTCAGAATATCAAATGGGGACGACACTGAATTTTCTCAAGACCTACATATAATCTACAACACAGAATCAACCAGCCATTGAATAGAACACAACAATAATACAAACAACATGCCCATTGCAATCAAAGTTGAAGGTATCTCCGGAAGTCAAGTCAAGAAAAGGCTCTACCTTGTAAAGGAGAGCGCCGGCGATGTTCCGGACGTGCCAGGAGGACCTCCCGGTGGCGACGACCATGTAGTCGGTCCAATGACAGAGGCTCCGGACGGGAATCACTTTCACGTCGTCGGCCCTGACACTAGAGAGGACCTTCTCCACCTCCTGCAACTCCAGGAATCCGCGCGGCCGCTCCGCCGGCGACGACGCCCAGCGGAGGAACCCTAGCTTCCATGGCTGGAGATGGAGCGGTGAAGAGGAAGAGAGGAGGCGGGACCTTATGGAGGCCAACATGGGAGCTGGTGGCGCCGTACTGGCGGCTGGCTTCCTCCGGCCCTAGCTGGGAAATGGAG
This sequence comes from Houttuynia cordata, assembly GCA_039654745.1. Taxonomy (NCBI): domain Eukaryota; kingdom Viridiplantae; phylum Streptophyta; class Magnoliopsida; order Piperales; family Saururaceae; genus Houttuynia; species Houttuynia cordata. Next base: position 29,030,128 of record CM077507.1, on the reverse strand, counting down.
GGAAGGGGAACTCGTCGGATCTCCTATGGTAGCGGTTTTACATCTGTTTCGTACTTCGGCCTTAGTGTGTGGACCCAGTGGGACCCACGTGGATGAAATGGACCAATGGTGCCCTTCCAAAAATCATGGGTATTTCTGCCAGTCTGGTACAAACTTCAGGGCGTCAGGGAGCCATCGATCTTGGAGATCAACGGCGCACACGCTTTATGCCTGCGCTCAGCTGCCAAGGTGCAATGTTTATGTAAAACGTATGCACCGTTGATCCTGGAAATCGACCGCTCTCTGGCGACCAAGCATAAACGTGACATGCCCACGTCGTTGTACCTATAATTTCTCGTGCCTTTCGCCATCTCTGAAAGAATAAGGGGTCCACTGAATGGTGGGATGGGATTGGACCACACCTGGACCCACGCATAGATACTCCTGAGTGCCGAGTTTAGAGGGTTCTTGTTTGGCCTGTGTTGATAAAAATAGTTGCAGCAAAGTGCATATTATGAGGAAAAAGTTAACATGAGACACGAGTCACACGACTCATGCGAGTCTGCATGAGGGCAATCCATCGAGCCATGTACATACCAACAGGACTCATCCTATTTGGGGCACAATTAAATTTAAATTGTGTACCATTAAGCTTTTGAGGCAACTGTAGATGAAACTTAGGAACAGTGTCCTCCTTAATGGTTCACTATTCCAAAGCAAATTAGGCTAAGTTGACGGGCAAGCTTGTTCAAGCAATCTAAACTTATTATCTTCCTTTTGCAATCCAAGCAAGATTGAACTGTCTGTTAAATCATGTAAAAAATGGTTCCATTATTTTCTGCATCCAAACAAACCATTACTAATAGGCTTCTGCATAACATATTGGAAAATCTAAGATGAATTGTTTCAATAAGTCTTGTACATTTGGGAGTCATTTTCATACGCAGTCACAGAATATAGCAATAAGATCCTCAACAATCAGTATTGTGGGTAAAAAAACAAAGAATATGCCTTCTTTTGTAAAACCTCCTTTCCAAAGGAGATAAGTTTTCAGCTCTACAATCCGAATGAGTTCTTAACAAATTCAGAACTTGTTAAATTATCATTTCCAAGGCTTTTGGGTGCATAAGAAATCCCTTTCTCTTTGAAAATTTTTCTGAACCAGCCCTTCACAAATTTCAGTTTGGGAGTTCTCCAACACCAGCATCGTTGCTGAAGATTTACTATAACACTAACAAACAGTAATACCAGGAAATATCAAACTTTGCACAGGGAGAATGAATTACGAATGGGTCCTCTTTGCAATGACATTTCTTTAAGCCACGAGAAAAAAGCAGAATGAATGGGCATGCTTATGGCTTAAAGGATTTAGTATACACATGTTCTCCCCAGATTTCAAAGTGTTTTGAGGCTGATATTTTCCTCAACCAATAGTAACAATCTTTAACAGTCATCCAAAGTGAATACAGTGAATGTGGAAATATATTGGTTTTGGACATCAGATTTTGATTGATCAAATCAATGACAAACAACAACTATTTTCAACAAAATCACATACAAATTCAGGTTGCAAATTGAATTCTGTGTGGCCATGTATACTGGTTAAAGGTGTTGAATATGCTGAGTTTCGTCAGTTCTGCTTGATAACACTACACTGAAGAACCTGCAATAGCAGCAGCTACAAAGTGGGTAACAACCCCTGTAACGAACCCCAACATTGCACCAGCAATAACCTGTGGTGATGCAAAGAAACAAAACCCTCAATTGTGAATGTCATAAATATTCTCAAGCATATTGCAGCTACTATTACTCAAGATCACATATCTTGCAGAGATTACAGGATGAGTAGTAAATAAAACCTGCAGAGGTGTGTGTCCAAGGAGTTCACGGAGGGGTCTTGTGTCAGCCAGAGGATGTTCTGCTGGAAGTTCGTAAACAATCTGATTCAGTACCTGCATCCGATTTTTGGCTAGAAAAATCAGAACTTAATTATAATTGTAGAAATAGTAAAATAAACAAATTTAGCAAATGTCCAAGAAATTGGAAAGAATTCAAGGATGATTAACAGGCCCTACCCTCATACCAGAAACTTATGATTGAGAAAGTTTTCAATAAATCAGAACATATTGTATTACTTAGTTTCCTTTTACAAGAAGCAGTAAATATTTGGTTCTTTAGTCACTTTGATTACTAAGTGTGATACTGGGCGAGAGATGAAGAAGGAACTTTATAGTGAAGCAGTACCACTAGAAGCAGTTATAACGAATACCTCAGCTTGGTGTCCCGCATGAAGCCTCACCCCAGATGAATCGTACATAACCTGCCAGTTATTATTAAACAATGAACTTCTATATGATATGAAGTAAAGATTATTACCCAAATGTATGTTTAAAGGAATAGCCAAAGCTGTGATAAAAAAACTGATATAATAATAATAAGTATTAAAAAGGTGGAGTAAAGTTACTCCACAATACGTAAAATAGTAAATATTAAAAAGGTAAATTAAGTTTACTTATGCATGCAGCACACTCGCAGATATCTGATGGCCACATGCAATCCCATACGCTTATCCATGAAGAACTACGAGCATGATGTAAGCATGCATGTAATTCACATGTATGAATATGCCCCCACCAAAGGAAGAGTGCCAGTGCAGGAAATGAGAGATTAGTTTTTTTTTTCGCTTTTACATTATTTTTTTCCCTATAGGCATCTAAATTTGAGAAGGTCCTACTTGCAAAGGAACCACTAGACTGGCTGGAAGTGCTTAATTAGCCCACTAGGAGCTATTACTGCATGATTATAGATTCACGGACATGAGGTGGACAGTTACTTCTTTATTTTTTGAGTTCAATAAGCACATGCCAGAATGACTTGAAGCTGGGACTTCAAAACACACTCAAAATTTCATATATAATACCGATAAGTTTGAAGTGGGTTACTTATTGTTCATCGAATTGAATAATATTCTTAAATTCTAAAACGTGTGCACTTACAATTATCATCCTCTTATATGCTATCCGACCATGCATTTGACAGAAGAGTTATATTTCACTTTCAAATATACTCTGTATTAACTTCAATAAACAGTTATCGTTGGGTGATTGGAAGTTCTATAATCATCATATGTAGATTTTTTGTCAACGTTAGCTTAACATCTTTGTCAACGTTAGCTTGTCAATGTAGCCATGCTCCCATGTAAAAGCAGACTGGTTTTCATTGTTACCAGCTTTGTGATGGAAGATGGCTATATTAATATTTCATGTGCAACCATCATGTCATGAAGCCAATCCACATATTTGAAAAGGTGTGTGATGAATATGATGATGTTGAATCTTCTTATCATTGTCCCCTCTTTGTAGGGTTGCGTCAAGAAGGGCATCCAGCGTAAAAACTTGCCACTATGTTTCTTTGTATGGATTTTGTACCATTTTGATTCCGATAAGAGTCAAATGTGGTATATAATCCATGCCGCCGACCCAGATAGCTGGGATAAGGCGTATGATGATGATGATGATGATGTTAGCTTAACATCTTCATGAATTAATGCTGATATGTATAAATAAAAAAAATGAAAGGTCAAAAACGTTATGGAGCATATGAATTTGGACATCCATCTTAGATTTACCTACCAAAAGTTGACTTAAGCTAAGTTAAATCATCGACTTATTTCCTCGTCTATCCTCAAAAGAGGCATATATGAGGGAGAATGCAGTGTAACATTAGATTTCAGCAGTGAAAATATAACTGCAAAGCGATCAACTTAAACCTGAAATTTCCCAGCATGGAATAGAAAGTATAAAGTAAGAACTTACAATACAGGCCAAAATCATGGCCAGAGCAAACGTTGATCCTCCAAATCCTTCTTGAAATCCAACAGCTGTTGCAAGCGCAGTGACTGTAGCAGAATGAGATGATGGCATCCCACCAGAGCTAATTAGTTGTTTAGCATCCCATCGTCTTTCCTTGTACCTGCATATCTAAAAGCCTTTGATTCTTAGGAAAGCTAATTATATTAACCCCCAATTTAATCTTTAATATGATCTTGTACACTGGTCAAGACGATTCATAATCATAATCATAATCAAATAGCGCCTTTTTCCAACTATTTGGAATCGGCGACACGGATCTTACTCCTCCATTCAAGCCTATTTTGGGTTACCTCTTTTGTAAGAGATAGTAAAGTCAAATTTTTTTTATTAACTCCATCCAAGTTCTCTTAGGTCTCCCTCTCCCTCTTTTAGCATCGTTTATATGTATTCCTTCTAATCTGGACATCTAATGGTCAAGTTCTCTTAGGTTTCCCTCTTCCTCTTTTAACATCGTTTATCTGTATCTCTTCTAATCTGGGCATCTAATGGTCAAGTTCTCTTAGGTCAAGACGATTGAGTAAGTAATTAAAATTATACCACGGGAGGGAACTCATCCAAGATTCTAATTTAATATGCATGATTAAGGATACAACATATAGTTTGCAATCAGATTAAACATCCAGCAGAAAAAAGAAAAAAAAAACTGTGGAAGCATCTCCTTGTGTTTTTTTTTCTATAACAAGGGGTGCCAAGAGTCCCTAGTACCCGACTAGAAGGGGTAGGGCAACCAGCCTCTTAGAGCACCATATCCTACCGTCAATCCCCTCAGGCATGTACAAGACCCACCTATCAATCTATCATACAAACCAGGTAAATCGGGAAATAATACCAGGTGGGCGGCCAACGGAGTGGGAGTTCGTTTCTTTCTATTAAGGGATTCTCCGTAATCTCCTCACATGATCTACTCCCAATCCGGAGTGATTCCCTACATGTGATGTGAGGAGATTACAGAGAATCCCAGATTGGGAGTAAATCATGTGATGAGATTACAGGGAATCCCAGAGCCGCCGCGCTGCCTTGGCCATCCATCTCCTTCTCCGGCGACCGGCGCGACTTCGTTCTTCCTACGTCTTCGTTCTGTCTCCCACCCAGAGGCATTGGGAGTAGATCATGTGAGGAGATTACGGAGAATCCCTTAATACTTTCGAATTATCAGTCCGACGATAAGTTAATTGGTGACTATCAAATTGTACTAATCTTCCTAAAATCATGAATCATCATCATATTTTCCAATTAGATTATATCAAGCAAAAACCATTAAAAAGAATTAAACCCTTGTACCTCCTAGCTAAAACTCTCCCGCCCTTTATCGCAAAACAAAGAAAACAACAACGAATTAGCCACAAAATTCCAACAACCCCAAAGAGGCTCAACTCAATGACCATAACATAAAATTCAACAACCTTGCAAACGAAAAAGGAAGGATCAGCGGAAAGAAGGGGAGGCAGAAAGTACCAGGTGGTGAAGAACTTGATGGACTGCGCGACCAAGAAGGCGACGAGAGACGAAATGAGCGACACGTTCACGAATATGGACGACGACACGCTAGCATCCTCCATCTTGAAGGACCTCAACATTAGTCGAATCAGAATCATCATCAATCCCGAAGAAGAGAAGAAAGAAGAAGAAGAAGAAGAAGAAGAAGACTGGGTCAATAAGGAAGAGCGGGGAAGGAGGAAGGAGAGCTTTTAGGAGAAGAAGCTCGGAATCTCTGTAACCACCAGTCTCCCATTTCCCGCACTCTTGGCGGTGGCGGGGGGCGGGAGCGCATATAAATTATTAGATTTTCAGGAAAATATAAATATTATATGCGCTAGATTCATGGACGCACGCGTTATGGTTGTGGGGATGTGCGGGCCCTACGAATGGGCTTGCTTCTAGTGCGGGTGTGATGCGTGCGGATTTATATACTCCCTCCTTTCTAAAATATTATATATATTTAAAAATATTATATATATTTAAAAATATTATATATATTTTATTAAATCATGTGATTTCCTCTTTCTAAAAATTAGAGGATAAAGATTAACTTGAACGAGCACATGAGTTGGACGTCATATCAAGGAGAATAAGGGGCCGTTTGGGGCATGATAAAGCCAAAACATCCAGTGTGGATTTTGAATGTCCACTGTAGCATCTATGTTTTTTCCAATATCCAACTGAAATACGTCATGAGGTATTTCAGCTGGATATGGAAAAAAGTTGGATGCTACAGTGTAACAAAACATCCAGTATGGATGTTTTGCTTTTAATCACGCCCCAAACGGCCCCTAAGTCACATGACTTCATTGTAGTTTCATGGTCTAATAAAAATGAGAATTTTCTTAAATATATACAGTATTTTAACGGAGAGAATATTTTAAGAAAAGATGGAATATGCAAGAGCTAATTTCGATCTCATTAACTGCCGCATTTCAGGTCCTAACTTTATGATTATTTCTCGAAGTAAGTCCTAAGTTTCTTATTCCCTCCGTGCGGAGTAACATTATTTTCACTTTGAAGCCAAATGCTACGACTGGATGGAGGGAATATTTAAATGAGGTGGACCCATAGGGGCAATTGCTGCAATTTGGGAGTTTGTGGCGTATGGATTAATGACGAATGAGGAATACTTGACACAGCATTGGTTGTTGTTAAATTACGCTCTACATCCCAATGTAATAGTCCTAATTAGAAAATTAAGATGAGCCATTAGAATGGGACGGAGAGCCGCCGTGCTGCAGACGCTATGCGTATGTATAGCTGCGTACGGCAGGCACTCAATTGGACTCAATTCTGTGTGCTGCTGTGACTGTCTTTCCAGGCCAAGAAACCAATAAAGAAAGTACTTTTGTTAGCTAACAATTGGGTGAATTACCCGTCACCTATTGAAAACTCTGCACACAACCCTCAACACTTTTTTTTTATACAAGCAACTCTCATCACTTAATTTCCCCTAACAAAAAGCTATGACGTCGTCGAATTTTGATTATTCTAAGATAATTTAAGCTTTAAAGAATCTATTATATATTGATTAACTTCTCCTAACTTTAGAGATAATTATTATAGAGCATGGCGCATAAGGTGGACGCTGCCATCAGATACTGCCTGCCAAAGAATGATTTCCATTTTGTACCTAAAATGACAAGGTAATTTGATCGAAGCGTACACGGAAGAACATTCGGCATGATTTAGTTAGAAAGCACTCTGTAAACATATATAGAAGAATCGTTACTGTGTTGCAGGATTTATGGTTCCATCTCCTTGTCAAAAAAAAAAAAGGTGCCATCTTCTTCACTGGTTGCTGAGTGAAGACTTTCGCTTACAATATTACTTATCGATCTCTAACAAGAGTCCCTTGCCAATGTACCAAAAAGTGAGAGTTCTACCGTCCTCTTCCTAGTCCAAAATATGAGCAGTAAAGTTTATATCTTCAATCGAATACTTGAAGAATTTACAGCTTACAACCAAATTTTTTGGACAAATATTAACTGCTAACAAATGAAGGTTTAGGAAGAGAAGATTATGAGAAGCAATTTATTCTTGCAATTAGACAAGGAATGGTTGGTGCATATAGACAATAAGCTTATAAATCGATGAGCAGCAATGTAGGTGAAATTTTGCAGCTATCGGGAAGAGCGCACTGTTCTTCCACATATCTTGGAGAAGACTCTCTCCATATCAGAAATCAGATCTTCTGTTACCTCTGACTTTGCCCTCCACGCTATACGTTCATCTGGCCTAACCAAAAATAGCACCTCCATCAGTTAATCGACAAAAGTCCCCCCAAGAGGGGAAAGTTGGTGCTTTCCTACATTCCATAACATCTACCGTATTGCTCATTATGTTCCATGCGGCTTCATTTCTCTTCATATTGGAAGATCCATCAGGCCACATGTTACAGACCTTAAGAGATACTGCAAGTCGCTCTGCTGCCTCGGCAAAAGTTTCTGCCAGATTTAATGACTCATCTCTTGGTGCCATAATTATAAGAAATTCAAGTTTATCTCCGCTTACAAAGGTCCCATGCTTATGTTAAAACAAAAACTTTAATTGTTGAAGTGAATATACTCTGTTCGGTTCTGTGTTTAATGCCATCACTTTCACATGAGGCAATCATAATTCGGTCTGAGGGAACATAGTCCTTCCTTCGACCACTAGGAGCTTCAACTGCTAGTTGCGCTTTAGCAATAGTGTCAGGAACAAGAGCTCCTTCGATGTACCTAATAATATTTGCAAAAATAGTGAGCCAATGAGTACGATTTTCCATAGTGAAAATATCAGCTACATGCAAAAATTTACATATCAAATGCCGGTGAAAAGTACACCGATGGAAAAAGTTCAACAATCTAGAATACCAATTTACTAGCAAGAAAAAGAACATTGAAGAGATCACTTGTTAAGGAAATTAAAACAATGAATTATTTTGTTTTCCACGTTTTTCGTGGAAACTTGGGCATCTAGAGATTGAAAACTTATAAAATGCTATGAACCTTAATATGAGATCTTCAGCCCGGAACTGCAACTAAAGGCTCTTCCCTTCACCAAAGATGTTGAGCCTAGAGAGCCTAGCAGAATAATGCTCTCGACCAGAACTGTTTATTGCACCAACAACCCGTACCAAATAAATCATAACTACTTTTACAAAAATCATAAAAATATGATGTCTATTGTGTTAGACTCTAGACACATAAGGGTATCATTTTAGACTCTAGACACATAAGGGTATCATTTGTAAATTTCTCTGATCTGGAAATTGTCCATACTGTCCTCAAGAGTCGTGTCAATCCAACATTTCTGTTTGGACAGAATCCTGTTTCCCTTGAATACCATCGATTGTGTTAACCTTGTACCGTAGTTAACTAGTAGTAAAATAATAATATAACTAATGTTGAATAACATTAATCAGTGTAGACTGAAGTGTCTTTAATAAATTGTATGTACTATATAATTGACTACTATGGTAAGAAGGGTAAATAATTGCTGGCGGTTTCATTGAAACCCAGCGGAACATGATAAAAACTTGAATATCATATGAGAATACAACCGATTGAAAAACGAAAAACTTCTAAAATAATTATTTTAAGTCTTTAGAGCATTGCAACTCTCTCTTTAAGGTCAAAACCTGCAGTACAGCGTGTGTCTTTCTCAGGTTCTCATTCAATTTTAATTGCGTGTAATATATCGTTGTTGTTGGAACATTTCTATTAAAACTCATGATTAAATTCCCAATGAATTTTTACTTAACCATGTATTCTAAAACTCGCCCAAAACCCATGGGATATACTTTCCACATTTTGGAATACATTTTAGAAATCACATTTCACACCCCCTCCCCCCTATTATTTTGGGGTGTGATTGCGTAAATAATAGAGGCAGATGTGTGATTTATACTTATCTCTTTTTGTGTTATAAACCAAATGATGGGATTTAGGGTTTGATTTGGCTAAAATTGAATCTTACTTAAAAACATGTTGCCAAACGTGGGATTTGGACCAAATGATATGATTCTATGAATCACATCGATTTTTTTATATTACTTGGCCAATGAGCCCGAATTGCCATATTACCTAGTTTTTTCGGGCTCATCTCATATAACCTAGTTTCGGCACTTGATTTGCCCATTTTGCCTTCCTCAACCCTAACCCTAAAACCTTTTATAATGTTTTCCCTAGTCTTAAGTTTTACACTTCACCGAATCATATCTTCTTTATTTTTAGTCTGTTTTTGCCGGTTCAACCGGAGCCGGTCGGGTTTTTGAGCTGGGTCGACTGGGTCAAACTATGACCCGTGGGTTGGGTCAGGTTCAAGCTATTGTTAACACAATTTCATTCTTTTCTTTTTCTTTGCAACATCCTTACATTTTCTTTCGACGCCGATCTTGGTAAAATCTCATACCGCATATTTTTTCTTTTTATATCTCAAAAAATAATTTAATTTTATCATTTAAGAGTTTTATAGGGTGTATTAGACTATGCAAAAATTTTATATCATATAAAATTTTAAGAAGGGGTTTTTTCTATTTTTTTATATTGATGACATCAGCAATCGGGTCAGCCTGGGTTGACCCCCGATTGAACCTACTCTGTAAGAATTTCAGGTCAATGATCGGTCTGGTTTTTAAAACCTTGGGATTTTGTGATATTTTTTTCGATATGATATCAAGGTCATTAGGATATCATGATGATTAGAAAGAGCATTAAAAATAAAGAAGAACAAAAAAATGGGCGGACTAGAAATGAAAGAGATATGATTCGGGAAAGATTGTCCTACTAAAATAGGTGATAAACGATAACAGTGACCTATTGTATAATCGATTTCGATTACATGATAGCCCATGGCTATCGTGTATTCGAATACATGATAGCTATTTTAACGGGACAAACTTCAACGATACATATCTCTCTTATTTCTTATCCATTTTTTTTTTCATTCTTCCTTATTTTTAGTGTTCTTTCTTATCTGATGATATCATAAAGATGTTGAGACATCACATGCTATTTATCGTGGATTTTATGATATTTTTTTTGATATGATATCAAGATCATAAAATATCATGATGATCAAAAAGAGCATTAAAAATAAGGAAGGACAAAAAAAATGGGTGAAAATGGATTAAAAATAAAGGAGATATGATTCAGTGAAATGTAAAAACATTACATAAGGGTTTTAGGGTTGAGGAGGGCAAAATGGGTAAATCAGGTGCCGAAACTAGGTTATATGAGATGAGCCCGAAAAAATTAGGTAATATATCAATACAAGCTCATTGGCCAGGTAATATGGAAAAACCTCATGAATCACATGGTCCAAATCCCTATTGCCACACCCTAAGAACATCATTATCCAATTTTGTTATCATTACCCTTAGACAAAAATATATGAGGAAAGTTTACATGAGATCATTCTCATATAAGAAACATGAGGCCAATCTTTTGGGTCGTTCGATTCCGATCTGAGGGTGGGTATCAAATATGTGGGTAGTTGTGCATGTCAAATATGTGGTAAGTGAGTTCTTTGTAGCCATCAGATCAAGATCCAACGGTTAAGACTTAAACTAGCCTATATAAGCCAAATGAAAGCGATCTCATTTAAACTTTTTCCAAAATATATTATGTATTTACAAAAAGTATGATACTTAACATCTTTGCCCATCGTCCACTTTCATATTTCTTTCACCATTTAGTAGCAAAATTTGATTTATAGCCTACTAATTTTTACAAATGCATAGCTTATTTTTTTGCCTAAGTTTTTCAGTAGTTAGCATTATTCGGCCAAGTTTTGCATTAGTGAAGAAAGCTAAATAACTTCTTCATCTGCATACCTGCTCTTTGTGCATGTGTGTAGGTATATTTAGCAAATTGCATTAATTCTCTTCGGTGAAAAATAAAGTCTGCACAATTGCAAGCGCAAATATTCCTTTTCATAGCAAGCTATGCAAAATATTGAAACATAAGAGAAAACTTAGTCCACGTGCGCTGAGTAAGGCTGCTCATGAGCCGAGTCGAGTCGAGTTTTGACTCAGCTTGACTCGAGCTCGACCCTGGCTCGAGGTCAGGCTCGCCAACAGGGTCCTCAGCAACTTCTCTCAAAGCCTTTTCCACCTGCAAGTATAGCATATGTCATTTTCTTTCAAGGAGTGGGCATCGGTCTTTTAGAGACCTGAAGTTTTGGTGTTTCAACTACTGGTGTTAGAGGAAGCTCCTTGGGAGTTGCATTACTAACGTTCCCACCAGCGTACTGATTCGGAGAGGATATAAGACCTTCAAAAGGACCAATTACATTTGAATCACATCAAGAAATTTTCTTGACTCACTTGGGTTTGTGAAAAGCTAGATTTACTTGCACGGCCAAGGTCTCACACTCTTTAATTACCGATCATCTACAGAAAAAAAATAGAAAAGAAGAAGAAAAAACTGAGTTTTTTACCCGACCCTGCGTAGTCGGTGGTGGGAACTGGTGCGGCGGTGCCAGAGGAGGTGAACCAAGAGGCAAGCTCACAAAATGGAGTGAGGACTGAGGAGGGACAAGGGGATCGGCCGCCGGCGTGAGAAACGCAATGCCCTAGGGCTTTAGGAGATCAACCGCCAGTGTGAGAGAGGAGGGGTCACGACGTGAGAAGCGGGGTTTTTTTTTCATTTTATATATACTAAGCTGACTTGGCTCGTCCTGGCCAGTTCATGAATCAACCCGCCTCGAGTCGAGTTATTCCGAGTCGAGTCAAGTCGAGCTTATCGAGTCGAATCGAAACGAGTCGAGCTTTAGTATGGCTCGAGCTCGAGTCGAGCCGGAAAAAATCGCAAGCTAACTCGGCTCGTGAGCAGGCTTAGAGCTGAGGCGTAAGTCTTGGATCAAGACCCGCCTGCCACTGCATTAATGTGTACTGCTGCATGATGCCCTAGCACATGCCATCGCGTGAACCAGGGGCGGGGTGACAGGACTCCGATGTAAAAAACATGTAATAACTTGTCAAAGCAGCTCCAAGAAAAATAACAGAAGCCTGTCAACATGTAAAAAACGACTCAACTTTACACTTCCTCGACGTCAGAGTTACCCCTACCTTACAACATACTAAAGCATTGTGCTTTGCTCCTGCAGCATAGGATCAGTAGCCTTAAAGTGAAAAAGGACCAGATCCTGCTAGCTATGGAATTATTACATTTCTTCTCTGCCTAGTTGTTTTTCAGCTTGAAACTTCCTTTTGAACACAGGAGTGCCTTCTTCAATTGTGTTCTATCATGCTCATTCTTCTCTCGAGCTTTCCAGTATTTAGTGCTATAGTACTTCACTTGGAAGTAAAAGCTACGGTTTTGCCAAGAACAAAGAGAACCAGCGACAACTCAATGAAAAAAATTGTGTTGATTAATGCACGATCAACCGTCCATCCAAAGATTGTTAAGCCTCCAGGGTTGCATTGCAGGTAAGTTACTGAGAAGCCAACACATAAAATGGACATGAGAAAGAAGAAGAGAAAAACGTACAAAATCTCAGTTTATAATAGTTCAATGTGAGGGGAAGCATAGGTGGTAACAGCTTAACTAGCAAAACCTTATTTCTCCCTTTGTTCTACTTTAATAGTCCGATTTTGTTTTCCAAAATGAACTAAAAGCTTTGAAAAACTAAAAGGTGACTATAAATGTCAGACAGAGGAAGTAGCTCTTGTAATCATTAAACGTGCTAACATAAACCAATTCTAGAAGCTGGATAAAACTTGGGAGATGTTCTAATGGATTAAAACCAGTTCTAAATTTATAACTAGCGCTTAGTAAGAGCTTTCACTCTCCCAGAGAAAATTATGGCTAAAAATTACATTTCTGAGTCAAATATTATCGCAGATTCAGATATTCGGTACCAGAAACAAATTACTGAACACAATTTGCAAACTACAGCTAAATAATGTGTTTGTAGATTTACATATGGCATGATACATCATATGTATTCTATTTATGTCTCCATGATTGCAACTCCGGTGTGCCCATGGTTGCATACTTGTCTAATGAGTTCCTTAAACATCTGTGAACTTACAAAGTGAATTCAGAAAATTGCAACAATGATAGAAGACAAATAAACAGGTCAAAATCTTTATTGAATTTCCACTATATTCTTGTTTGCCTAAGTTAGTAAAACTTATATCTATGAAAGACTTCAGTATCTGATCTGTATTTTTGTAGGTAGCACAAGTTAAGGCAGATTTACTTATACGGTGTTATCAGCGATTGGGTATATGAGGAAGAAAACGCCGATGTCCACAGAAGCAGAGAAGTAAGAATAAATTTCCTAACAACCAGATTATTATAGATGTTCAAACATACCAAGAGCCTGTCTTTTTTGGAAAGATGATAGATGAGAAGTGAAGTACGAGTTTACTGGCCATATCACATTGTCCAAAGACTCCACATCACTCTCCGAATAATCAGGGAAGAAGGAAGTTGCAGCAGCCTCAAAGGTCCCCACACTATTTGTGACTCGTAGCTGGGAACTATCCATATGACTGCAAGTAACCAAAGCATGCCATCTACTTGCTACTCCTGCAACGCCTTGTGCTCTATGAGAAATTTTTGCAGCTGCGTGCAGGCACAAAGTTAGGCCCACTACCTCAACAATTGAACATACCTGAAAATGGACAACAATAGGAGCTTAAAGATAATCATGGCTCAAACTGAAAGAGAAAAAGAAAAGAGGAAAAAAAATCCAGTGGAAAGCAGTGAAGTAGGACAGCAAATTTCATTATATTTATTCAATAATTGAAGATACTCACCAAGAAATCCCCACCATTAGTAAAATTGATGATCTCGCGATACCCTGTCGTCTGGAAGAGTGTCACAAACTGACTTGCAGTCACAACTAGGAATGCTAGAAGTAGATATATCCGAAATCGATGGCTAATTTTTGTCAGATGGTGTCTGAGGCACATATGCTCCTCCAGAAGTACCAATGCATCGGACTCCCCTTCCAGAAGTTTTCCATAGTCATCAAAGTGGATAATTTGAAGATTGCAAACCAGAGAGAACAGAATGCAGGCAGATAGAAAGACAACCGCCAAGTAAGCCCATGATACAACCAAAGCTAGCCATACAGTAATAGAAAGAACCCAAGAATCATGGCTGACATAAACTAGCCGGGCAAATTCACGAGTGATCTTCAGTACGAGCACCGGTATTACGCACCAAAGGAGCAGCCGGAAGAAACCCTGCAGAAAAATTAAGTACCATAAGGTGTGACCCAAGCATATGAAAAATAACGTACCATACGGAGTGACCCTGCAGAAAGGATCTCGGATATGCTCTCTTAAGAAAGAGTTGACTCAAAACAGGCTAGAATGCAGGTGTAAGATCCATGTCAACCTCAAATTGTTGCGAAAAAGTGCTACTTAAGGAGTGACCCAAGTATACTCATCTGCTCCTTGAGAAGTAGCTTTCAAACTTGTCAAAGCAAAATGGCTTTATGTCCAAATCAAAGATTGAACACTTCATAACATAAACAATAAACTCAATCAATGCAGAAAAAACCGATTTTTGTCGGTCTTGCTGACTGTTATTTGTCTTCTATTCAATTCAACTACAAAATGACTGTTCAAATCCAATAATGAATAATCCTATATTCTATGTTCATTTGCAAACTGTATTGACAAAAAAACCCATTTGCTTCCATTACTTGTCTTCACTCTTATACTATCAAATCGCAATATGATTCCCCATCAGGTACACAATACACAACAAGAACTTCAAATATGGAAGAAAAGAAGAAAAAGGCGAGACCTTGAACTTGGCGACATACTCCATGTGGAACTTGATCACTTGGCCATGGAAGCGATCCACAAAGAGGAACTTACGCAGGCCATGCTTGCGCAGATTGTATGACACACAGAGTAGAGACACAGCACAAAGGGAGACCTGGGATGCTAAAATGTAGAGCTCAAAATCGACCACCTCCATCTCCCCGCAGACGCGGCACCGACGCAAGCCGAGTATCAGCGCCGGAATCAAGACGCCGACGGCGAGGAACACCGCCCCTGAGAGGAAGAAGCGGAGCGGGGTCGACTGGTGGAAGCCGAAGATGGTCAGGAACAGGTCGAGCCCACGAAGGGCCTGGTCGAGGAGGTCGTCTCCGTCGTCCTCGCCGCCTCCTCCGTTGAGCTGGCGTTCCGGCGGCGGGGTCTCGGTGGGTTGCCGGGCGGAGGGGTGGAGGAGGGGGGCGGAGGGCTGGGCCATGAGAGGTGGAGGAAAGGAAGGCGGCATGTGCATGGCTTTTTGGAAAAAAGGCCGTGCCTTTGGGTGGCGATCTCCACCTGCGATTCAAAATCTCTCGCCATTTGTCACCTTTCGACTCGTATACGTGGTTTTATAGAGTCTCGTGGGTTTTGAGTGCCATACTTTTTTTCACTACGGAGTATTATAAAATAGGGAAATTTATATAAAAAAATATAAAAAAAAAATTACAAAATTGGCGCACTGTAGCAAATATTTCCCAAACTGGTGTTCTGACAAGCCACGCAGGCGCCAGCGGCCTGCATGGCCTTTTTTTTTTAACCGGCCCGAAAGGCGTCGGTTCTCTCGGTTAAAAGAGAAAGGCGTCGGTTCTTCACAAAGGCGTCGGTTGAACCGACGCCTTTTAATGCCTTGTCATTTTTTGTCCCATTTTAAATAGGCCGTCACTTCAACGATACATATCTCTCTCATTTCTAACCCATTTTCACTCATTTTTTTTTCATTCTTCCTTATTTTTAGTGCTCTTTCTAGTGATTATGATATCACAAAGATGTTGAGCCATCACATACCATTTATCATAGTTTTTGTAGTATTTTCTTCCATAAATAGTATGCGATGGATCAACATCTTTGCGATATCATTATGACCAGAAAGACCACTAAAAATAAGGAAGAATGAAAAAAAAATGGGCGAAAATGGATGAATAATAAGAGAGATATGCATCCCTGTGTGAAGGCATCGGTTCAACTGACGTCTTTCTCTTTTAACCGAGAACCGACGCTTTTCGGGCCGGTTAAAAAAAAAAAGGCCACGCTGGCGCCTGCGTGGCTTGTCAGAACACCAGTTTGGGAAATATTTGCTACAGTGCGCCAATTTGGTAATTTTTTTTTATTTTTTTTATATAAATTTCCCTATAAAATACTATGTACAATTGGAAATATTTATTGTTTCAAAATATTGTATACATTTAGCCGAATCACGTGACTTCCTTTTTCCAAAATTGGAGAAGACTTAAAAGGATTGACTTGAACTTTGTTCGTGAACAAACATACGAATTAGATGGGATATAAGGGAGAAAGAATTATGTGACTTCTTTGTGGACTTCGTAGTCTAATAAAAATGAGAATTTTCTTAAATGTCCACAATATTTTGGAACGGAGGGAGTATATGTGATTTGAGTGCCATAATTTTAGTTAAAAAAAATAAAGAAAAAAAGGTTTGTGGTGCTATGCACATTATTGGGCCCGCATAGGTGGAAGCATTTTTATATCCACCCCAATGAATTCTGCCATCGTATTGGTCCATTGGAGCTGTCAATCATTGGGGTCGACGGTGCACATGCTTCGATTGTGTGCTCTAACAAAAAAAATGCTTGTTGTTGAAAAGTATTTTTTTACTAGAGCTTATATGATACGTGTGGGACGCCAATCGTAATAGTCTACAGTTCTCGTATGCATGGCAGATTTTTAGGTGAAAAAGTGAAAATCCTTGCGGTAGTATGTCTCAAAATTACCATAAGATTTGGAAGAGGAAAGTCCACACAAGTGAAGCCAATTGTTTGGAATCAATATGGATCTTTGATGGAACCCGCAAGTGCGGGAAGTCGCATTAGATAAGCAGAAATGGTGGATAATACTCAACTTTAGTGTCCTCAATGGCACACATGCTAGAGAAGTTTACCACAAGTAATGCAGCGTGTGCGCCTTTGATCTTGATAATCGATGGCTCTTGTAAAATGGGAAGTGGGAAGTGGAAAGTGGGAGGATATTCTAAGGGTATGTTTGGTTAGAGATTTTAGGAGTGGGAAATCTAGATTTTAGAGAAGAAGCTAGAAGAAGAATATGGGTATTTGGTTGGGAAGAAGTAGCTTAAAAGGGAAGAATTTAGGGTTCGATGGTATATTTTGTAAATAAACACGAAAGACATAGGCATTTAATAAAAAAAATGGTTTCAATCATAAAATTGCATTTTTTTATTAATTGCCCTTGTCTTTTTTTCAAAGTTACAAAAATTATCATCGGAAAAAGTTAATGAAGTGAAAGCTGGATTCTTTTAAAATCAAGCCTCTTTTGAGCTGCCAAACATGCCTTAAATGATGGTCTAGGAGCACTGAAGAGTTTCTATGTTGATGGGAATTAAGGGGCCGTTTGGGGCGTGATTATTGCAAAAATATCCAGACTGGATATTGGATATATACTGTAGCATCCATGTGGATTTTTACATCCAGCTGAAACACCTCAGGAGGAGTTTCAACTGGATATATAAAATATCCAGATGCTACAGTGTAGCAAAACATCCCATCTGGATGTTTTGCTTTTAATCACGCCCCAAACGGCCCCTAAAGCCTAATTGTCAAGATTAATGACCCATGGCCCAGCTGGACCACTAATTGGCGTGGTGGTAAGGCCTCTTCCTGTTGAGAAATAGGTCCCAAGCTCGGCTCAAACCTATGGCATCTTGGGGAGTAGGTTTAGGGGCCGTTTGGGGCGTGATTAAAAGCAAAACATCCAGATGGGCGTGATTAATATCCATCTGGATGTTTTGCTACACTGTAGCATCTGGATATTTTATATATCCAGCTGAAACACCTCAGGACGTGTTTCAGCTGGATGTAAAAATCCACCTGGATGCTACAGTAGATATCCAGAATCCAGTCTGGATGTTTTGCAATAATCACGCCCCAAACGGCCCCTTATGGAGTAGGGATTTCACGATGTACCATAAAAAAGTAGATCCATGTACCACCATAAAAAAATCTGTTTTGCGGTTTCTGTTCAAAAGAATTAATTTGGGTTCTAGGATTCATCTCCCTATTAAGAACTCCTTGTGCCTTGTTAAATAAAGAACTCCTCGTATCTTCGCTTAGGCTCTGGATTTTCAACATGTTTTTGATATGATTGATTTCATTAATTCTAAGGGAGAAGACGAGCCTAAGTGTAAGATTTTATTTTTTTGCTACACATTCATACTACTCACTGCAATCTATATCATTGGTGAGTTCTCTAATTATCTAACTGATTCCAGTCATCGGGACGTGAAAAACTTTGAGTTTTCCTAATGCTTGTTATGCCTTATTTGGCTCCTTGAGGCATAGGTCTTGAGTTCAAACCCGCATTAGGTTGGACATCCACAAGGATGATATCCAGATTTAATCGGTGTATATGATGTGTGAGCCGTGTACCAAGAGGCTGGTTGCCATGCCCCTTCTATTCGTGTCCTTGTTAAGGACTAAAACACCACTCTTTGTAAAAAAACAAAGAACAAAGGGAGTATAACTTAGCGGCCGTTTGGGGCGTGATTAAAAGCAAAACATCCAGACTGACTGGATGTTTTGCTACACTGTAGCATCCATATTTTTTTTATATCCAGCAAAAAAAAAAACATGGATGCTATAGAAGATGTTCAAAATCCACTGTGGATGTTTTGCAATAATCACACCCCAAATGGCCCCTTAATATCATAGTGTACCATAGAGATTTATGCAGCAATACACCTTAGAGTCTTAGACTATGTTCTGCCTTAAATTATAGGGAGACACTCTACTGGTTGATATAGTCATACATTTTGCAAGCCGCATAGTGCAAGGAATCACTTTGGGTGGGGCTGTTTGTAAACGAAATCTTGATTAGGCTAGAATGTAAATTCTAGCAAAATTCATTCTTGTCAAGTCTTTAAGATCCTGTGCCAAAAAAAAAATATTTGAATAACAACTTCTGTGAAAATTTTGACTACATAAAATTCTACACCCTCCGTTCGGAATTACTCTTCTATTTGATAACAAAATTTGTTCTACTTTACTCTTCCCATTTGAGGATTCTCACGTAACGGAATATGTAGTGTTATGGTAACTGCTTTATGGAGGGGAGAACCAAAGAATGGGTAGAGAGTTGGGATATATTACAAAAATGTTTATTCTTAAGTGGTCCATTTTGGAAATCATATAACTTCTCTGTGGGACCTATAACCAAATAAAAATAAATTTTTTTCAAAATCTACATAGTAAATCCGAATGGATGGAGTAGTTAAAATCTGCAAGATTTTGGCAAAAAATTGATTCTAGGCTAATTTTAGATTCACACATATTTTGGTTACCAAATGAAGTTAAGAAGTCCAATTTACTTTTTCTAAAAATTTTCAAATTCCAACGTTTAAGTTTTGTACCCACAACTTCCAAAGGGAAAAGATAATTGCTAAGTGGAGAGATTTTTCTATATTACCTAGCCAATGAGTCTAGAATACCATATTACCTGATTTTTCCGGGCTCATGCCATATAACCTAAGTTTCAAGACTTGGTCTTTCCATTTTGCCCTCTCGCCCAATACTTCATGTATTACTCGCCCTGAGCCGTGCGCCATTTCACACAAGCTTCCCCTGCAATGATTATACGACGAAGAAGTTCCTTGTCAGAGGCAGAGGCTTGTTGGTGGAGAGACGACATTGTGTGGTAGACACAAATATTTTTTTACTGCTTTATCGGGTCAGACGACCTCTTCTATCCGCAAGGAGGCAGAAAAAGCTTGCCAACACGGCCTGAAGTAGCACTTTCACAACCTCACCATTCTATTACGAAAGTGGTTCAACAACTCAAAATCATTATTTTTTTTTATTCACACGTTTTGAAAACGAAGAAAGTTAAAATTTTACGCTGAGAATTACTTGTGGCCAAGTGGTGAACTACTCTTTGCAAGTTCGTCATCCCTACAAGAAAGTGTCAAAAAGGAATTTGTGAAATCTTCATAGGGAGAAAGAGGGAAAAAATATAGAAGAACGCAAAAAGAATTGGTGAAAACGGATAAGAAATAAGGGAGATATTAGGTGATTGTTAACGTCAAAAGGGGAATAGGTACTAGTGGTATATTCGGGAGTCAAACAAGTCAGGCATTGTTAGCATCACAAGGAGGAAGGAGGTTGAGCATACATGTGATAAAAAGCTGGGAACGAATTATCATTCTTTAGCTTCACACCTGTGGATTGCAAAGAAATGTCATGGTCTACATAATGAGTCAAATACTATCATATCATAGAATATCATAAGGTCCAACCTATGTGGTTATTGAAAAGGTCTTTTGATATACTTGAAATAGAGTTAAGTGGATACAATTTCAAACACGTGTTTTGGATTTTTAGCCCTATTGCAAGAGCTTTCAGAAGTTCACTTATGTCTCTCTTAACTGTAAAAGGAACATTTTTAAAAGGAAAGTATCCCAGATATCTATTGATTGCTACAAACCATTGATGATAATCAACAAATAGTGTGCATTGCATATGCTGTTGTTGAGGTAGAGACAAGAAATACTTAGTAAGTTGAAGAACAATCATTCATTGTAATTGTGTCATTGTGAACACGATATGCAGGAGTCGTGTCCTCGATGACATGATAACACTGCATATCGTGTTCACAATGACATGACATGGGCAAATTGTCGTGTATCTATTTGCAGAAGTCGTGTCCTCGATGACATGACTACAATGATTTATTATGACAACTGCAGTCATATTTTTCTTGCATAGTTCTTATCCTATGTTACTTTCAAGACATGGTTCCTCAAGTTAATTCATGTTTTTCTTTTCATGGAGCTACCCTCAAGACTAGACACAATTGTTTCTGACAGACAGAAGGGACATCTCAAAGCAGTCCCCCGATGTCTTTTTGGATGCTCATCAAGGGTTTTACCTCTGTCGTATAGGACATAATATCCTAGACAAATGGAAAGACAGGCACTTGAAGAACCTCTTATTCAGAGCCGCTCATAAATTCAGCAGATCAGAATTTGATGAGGTCATTAAATAAATTAAACAACATAATGAGGATGCATTTAATACATTCATAACATCAACTATAGAAACTGGGCTAATATTGAATTCCCTAGTAGGAGATATGGCACTCTCACCCTCAAGTAGATCGGATAGTGCGAATAGTATGTTTTTGAAGGCACGGAGTTGGCCCATCACTAGATTGATCAAGCAAATGCGTGCCACCACTACAACTCACTTTGAGAAACATAGATACGAAGGCCAACCGCAAACAACTTCATTAAGCAAATATGCCAAAAAAATACGTAAATGATAAAAGGGATCAGAGTTGTACAGTTCAAGTGTAGGCCATATCATTGTATGGATTTCAAGTGAATTCTCTCCACCATGTGGTAAATTCAATGTGATCATTACTTAATTATCGTGTAAATGAAATACGACTTATTTTGGGTAGTGTGAGAAAATGCACAACTACACATAATGTTAATTATTGAACATGTGCTTTATCAGGACTATGTGAACCTTCTGAAGAATACATGCACATGTGAAGAGTTTCAGAACATTGGACTTCCTTGTAAACATTTCAATTGATCAGAGGAGTTTGGACCAAATGCTATATTGTGAGAAGTGGTACTACATGAAAACTTATTGTACAGGCTATGAAGAGTTAATTCTACTAACCTTAGACATGCATCAATGGTTAGATCATGGGGTTTTGCTAATTATGGAAAAGCAGAAAGGTAGCTGCAGGGTGAACAAAACTGAGTTACAGCCAGAACCCCCCTCAGAACCCAAGGAGACGTGGTAACTGTCGCTAACTTGGTCACAACAAAACAAATTACAATAACCTTATAGCTGAGAAAAAACCTAAGCATTGAAGAAAGTGTTCAACCACAAATGAACCAAATTTGCCTTCAGGGAAACATCATTTTGGATTGCCACATCTACCTCCATTCTTCGTATAATGACAATGAGTAATACAAGTAACAAACAGTGAACCATGTCATCCAGGACACGATATGAGAAAAATCGTGTCCCTAAAGGCACAATCCCTCAAATGTATTATGTATATAAAAAAACGTGTATATAAACATAATAGAAAAAATTAAGTGTGCAATTTTCAATTTGTATTGTGTATTTTGAATTACAAGTAACAAACAATATGCAAGTTAAGCATGTATTTTAAACACACGATAGCACTTCAATCGTGTCCTCGAATACACGATAGAACTGCTATATGATATCGTGTCACTGAGAACAAAACCCTACACGATACTATCTTTTTTTCATAACAAATGGATACACAGAACCCTCTAAGAACCCAAGGAGACGTGGTAACTGTCGCTAACTTGGTCACAACAAAACAAATTACAATAACCTTATAGCTGAGAAACAACCTAAGCATTGAAGAAAGTGTTCAACTACAAATGAACTAAATTCGATTTCAGGGAAACATCATTTTGGATTGCCACATCTACCTCCATTCTTCGTGTAAATGAAATATAATGACAATGAGTAATACAAGTAACAAACAGTGAACCATGTCATCCAGGACGATATGAGAAAAATCGTGTCCCCGAAGGCACGATCCCTCAAATGTATTATGTATATAAAAAATGTGTATATAAACATAATAGAAAAAATTAAGTGTGCGATTTTCAATTTGTATTGTGTATTTTGAATTACAATAACAAACAATATGCAAATTAAGCATGTATTTTAAACACACGATAGCACTGCAATCGTATCCTCGAATACATGATAGAACTGCTATATGATATCGTGTCACTGAGAACAAGACCCTACACGATATTGTCTTTTTTTCATAACAGATGGATACACAAATGACTAAAACCTAGGAGAAGAACACTATGAAGAACAAGAAGGACGACTCTGGCCCCCCAATTAAGAGGAGATATAAACCTTAGCCATGTATCTAGACACATTGTAACCTAGGAGCTCTTAGTAAGGGTATGAAAGTTGTAGAGCAATACCCATAGTGTAAAGATCGACTACAACATATGGGTTTTGCTTGCATCTTTGAATGCGTAGAAGGAGTGGTGGCTAGAAACATGCTTGATGGTTTGCTAGAGTATTTGGATGACTCCGAGAAGTTGTTTAACATTAAGGGCAGAAGGTTGCCCCTCACTGAGTAGGAAGTTGCCCTCATCATTGGTTTGCGGGCATTTGGTGAGAAAGTGACATATTTAGTTCATGATGGAAAAATCCTCTATACGGAAGGTGAATTTTACAAAAAGTTTTTCTCCGCGAGGAAACCCGTAAAATAATACATGGAAGAGATCCTAAATCAATATTAAGCGGGAAGAAATCTGTTCCAGAGGATGATATAGTACGGTTAATCATCATTCACATATTTTGATGTGTGTTGTTTGTACAAAGCAGCAGATCAGTGCAACCAAAGCTTTGTGATTATATCGAAGACCTTTCAAAAGTGTCAATGTACAATTGGGCTCTAGCCATTAAAAAACGTTCATAGCTAAGATATCCCACTCATTCAGAAATATACAAGCTAGATATGAAGGAGATATGAGTGGTGGCGGCACTCTACAAGGAGCAGCTTACGTATTACATGTAATGCTTACAAACATTTAGATAGATTTAATCAAAATCCAAGTCTATCTCCATTTGTTTCAACCCGTCGCAAGGTTAAGACATTGGTAACGTGTCATCGATGGCACGATAACAGTGGTATTGTGTATTTGTTTGAGGACATGATATATTTAAGTTGTGTCTTCGAGAATATGATAACAGTGTTAGTTGTGTTCTTAGGAACACGATATGCTTGAAGTGTGCTTTCTTATACGGTAGTTTGCCTAATGTTATTTAATTGATTATATAGATATAGTTTTTCAAGCACACTACTATCTTTCACTCCATAATTGATCCATGTAGTCCGAGAGTTAGAAGGTGACCTGAATCAGGGTGTCTTGAGGTGGAAACCAAGGAGGGAATCCAAGTACACCTTCGATTTCACAAATATTAAGTTGACTTATTTCAAAGGTTGCATGTCCAAACAAAAGTTTGATATCATCTGCCCACTTGCTAAAGAGGCAGACCTTATTGTGCATTCCCCTAATAAAGCTCAAAAGTAGCCTCCTAGTGCACCCTCACCAAGGAAGAGGACAAAGAAATATGCTCATCCAATAGCTGCTTTATATGGGATTCTTCAAGGTATCAATGCCCTAATTGAGGTCGACATATAAAAGTCAGATAGGATGGACAAGCAGGACTTGAGGGTAGGACTTGTAGTTGAGGTTCATCAAAGAATGAAGGAGTTTGCTAATACAATAACCTTGTTAGTGGACAACTTGGATGTAGACAAAAAGGTTTCAAGAGAACATGCACCAAAGGCTCAAAAGCTTTTGAAGGCTAGCTGAAGGTGGATATTTAAAGAACAAGGTGAGAAGAGGGAAAATAAGCCCCCAAAGGAGAAGCAAACAGAGGTGCTCCCCATGGAGAAGGTACTCACGGAGAAGCAGGCAGAGCAGCCTCCAATGAAGATGGCATCTCATGGCCGCAATGGAAGAGGAAGAAATACCATCAATTCTATCTCCACCTGTTTCAACCCATCCAAGGTTACGACATACAAATCAATCAAATAAGTTAATTTCATGTTTTTCAATATAGACATGTATAGTTTGGTCATCGAAGACACGATTTTTCTCGTATCGTGTCCTCGAATATATCGATAGCACTGTCGAAACACAAGATAACAGTGCTGTCGTGTCCTCATTGACACAATAGCCTTGGTATCGTGTAACTGATGACACGATAGCAGTGGTATTGCGTCATTGAGGAATAGGATAGCAGTGGTATTGTGTCCATCAAGGGCACAATATGTTTAAAGTCCTGTCATCCATGACACAATATTTTTATAAGTCCATCTTTATGTCGTCTTTACAACGTTCAAAGATGAAGCTTATTCATGGGCCAGACAAAGAACGTAGAGAACTTTATCCCAACAATTATGTGAGGAAGTTGAAGAGCAACCAGGGCAAACATCTTTATTCTCAGATGCCCCTCATGTGCCAAAAGGGAAAAAAAGATGTTTAGTGAAGGCAAGTGAGGTTAGATAGGCACATCCACTAGCTAAACAGGCAGAGAAGAAGTCTCCTAAGGAGGAGGAGATGTATCATAAGCGGAAGGAGATGTCTCCTAAGAAGGATAAAACTGAGGTTGATTGTCCATTCTTTATGACCAACCCAGAAGTGCTTGCCAGCCTGGGTTTTATTATGGGGAAGAAAGTGGGAGCAAAAGAGCAAGAAGGTGGATTTTGAAGAAACTGTATCCGATTAAGAACAACCTCCTGATATGATAGCAGAAGTACTGTCTGATTTGAAACCGGAGGGAGAAGAGAAGGAAAAGGGAAAGGTGGTGGAAATACTGGACATTGATGCATATGAAGAACATCCCTTGAAGACTTGCCCAATGAATATTTGGACACTCAGTTCTGCTTAGAAATGGCCGTTTTAGAAGCAAAATATCAATAAACGATTATGACCTGGCTGATTAACCCAAGGGCTCCATATACACGAGATACACTAACAGATACAGACAACCTGAGTTTGTTGTAAACAACCAAAATAAACTCAAATGTACGTATATATAATTGTCTTTTTCCATACTTGTTGAGTTGTGTATTCGAAGACACGACTATTTGTAATATCATGTGCCTATTGCCACGATCTCTGCACTAACCCCTTATTATGTTCAAATCCATGCAGGTGATTAATGAGTTCTTGCAATTGCTAAAGCAGAGGAATGAGAACAACGTAGGCGTGTATCCAATCTATTTTTTTTGGAAGCCTCGTCATTCAAAAATATATCAAATACATCAGCTTGCTAAAATCACTTTTTTTACACTGGTATTATAAGCAATGTCATATACTAACCATCATAAATTATACTATTTTATAGGAGTTTTTTTCCCAACGGGGATAATTCAAAGTTTGCACGTAAGTTGCTAGAGCATTTGTTTAAGGGAATCACAAAACACATGCACTATAGTTTATTCCTAATCATTTCTTCTAACCATTTCTACTTGCTGATTCTACACTTTCCCATGCAACGTTGGCATTTCTACAATCCTCTATGGGAGAATCCAGCATTTTACCCTCACCACAAGGAGGTTACGACAGTTGTAGTGGGATTCATGAATGACCTACTCCAAAGACATTTTAAAATTAATGGAGCTATACAATGGAAGTTGTCGAACCTCAGGGACGTATTAATCTTACCAAATTCAAGAGAAGAAAAGATGTAGTTTAATTAATTCTAAGGAAAGCAATGAACTTTTAACTAAATTACTGGGATTTAATCAATATGGAGAATATCAAGGCAGAGAATCCACCACTAGACATGCAATTACTACTCTTAATTATTATTAAGCATAAGTTAACATGATATAGTAATTTGTGTTCTTGATCGGACACACGAATTACTAATGAATTCATTAACGTTCTTGATCAGACACGAAAGTTCATCCACTATTGTGTAATCAATCCTATCCTTGATCGGGCATAGAATCAATCACAACTCTATTATAATGCAATTAATCTTATCCTTGATCGGGCATAAAATCAATCACAATACCTAATTCTATTCATAATCAATCAGGTCTATGATCAAGCACTCAAAAAAAATACTCATGAAATCGCATTAAGCATGAATCATAATCAACTTTATAAAATTAAACTATCAAGAGTAACAATACACATCTAGGGCTTCATCAAGCCTTGAATAAGAGTTTAGTTATACATAGAAAGAAAGAAAAGAGAAGCCTGTTTATGTAGATCCATTGTCATGAATCCTTCTTCTTCTTTGCTCCAAAAGACTCCTTCTCTTGCTCCTCTCTAGCCTCCAATAAAGCTCTAGATTCTCCAAGGTTAGCCCAAAATATTCTCCCATAAGGCCTATTTATAAGTTTGAAGAGAAGCCACGAAGTCCCCTTCCAAATCCGAGTCAAAATAGGTCTTATTTCGGTTTGCCGCACATGATGATCGATCGCTCCGTATTGCCGATCGTTCACCTACCGATTGATCGCTATTCCTTCGTTATTTTCCTCTGATCGATCGCTTTGGCGATCGACTCCGTATGATACTGATCGATCGTAGTTACTGTCTTGAGCGGATGAAAAATTTCAGTAGATACGATCGATCATTTTGAGGTCCGATCGATCGTTTCCTTCAATACACTGTTTTTGCGGCTGAGGCGATATATCGCATTGATAGCCGATCGATCGTAGTTACTGTTCATAAACTTCAAATGGGTGTAACTCTCTGCTCCGAACTCCGAGTTGTATAATTTCATGTGTAGATCATACCCCCAAACCTAGATTTTACTAGTCCCTAGCAAAACAAAACAAAACAAAATTAAAAAATCAACTAAGGGAACTAATGCATAAAAGTAAACACCACTTTCGTAGGGAACACGATTGCATTGAGTGTATGCAACAAGCCGTTAAACCTCTAGGTGTCCCTAGTAGGACGAGTGTTGTCTCGTGAGGGGTTTGCAGCCACGCTACCCACAAACATGTATTTATTAATCTAATTAACCTAAGTGCAAAAACAAAGCAAAAATAAAAATAATGCAAAACAAGCAAACCTATTATCCCGATAAATGCAAACTACAATGCTTAAGAGAATTAACCACACGTACTTGGTTCATAATCAACAGGAATATAGAAGCCCTCAAGTAAGTGGTTTTATTCCACACTTTCATCTTGGAAATTTCTACTCAAATATAATATAACATGATAATATAGATAGTAAAAGTGTAGAACATTGCAGCAATACATTCTAAATTTCTGTTTTATACAGATCCAGTGTTACCCATTAACCAAAGAACATTAGAATCTACATAGTCATCATAATCTTTAGGTTCATGATAACACAAATCTGCGCGCCTCCTTCGGGTACAACATTCTAGATTTAAGAGGATAATACACCATAGACTTTTTTTTCTTTTCGCTAGAACTGTGTAAGGCCTGAATTCAAGATGCTTAGGTTTAGCAATGACTCAAGCCAATGACTCTCAATCAATTTGGCTTAGGGCATTAGGTTTTAAGTAGACCGCTTCGGGCCCGAGCATCATCCTAAATTAATCCTATAAAGTCAAGCAGGCCCCTTTCTTTTATTTTGTTTTCATTTTTTCATATTTTCATTTTCAGCATTCATATTTTCAGCACATCTTTATTTTGTCCAGGCTGTATTATACTCTCAACCTATTTCCGGTTCCAATCCCTTTCCATAGCCAAGTAAATGGTCTATCATGATCTTTTAAGCTCAACAGACAACTACACATCATCCAATGACTCTGACTAAAGACATCCCACTGTAAATTAGCATTCAACAAATCTCTAGATGGTATTACTTTATGTACTAATATATGTGAGTGAGTTTTCTTAGCTCAAGCACCTGTTCCAAGAGGACTATAATAGAAAGTTATGCTCAGTTAAGTGTATCTATCCTCCAGTATACTTACTCACACTTCCAATGTAAATTAATCACTTAAGAATTATAACATGCATTATTACGGGATAAACTATCAAAACCTAGAAAAACTACTAACAAACAACCTAAAAAACTAATCAAATTTTTATGATTTTTTAATTTTTTAATTTTCTAATTTTTTTTGTTTTTATGATTTTTGTTTTTATGAAAGTAATATTCCCTCCCCCAAACCTATTATGAACATTGTCCTCAATGTGCACAAAATATAAAAATGACAATGATAACATAGCAAGAAAAAGGAAGAAAAGGAGAGAATACACTTGAATACGTGGGTTGCCTCCCGCCAAGCGCTCAGTTTAACGTCTTCAGCCAGACGAAACTCCATTAGTCCAACTTATCCAGGGTCTTTCAATCCAACATTCAGTCCCTCTGTGGTCCTACTGCGCACATTAGACTTAATGAAAGAAGTAGCTAGTGGATCAGTAGGACAAAACCATGGGGGGTGTACCATCCACCAGAGTATCAATCATATGAACTGCATAATAATCATCTGGAGGTGGATGTTGTTTTTGGGCAGTAAAAACATTCAGTTTGACATTTAAAGTTCCAAAAGACAATTTCAGCACCCCATGCCGACAGTTTATAATAGCATTGGATGTCGCCAGGAATGGACGTCCCAAAATTAGTGGAATCTGACTACCAATGTTCGGTACAAGTTGTGTATCTAAGACAATGAAGTCCACAGGGAAGAAAAATTTATCAACCTGCACCAAAACATCTTCAATAACACCACGTAGAACTTTAATGGATTGATTTGCAAGTTGTAGTGTTATTGTAGTCAGTTTCAATTCCCCCAACCCAAGTTGCTCATACACAGAGTAAGGTAACAAATTTACACTTGCCCCCAAATCTAATAATGCCTTGTCAATAGTATGGTTCCCTATCACACATGAAATTGTTGGACATCCTGGATCCTTATACTTCGGTGGAAGATTGTGTGTTAATAGGGAACTCACCTGCTCAGTAAGGAAGACCTTTTTGGTCAAATTGGAATTAGCTTTACGCTTTTAAGTACAAAGGTCTTTCAGGAATTTTGCATAGGCAGGGACTTGTTTAATGGCATCTAACAATGGGAGATTGACCTTAACCTATTTAAACACCTTGAACATCTCCTCCATCTTTTGGTAGGATTTATTAAATGGGGAGGGTTTGTCCGGACATTGAGGGAATGGTACCCTGGGAATATAAGATCTCTCTTTTCTGGGCCTCGGGTTGGTTATCCGGCTGGGTTTTAGAACTAACAGGTATGGCTTTGCTGGAATTGGGTTCTTTTTCTTCCTCATGGGAAGGTGTCTCACTCAAAGGGCCAACAAATAGATCCCGAACCCTGTTGTCAATTATTTTACCGCTCCTCAAGGTAGTTATGGCTTGCACTTGTTTCAGAAGGGTAATGGGAGGCCTAAGTTACAAACTGGTCTCGAGGGTTTTGTTGGGGTTGGCTCGGCAAGGTTCCTTCTTCTCTACGGTTCATGGATTGGGCCAGCTGTCCTAATTGGGGTCTCTATCTTGGCAATCGATTGTGTATGTGAATGGACCAGCTGGGCCTGGGTTCTTAGCTCTGCTCTTATCTCCTTCTGTTCAGTTTTAATTTCGGTTAAGTGGGAGAGGAGCATTTGGCTCATTTAGCTCATCTGGTCTTCTAATGAAGGTCGTCTATTGGATTGGCCAAAAGGAGCTGGAGCAGGTTGGTAGGACTGGGGTCTGGCTTTTGAATTCTGGTCTTGGGGCTGGATTGAAAGCTGGCACCTGGTCAGGTTGTTTCCAGGCGAAATTTGGATGACTTCGCCACCCCGGGTTGTAGGTATTTGAATAGGGGTTATTGGCTATGGGGTATCCTTGTGCAAAGTTGGCGTTGCCCCCTGTACAAGATCTGGATACTGGAATGCGGAAGGGCAGTCAACAATGGTGTGCACAGGGCTGGCACAGATGGTACTGGCATCATGAGAGGATGGGGTATAAGGTGAAGTCTGAGAGAAAAAACCTGTCAAAACCTCTCTGTCAAGGATGCTACTTGGTGTTCTAGGCTCGTGGTGGCTTTGACATCGTACATGCCTCCCTTTGGGGCACTCCTGCCAGACATATAGCCTTCAAATCTATAGAGGGTGGCACTGTGTAAAGAGTTTTTCGCTCAGGTCCTCTAGTAGATCCCAAGCATCATCTGGGGTTTTCTTCATGAATGTGCCTCCACAAGAGACATCAATTTAGGGTCTTGTGCTGATCGCACACACCCTCATGAAATTGTTGCACTAATTGCCACTTGGGCACATCATGATGTGGGCAGGACCGGAGGAGGGCTTTCATTCTTTCCCAACTTTCATGGAATTGTTCATTGGGTAGTTGGGTAAAGGTGATAATTTCATTTCGGATTTTGTTGGTCTACCCTACAGGAAAATATTTCTTTAGGAATTCAGCCTGAAGTTCCTCCCAAGTGGAAATAGAGTTGTGTGCAAGAGAGTATAGCCATTCCTTGGCCCTATCTTTTAAGGTGAAGGGGAACAACCTAAGGCGCACCTGGTCATCAGACAGTGTAAGTTTAAAGGTTGTGTTAACCTCTAGGAAATTTTGGAGATGCCTATAGGGGTTCTCATTTAGTTGGCCACGGTAAGTGGACAGCATTTGGATGATGTTGGGCTTAATTTCAAAATTAGCCACGGTTGCAGGCAGTAGGATACAGAAGGGGGAGGTGTAGGCAGTGTGCCGGTAGTAGTCTTGCAGGGAACGGGCATGAGGCATTAGTGGATTCTAATTTAGGCCATTCCCACCCCTAAGGTTCATGTTGTCCGCCATTGGATGGATGTCAGGGATCGAGTGGCTAGGAGTTCTACAAATTCTATAGAGTCGCTCAGGATCAGAGTCAAAGGCCAGGTCGAGGTTCAGGGAACGATGACCATGCATGCACAATAAAAATCAAATAAAACCTGTGCAATCCTAATAGCGATAACTAGCAAGCATCAATCCTAGATAGCGACAACTAGCAACCTAATAGTGACAACTAGCACGTCATGCAATCCCATAAAGAAAAGAGAAACACCAAACACCCAAATTTACTCTAAAAGAGGGTTAAGAGAGTGCAATCAGTGGGAAGGAATGGCCCTTCCAACGATGACGAGAATCAGCGTCCTCTCTTAATCCTGCAAAAGAAGAAGAAAACAATTAAGTTACTGAAAAGAAATCTAAAATAAACTAAACTACTCTAAAACTAATTATGCTAAGAATTTAGTAAACTATTGTGCCATCCCTGGCAACGGCGCCAAAAACTTGATCGTTTAAAATTAAAACCCTTGCAAGTGCATAAGGCAATTGTACTACGACGAGTATTAAAGGGTTGTCGAACCTCATGGACGGATTAATCTTTTACCAAATTCAAGAGAAGAAAAGATGTAGTTTAATTAATTCTAAGGAAAGCAATGAACTTTTAACTAAATTACTGATATTTAATTAATATGGAGAATATCAAGGCAGAGAATCCACCACTAGACATGTAATTATTACTCTCAACTATTATTAACCATAAGTTAACATGATATAGTAATTCGTGTTCTTGATCGGACATACGAATTACTAATGAATTCACTAACGTTCTTGATCGAACACGAAAGTTCATCCACTATTGTGTAATCAATCCTATCCTTGATCGGGCATAGAATCAATCACAACTCTATTATAATGCAATTAATTTTATCCTTGATCGGGCATAAAATCAATCACAATACCTAATTCCATTCATAATCAATCAAGTCTATAATCAAGCACTCAAAAAAATACTCATGAAATCGCATTAAGCATGAATCATAATCAACTTTATAAAATTAAACTATCAAGAGTAGTAATACACATCTAGGGCTTCATCAAGCCTTGAATAAAAGTTTAGTTACACATAGAAAGAAAGAAAAGAGAAGCCTATTTATATAGATCCATCGTCATGAATCCTTCTTCTTCTTTGCTCCAAAAGACTTCTTCTCATGCTCCTCTCTAGCCTCCAATAAAGCTCTAGATTCTCCAAGGGTTAGCCCAAAACGTTCTCCTATAAGGCCTATTTATAAGTTTGAAGAGAAGTCACGAATTCCCCTTCAAAATCCGAGTCAAAATAGGTCTTATTTCAGTTTACCGCACACGGCGATCGATCGCTCCGTATTGTCGATCGTTTGCCTACCGATCGATTGCTATTCCTTCGTTATTTTCCTCTGATCGATCGCTTTGGCGATCGACTCCATATGATACCGATCGATCGTAGTTACTGTCTTGCGCGGATGAAAAATTCCAATAGATACGATCGATCGTTTAGAGGTCCGATCGATCATTTCCTTCAATACACTGTTTTTGCGGCTGAGGCGATCGATCGCATTGATAGCCGATCGATCGTAGTTACTGTTTATAAACTTCAAATGGGTGTAACTTTCTGCTCTGAACTCCGAATTGTGCATAGTTGGTGGCATTGGAAAGCTGACTTCTTGAACTGAATCAGTCTAATCTAAGATTTGTATACAAAGTTATAATGATTTAACCATTTAAGTTACTTTTCACCTCATTTCTGTGTAAGACTCTTGTTTCCTATAAAAACAAAAAATTATATTAAAGTAGCATTTATTCTAATCAAACACTAGCATAATCATAAGTGTAGGAGATAATAAAATGCATAATTCATGTGTAGATTAGATAGAATAATCCAATATTTGATCAGACGACCATAACAATGCTATTTTGGCATGTAATAATTGTGGTTCTGCTTCGGGGTAAGATTGAAAAGGATTTTGACGACGACTATCACTTAGGTGACATGACTCACTGTCTGTTACTAGTAATTCAAAATATACTACAAATTACAAAATGAACATTAGATTTCTTCTATTATGTTCATATGCACGTTTTCCATATACACAATCATTTGTAAGAAATATTAGTCAACACATTTTTTATTAGTTGTGTGCTTGAACACACGGGATACAATTATATCGAGTATGTATTTGGGGGATCGTGTCTTGGAGGATACAACTCACTGTTTTTTACTTGTAATTCAAAATACACAATATAAATTATAAAATGCTCATTTAAATTTATTCTATTATATTCATATACATGTTTTACATATACACAATGCATTTGTAAGAAATACTAGTCAACACGCTTCATGTCCTCGATGGCCAATGAGCCCGGATACAAGTGTATTGTGTTTGTATTTGAGGGATTGAGTCTTCGACAACACGACTTTTCTTGTATTGTGTCCTCGATGACACAATAACACTACCCAAACACACGATAGCAGTAATATCGTGTCATCGTGGATATGATAGCAATGCTCTCGTGTACTTAAATACACGCTTCATTGGCATACTTCAACGAGTCATATCTCCCTCATTTCTTATCCGTTTTTGCTCATTCCTCGATGACACGACTCATTATCTGTTACTTGTAATTCAAAATACACAATATAAATTATAAAATGCACGTTTAAATTTCTTCTATTTTGTTCATATACATACTTTCATAGACATAATACATTTATAAGAAATACCCGTCAACACATTTTTATTAGTCGTGTGCTTGAACACACGAAAGACAAGTGTATCGTGTATGTATTTGAGAGATCGTGTCTTTGAGGACACGACTTTTATTGTATCGTTTCCTCAATTATATGATAGCATTACTGAAACACATGATAGCAATAGTATCATGTCATTGAGGACACGATAGCAATGGTACATGTATTTAAATTCATAATTTGAGGGCAATATTCAATCTTGTTATATCTCATTTATTTCTGATCTGTTTTCACCCATTCTTTTTGCGTTCTTATAAATTTTTTCTCCTCTTTCTCCCTATGAGGATATCTCAAATTCATTTTGACACCTTCTTGTGGGGATGACGAATTTGCAAAGAGTAGTTTGTCACTCGACCACAAGTACTTCTCAACGCAAAATTTTAACTTTCTCCGTTCTCAGAACATGTGAATAAAAAAAATAATGATTCTGAGCTGTCGAACCACTTCCTCAATAGAATAGGGAGGTTGTGAAAATATTTATCCATGCCGCGTTGGCGAGCTTATTCTACCTTCTTGTGTGTATAAGAGGTCGTTTGATCCGAGAAAGTTGCTGAAAATATTTGTCCTGCCACACAACGACGTCTCTCCACCAACAAGCCTCTGCTTTTGACAAGTAACTTCTTCACCGTATGATCACTGCAGGGGAAGCTTGTGTGCAATGGGGCGCGGCTCAGGGCATGTAAAATATGAAGTATTGGGCAGGAGGTCAAAATGGGAAGACTAGGTATGGCATGAGACTAGAAAAATCAGGTAATATGGCATTTTGGGCTCATTGGCTAGGTAATATGGAAAAAATCTAATGAGTGGACAACCTTTAGGTGTGAAGTATCAGGAAGTCAATGAGAATGAAAGATTCAATTAGATGATTGTGCTCAAGTAACCTTGCTATCGAACATCTAATGCTAGATGCTTTAGAATCTTTGGCTGTATTTTTCTCAAATTAAATTTTTTGTATATGTTCAAATGTCTCCGTCTGTGAGTTAGTAGATACATCAAAATGGACTGATTTTTCATTTTGGAAAACCAAATGTATCAACCAAATCTATACAGAGTGAGTCATAAGTAGTCGCATCGTTGTGCCGTGTGCTAGGCATTTTCTACAAGTCTAGCGAAGTTTGTAGGATATTGACATTCTGCCACATTGGTACCAAATGTACATTTAATATATGTGGGCAGTAGAGTAGGTATATTGTGGCCGTAGAATTAAGCTTTGGAAAAAAAGCCCACCAAAAGAAGAATACCCCGACACCCTAAGTGTACCACCATATTTGTTTGAATTCTTTTGTTGACTATGGGTTGTTTGGTTCATGAATTTGGTGCAAATTCGGCCTCAATTTGGAGATAACTAACTTACGGGTTGTTTGGATAGTGAAAGAGTAGTGAATGTGAAAGTAAATTCAGGTGAAAAAATTCATTGACTTTCACGATGAATGTGAAATACGTTTGGATAGCAAAATTTTTTACATAAATGAAAGGGCAATGTGTTTGGATAGTGAATGCGATACAGTAAGAGGAATTTTTATGACCATATGTCTTTACTCCTCACCTAAGCTCCTCCTTCCCCTTTCTCTCCCCATCGGCATCCTCCACCTCTGTCTGAACCCCATTTCCCTCCTTGTCTCCCACCCCACTTACTGTGTTGAGTTCCTTGTCAAGGATAATGATGCCTTCGGTGCCCAGCTCATTGGCGTCGCATCCATCCCCGCCGATAGGGTCACCTCCGGCAAGCCACCAATCATTTTTATTGTCTCTACGAGAGAAAATGTCAGTTAACCAATCATTTTTTTTCTACACTGCAACCAATTGAGGAAAGGTACTACTGACTAAATGCTCCAGTTAGTCATTAATTGAAATTTTTTGCCTATGAGCATTGTGTATTGTTTTAGGACTTTTAAAACTAGTATTTCAGATGGCTTTTTTACTGTGTACCAGAGAGGATGTGAGTTTCATAGTTGTCTTATGGCGAGCTTGCTGCAATATTTTTACTATGATGGGAGAAGAAGGTGTCGCGGTAGACTCTGCAGATGTCGGAGAAGGTGGCGTTGCGGTGAGAGCTGGCTTGTAGAAGAAGGCAACAACGTCTTAGTGCTCGAGCAACGGGTCATCGCCCTCTTGGAGGTGAGGTGCTGAGAGTAGAAGTGAGGAAAGAGAGTTGAGAGAGAGCGAGGTGGTGGCGGCGGCAACAAGTCGAAGTGCCCAAGATGGATCATCGGTCTGCCCTAGAGGAGAAGAATAAGCAGTTGTAGAGAGAGATGGAGCAGGGCAGGGAAGGTGAAGAGGCAACGGTGAAGGCGGTGTTGCGGTAGCACGGTGGTGGCGGCGGCATCGTCGTCGAAGAGTGGAAGATGATCGTCAGTCTGCCCCAATGGAGAAAAAAGGGAGAAAATAGGCAGGTAGGCATAATAGTATTTTCTACAGATGAATTT
Organism: Houttuynia cordata; assembly: GCA_039654745.1. Lineage (NCBI taxonomy): Eukaryota > Viridiplantae > Streptophyta > Magnoliopsida > Piperales > Saururaceae > Houttuynia > Houttuynia cordata. Next base: position 28,993,341 of record CM077507.1, on the reverse strand, counting down.
CTTTCATCTATGGTGACATGCCGTACGAATTCAGGTGAAAGCCTTGCTCAGGACTTTCACATGAAAGAGCTCTTTCAAGTGAATTAGAAATTCATGGCTGTTTCACCAAACAAACTTGTTTTCACATGAAAGCGGGCTGAATTGACACTGAACTAAATCCTCTTTCACTATTCAAACAACCCCTTAATCATGTTTGGTTCATAAATTTTGGTTGAATTTAAAATTCAGCCAGAAAGAGGATGCTCCCTCAATTCAGGCTTAATTTGTGAATCTTGTCACGAGGAGATTTACCAAATTAAGACTAAATTGTGAATTTTCGATTTCGCAACTAAACAACATTCGCATTTTACACCAATTCACCTAAATAAATTCTCTCTTAATTAAGCTTCAAATTCATTAGATTCACTAGCCAACACAGCCCCTATGTCTTCACATAAGGAAAAAGTACTTCAATGACAAATTACATTGAAATCAAATTTTCACATCTACCTTCAAACTCTTCTGAAAACCAAATGTGCCATCACCATCCTCCTGGTCACAACCATTTCTATGTGCGTAGCCTATGTTGAAGCAAGAAGAAGAAAATTAATTACTCTATCCGGTCGGTCACTTTTAGGGGCCGTTTGGATCATGAAAAATCCTAAAAATTCACTCCCAAAAATCCACCAAGTTGGTGGATTTTTGGGAGTGGATGTTTTTTATTTTTCACGCCCCAAACGGCTATCCACAGTAAATATGATTTTAGTTAATAGATACAGTTTTCTTAAAATGAACTAAATTTTTAGTTTATTTGAAGGAAACTATATCTATTCAAAAAAATTATATTTATTAAATATTTCTCATTTTGTTGCTCGAAACTGACGTGCTCAATCCCTCTATAATCAGAAGTATTTTTTATCCGCCTCAAGGATTTCTCCCTTTTTTTGTTTGAGCGCACAGTTGATACACGGGCGCTGTCGATCCTAACGATCGACGATGACTCCTAATAATTGCGGGTTTGTAAGCAAAAATCCTTCAGGCGGATAAAAAAATGCTTCTAAGCTAGTATTAAAAGGCTTCATTTCAATAGGACACATGTGACAAATGAGTTTTTTCGTGTATCATTTTCATATCAGATCAGATCAAATCGGGGCTTTTGTTCAATCATCCATTATTGCAAAACCATTAGCTTTTATTTAATGGCCGACATCTGCTCCACAGGCTTGTGGTACCAGGAAAGCAGGTAAGCTCATAGAGAAAGGAAAGAGGCATAGCAGGCTCTTCTTCTTCTTCTACTAGCGAGTTATCTCCAATGACCGTGCATGCCAATCCCATCGACCCCAAGACGGGCTTCCGCCCCGCCACCACAACCTTCCACAGCCTCCGCCTGGCCGTCTCCCTCCCTCCCCCCGACCAGCCCTTCTCCGTCGTCTCCTTCGCCCTGCACCTTCTCCCCCGCCACCTCCCTGCTTATGCTGATCATGCTACTACGTTCACTGCTATCATCGACGCTGCCTCCGGCCTCAGCATCTCCTTCCAGGACTTACTGTTATTAAATTTACTTACTGTTACTGTCTTAAGGAAGATATCTGTGTACCTTTGCAAAGATGATAAAACTGTAGAAGAGTTTATGATCGAATCAAGCAAAACACTTTGTCCTTAAGACAGAATTCGCCCTCCCTATAGTGCTTAGGACTCTTGAGCGTCTGCCTCCCAGGATAAGACGATCAACCACGTACTGTAGGAGCACTCCAAACAGCACGCGCAGCGAACCACAAATGTGTAATGCTTTCACAGAAGGAAGAGAGTAGGAAGAAGATGAAGTGCAGGAAAATTCCGTACAGAAAAACCTGTTTTACAAGCTTTATAGAAATCCCGTTAAAGCCCGTTGAAAACACACCGTTTCCCGTTAAAGCCCGTTGAAACCCTTTCCCGTTAAACGGACGCGTCCGTCCGTTAACGGTCATAATAAAACGGACCCGGTTTGGTTGAACTAAAATAAATTAGAAAACCAAACCATTGAATTTGTCCCAAAATAATATTTTCTTGTTGACCCAACCCAACCCAACCCAACCCGACCCGGTCCGGACGGCCGCGCGTGCGAACCGAACCGAACCGAGCCGAGCCGGCCGGCCGGACGGACGGCGGCGGCGCGCGCGCATGTGGGTTAGCCCACCTAGGTGCATGGGTCCAACATCTCTCTCCCCCACAAAAGTGGGGTGGCCCTTGGGCCTAACTTATAAGGCCAACCTTGGACCTTATATACCATCCACAACCCATCCTTGGTGTGGATGTGGGACTATTCATCCTTCACCCAATTCACTCATTCATCTCGTAGTAAGTGGGTTTTAAACATGGGTTAGTTCTCTCTCTTTAATACCCAATTATGGGTTATAACTAACACCCACTTCTAACAATCCCCCACATGAATGAGAATTGGCTGGATAATTATGTAAAAACTATGCAGAAAACTTGTGAAAGCAAATATTGAAAAGTTCATGCATGGGGGAGAGGTAGCTTTCGGCTTTGAACCTTCCCTTGTGAAGACTATCGGGTTTACTGGCTAATCAGTGAACGTGATGTCTTGAACTGTTCAGCCGTTTGTGTAAACCAAGACAATAGAAGTCACACAATCACTTCTCAGACACACTGTGGTTCTCATGACTTTGTTCATTTTGGCCCCGAACAAACCTGGTTTTCATGAGTGCTCTAGAAGATTTAGCCTTAAAATCCTCATAGAAGTGGCCCCTTCACACTCATATAGGTGATTCTCATTAGGAGCATCCTGCAATACCCCACTCGAACTACGTCAAGCTATGAGAACCATTAAAAGCAAAGCTTATCCTGATTCATCAGCAGGCATTACTATCTCATCATAGGAATGGGAATGAGATTTTATCTCCATAGTGATTCCCCTTGAATCCCCCACAATTCGGTTGTCCCTTTTGAACCTAGATCTTGGGATCTCCAGTCAACTAGGTTGGGTTGCCATTATGGTGATTCTTAATGTATAGGCTTACAAGTTACTTTGTGCTCTTCCTATAGCAGATTGACTATCACAATAGATACATATAAGTGGCACAAGTTTCCCCCACATTGGAATATCTTCTAAAAAATGACGAAGCCACTCAGCTTCTTCGCCTGCTTTATCAAGTGCAATGAATTCTGATTCCATTGTCGATCTTGCAATGCACGTTTGTTTAGAAGATTTCCAAGACACTGCTGCACCTCCAATAGTAAAGACATATCCACTTGTGGATTTGGAGTCTCTTGTATCAGATATCCAATTTGCATCACAGTACCCCTCTAGTACTGCTGGATACCTTGTATAGTGCAGTCCATAGTCCAAGGTATATCTTAGATATCTAAGAACCCTGACTAGAGCCTTCCAATGTTTTTCCCCTGGATTGCTATTATATCTACTCAGTTTACTTACTGAGTATGCAACGTCTGGTCTCGTACAATTCATGAGGTACATGAGACTTCCAATAATTTGAGAATATTGGAGTTGTGATATGCTCTCACCCGTATTTTTGCTTAAATGCAATGTCACATCTACAGGTGTTCTCGCTGGACGATTATCATTCTCAATAAATTTGTCTAGGATCTTAGTAATGTAATGAGATTGAGATAACACATATCCATCAAATGTTCTAGTGATTTTCATCCCTAGTATAACATCTGCAACACCCATATCCTTCATGTCAAACTGTTTGTTTAACATCCTCTTAGTAGCTTTAATGATATTATCATTGCTACCAATAATGAGCATATCATCCACATATAGGCATACAATAATATAGCCTTCAGGTCTAGCTTTGACATAAACACATTTGTCACATTCATTAATTTTGAATCCATTTGACATCATCATTTTGTCAAATTTTTCATGCCATTGCTTAGGTGCTTGTTTAAGCCCATAGAGAGACTTAACAAGTTTGCACACTTTGTTTTCTTGACCCGGTACAACAAACCCTTCAGGTTGTTCCATATATATTTCCTCATTCAAGTCACTATTCAAGAATGCTGTTTTTACATCCATTTGATGTATTTCAAGATTATACAAAGCAGCCATAGCAATTAACATCCTAATGGAAGTTATTCTCGTGACGGGTGAATATGTATCAAAATAATCTTGACCTTCCTTTTGCTTGTATCCTTTGATAACAAGTCTTGCTTTATATTTGTCAATTGATCCATCAGCCTTCATCTTCCTCTTGAAGATCCACTTGTATTCGAGAGGTTTACTCCCTGGAGGAAGATCTACCAACTCCCAAGTGTGATTTTGCATAATAGATTCAATTTCACTATTTACAGCCTCCTTCCAATATTGTGCTTCAGGAGAGGACATAGCTTCCTTAAAGCTTTGAGGCTCATTTTCTAACAAATAAGTTAGAAAATCTGGACCAAAGAATTTTGATGTTCTAGCACGTTTACTACGTCTAGGTTCATCATCTTCTCCCTCTTGGTCATCACTAATGTCTTTTGCAACATCCAAAGTTCTTTTAAGAGAACTTTCAATTTGTGTAGAATTCTAAGGAAAAATATGTTCAAAAAATGAAGCATTCCTTGATTCAATCACTGTATTGACATGTATATCAGGAATATCCGATTTATGAACAAGAAAACGATATGCACTACTATTATTGGCATAACCAATGAATACGCAATCAATGGTCTTTGGTCCAATTTTAATCCTCTTGGGATTAGGGACCTCCACTTTTGCTAGACACCCCCATACTTTTAAGAAGTTGTAGGAAGGGTTTCGACCTTTCCATAACTCATATGGTGTCTGCAAGGTTTTCTTATGAGGTATTTTGTTGAGAATATAATTAGCTGAAAGCAAAGCTTCCCCCCACATGTTCTGAGGTAACCCAGAACTTATTAACATGGCATTCATCATTTCTTTTAAAGTTCTGTTTTTTCGTTCAGCAACTTGGTGTATAATACCATGTTGTGAACAGAATTCACCAAAAGGTGATTCGTATTCCCCACCTCTATCACTTCTTAGAAATTTTATTTTCTTGCCAAGTTGATTCTCAACCTCAGTTTTATATAATATAAACATGTTTATAGCCTCATTTTTACTTCTCAGCAAGTACACATAACAATAACGAGTGCAATCATCAATAAATGTAATAAAGTACTTTTTACCTCCTCTTGTTTGAACAAGTTTTAAATCACATACATCGCTGTGAATTAACTCAAGAGGTTCAGTACATCTCTCAATACTTTGGAATGATTTCCTTGTTAATTTAGATTCCACACAAGTTGCACACTTATGATTAAAGTCAATATTAAATTTAGGCAGATATTCCATATTAATCAATCTACGTAAAGCATCATAATTAACATGTCCTAATCTACCATGCCACACATCACATGACTCAATCATATAAGAGGAAGAAGCATTCTCATTCATAACATTAGAAACAGATACATTAGGTAATACATTGAGCTTGAAAAGCCCTTCATTCAGATACCCTTTTCCCACATACATCCCACCCTTGGTCAAAACAAATTTGTCTGACTCAAACACCAACTTGAAGCCATTCTTGCTCAGCAAAGATCCAGCCACTAAATTCTTTCGAATTTCTGGCACATGCATCACATTGTTGAGCGTGAGTTCCTTGCCCGAAGTCATCTTGAGCACCACCTTTCCAATTCCTTCAACCTTGGCAGTAGAAGAGTTGCCCATAAACAGTTGTTCATCATTTTCCACGAAGTGATAAGTGGAGAACATCCTCTTGTTTGAGCACACATGACGGGTAGCCCCAGTATCCACCCACCATTCTCTATCATTAGTGATCATATTCACTTCCAAAATCACAGCAGAAAGGTTGATGTCATGCACATTGGTGGAGAGATTCTCCACTTCGGTCATGTGGGCTTGTGCCTTCTTCTTCTTAAAACCATCTTGTTTCTTCCGTTTGTAACAATCCTTAGCCTTATAGCCCATCTTGTCATACACATAGCACTTGCCCTTGAACTTGTTGTTGTTGGAGTCATTGTTTGACTGACCCCCAGGATGCTTCCTTTTTTTGTTGGTGAAGCCATTGCTTTTATGCCCTTGTTCCACAACATTGAGTTGGGTGCAGATGGGTGGCTGAGGACAGGGGATGTTTGTTATTTTGATGACAATGGGCGCCTCCATGTTGTGGATCGGCTCAAGGAAATGATCAAATACAAGGGTTACCAGGTTGGTTATTTGTTTGTTCTACACTTTGATTCAGCTGTTTATAACACTGGTGACTAGATTAGTCTAATACTCTTTTAGAATTATCAAAGTTGAAGCTCATTTGTAGATCATGCTTCTTCTTTTTCGCTCAATGAAAAGGTTTTGCCGTTTTGACGACTTCAGGTGCCTCCAGCAGAGCTGGAGCAGTTGCTTCTGAGCCATCCGGAAATCCTTGATGCTGCCGTGATACCGTAGGCATAACCTTTTGTTTTTCCTTCTTTTTTTTTGTGTTGAAAAAACATAATCTTCTTAATTACTCCCTCCTGTCAATGGCAGATACCCAGACGAGGAAGCAGGTGAGATTCCAATGGCCTTCGTGGTGAGAGCCCCCACAAGTGTTCTTGACCACTCTCAGGTCGTGAATTTCGTCACCAAACATGTACCCTCTCTCTCTCTCTCTAATATTGCAAATCATGCAATTCAATTCTACCTGGCCAGCATGTTTATCTGCTGAATTGGGAAAAAATACTTTGAAGTTGGAAAGTTGAATGCTTTGAGATTTGCCTATGGCTCCATCTATTGTAGGTTGCGCCTTACAAGAAGATACGGAAGGTGGCCTTTATGGATGCCATACCGAAAAATCCCACCGGGAAAACTTTGAGGAAGGAATTGATTAAGATTGCAGTTTCAAGAACTGATTCCTAACTGTAACATAGAATAGAATTGAGTGAATCGTTAATTGATGATATCCCCGTGCATAGGATGAAAGCTTGTATGCTCTGCTTGGTATCGGCGTTTGGGGCATTATTTTCTAGACTACGGTTGTTGTATTGAGAAAGTTGTCATTAAAAATAGGGCAGTGATAACCCTACAGCAGATTCCTACACATTTCCATACACATCAGTTGTGTATGGAAAATGTGTAAGAATCTGCTGTACAAATATCATTTCCCTTAAAAATATGTTCCTGGGCGTGTGGACCATAGAAAATCGTCTCGCCTATATATCGGTATCGGGCTTAAACCGATACATCGATACCAATTAATATCGTTTTTTCAAAAAATTCCAAATATCGCCGATATATCGGTATTTTTTGAATTAAAAAATTATTTTTAAAAAAAAATTTAATTTTTTTTTTGAAAAAAAAACTTTCATGTTTGTTTTCTATCCTAATAGGCATATTTTGAAATTTATTCTTTGTTTAAATTAGTATAACTTATTTTAGAAGTTAGATTGTGAAAATATACGGTAAAAACTAGTTTTTGACTACCGATATTTTTTTACACAATATCTCCGATATTTCGTCTCTTTGGCCGACCGATATTTTACCGATATCCGATACGACATTCCATGGTGTGGACACTGTTGGATCACGATTACAAAACCCACCTGCTCCCGACTTGACTATGGGATGGAGGGAATGTTTTTTAGACAATAGGGTTATCGGACGTCTATGAAGAAAACAAGGATGTGCACAATTGTCCAAGATACTCTGCGGGCAAACAAATTGAGAAACCAAGTTCTGATTGTTTAGATGGGGGAAATGATATTTGTACAGCAGATTCCTACACATTTTCCATACACAGCTGATGTGTATGGAAAATGTGTAGGAATCTGCTGTAGGGTTATCACTCCCCGCTTTACCTCACAACTCTAAAATACAACTAAAGGTGTCAAATAAAGTGTGAGAGAGAGAGAGAACATCTCACCTTTGAATCAAATACCGAAATTTATGGTTTAGCATTCCACCTCAATTTAGCTTCTCAAACTTGATGCCCTGGCCTTTTGACACATTATTTAGCATCTGGTTTGGAGCAAGTTTTGATACCTAGCAGCCGTTGTGGTCGCTGACTAGGATTTGAAGATGCTCAACTGTGCAATAAAATACACCCCGAATTTAGGGAATATGTAAAATAAATGCCCTAAATTCTATTAGGAGTTATATCAAATGCCCTCTGCAGCATAAAAGTGGTGGCAGTAAAAGCTCTGCCTTAAACACTTCAAGCTTTGCCACAAATTCTTGCATGGTCTTGAGGTCCGTTAGCATTGTACATGGGCAAATTTTTATGTAATAATTCAGTTGCCAAGAAAAAAAAATGTAATAATCATGTTGCTGATGTGTAGTAGGATCAGTCCAACTTACACAATTTTTTTGGGGGTCCTTTTGAAACTAGGAAAGAGAACAACCCAATATATATAAATAGAAACTAGGAAAGAGGTGTACTCAAATATGAAAAGTGTCCATGTATATATATATATATATATATATATATATATATATATATATATATATATATATATATATATGAAAAAAAATCATGGAGACTTTTCATATTTGAGTACACTTCTTTCCTAGTTTCTATTTATATAATATATATATATATATATATATATATATATATATTATTGTTCAGGCTTATAAAGTCCTCAATCCACCCATAGCTAGATGAGCCGAGCTTGGGCATGTCTCAGCTCGAGCTCGAGCTTGGCTCGGCTCGTTTACAGCTCGGTCCTTCCCAGCTCAAGCTCAGATCGAGCTCGAGTGCGGCTCCCCCCCCCCCCCCGTCGCTTGGTCGACGCCCCCCCTCTGGTTTTCGATCCCCTCCCCCTCCCCCCCGGCGGTGACCCCTCTGTTTTGGGTTCCTCCCCTCCCCCAAATCCCACGAGAGAAAGGAGCGGATCGGCTATGCAGTGACGCGTGTCCCTAAGAATCCTCTAGATCTGCATGCAGTGATAGTTTAGACCGAGGAATACTCCTAGTTTGGTTTTAGAAACCAAGACGGAATGCATCGTTAGGAAGGCCATTGTTAGGGACACGCGTCAGGAAAATAGCGGACGTCGTGAGCCCAACACACGTACGGCTCAAATACCTAACAATCTTCTTGTACAACCCCTCCACCTTCCTCGAGGACTCCACTAAAGGGAAGCTGATGAATTTTCTAATTTTCTTTTAAGCCTATAGGCTGGCTGGCTAAAATGAGTCAACCAGGCTAAAATGAGGGCACTTAACTTAATTAGTAACAAAATAGTAAAACAATTTAACTATATCTAGTTATTCCACATTTTTGATAAAATAGTTCTAAGTGCATATTGAGCTTGGAGCCTTTGTATTTCTCTTCTAAAACTTCGCATCCAAGTAGTAGGTACTATATCTTCTTTTGTGAACAAGAAAATGATTTTTTTCCTCTATTGACATCTTTAAAAATAGATATTTATAGATACTAATATATTTATTTTATATTTATATATATGATATATCATATCTGGGAAAAGTTTAATGAGATCGCTCTCATATAGCTTATATGATGCCAATTCAATTCGTAGCCATTAGATCTTAATCTGACGGCTACAAACAACTATAAAGAACTCACCTACCTTCTGATGTGACATACTCACCTATCCACTGATTTGATACCCACCCTCGGATCGAAATCTAATGACCCAAAAAATTGGCCTCATGTTCCTTATATGAGAACGATCTCATGCAAACCGTTCTCATCATTATATATATTGATGTAAATTTTAATATAGTACTCGCAAGCGCACGAATCTAGTGCAGAATAGTGGCTACGAGGTCGATCCCTCATAGACTTAGTAAGATATTCAACCTAATTCTAGAGTATGTAGAAAACAACAATGAAATGAAAAGTTTTAATTTTTATTTTCTAATTAAGCAATCAGATGTTCAACTAACTTAAAACACAGAAATTGACTAAATAAAAGATAAAATAAAAAGCCTGTTTGCTGCTTTCAGTCTGTCTGTAATCCCGTTTTGCTTTCCTCTTCCCTCCACCTTCTGCAACAATCTCTCGATTGCACGCCTCAACCGATCTGCTCTTTCTCTCGAATAGAACAGACAGTCCCCGTCTCGCCAAATCCTCACCAGTTATGTCTCTCGACACTTCAGTCCTTCTCAGCCAGGTCCTTTGTTTTCTCAAACCAGCAATCCCCTTCTCACGAGCAGCACAATCTCTCGACTGTACCACTGTTCTGTCCCAGCCAGTACCCCAGAACAGATCCGGCACCACCGACCTCTCCTCCTTCCTCCACAGCACAGCCGCTCACCCAATCCTACAGAACAGAGCTCCTCTGCCTCTCGACACTTCAGAGCCTCCACCCAAAAGCCACCGTCCTTCCAACAGCCAGAACCTCCCCCAAGCAGAGCAGCACAACTCCGGCCTCCTCCTGCCCAGCCGGCCGTCCAGAACCAAACAGAGCCGCCTCAGAACTCACCGAACAATACCCCGACGACCCTTTTCCACAAATAGACCGCGCCCCTTCGAACCCTTTTCTCTCCCTCGACAGATCCAGACTCCACCACGAACAGCCCGGCCTTACCCTCTCTGCCTCTCGACAGAGCCGCCACCTTCAAACCGCCAGAACCTCTACACAGCCGTCCCAACTTGCAGACAGAACCCCGCCGAACAGACAGAACCTCTCTCTCGAGCAGCCACCCTTCTCAGACAGACAGCACCCTTTCTCTCACCACGGCCGGAACAGTACCCTGAAACGTAGAGCTCCCCTCTTCCCTCCGGCCTTCTCTTCCTCTTATAGACGAGCTCTCCCTCTTTGAACAGCAATTTTCCTTCCTGGGGCCGGCCAAATCAGCGACCTTCCATTCTCAGCATGAACCCAAATTAGAGCTTCCCAAATCAAGACCCCTGCCTTCGTGAGCTGCTCCTTACTTCGCCGGCACAGTAGCATCGCCACCGTAGCCTCCGGAAGCAAGACCCATCGCCGAAAACGCCGTCGCATCGCCGGATTTATTCGAGCAGAGCTCTGCTCTGCTTCTCTGTCGATCTCATATATCCGCCGCCGGGCCGCCGTCAACTCCTTGCCACTGAGTGCTCCCTGTCATCATCGCCTCCTCACGATCGCCGGCGCATGACCCTCCGCCACAGGCCGCCGGAATTTCCTCCGTGCCCACCCTCCGGTGCTCGAACAGAGCCTCCAAACGAGGCTCTGTTTTTTCCTGTTCCAGGCGCCCGAGCCATCGGGCTCGGGTTGCTGTTTTTTTTTTTTCTGACCAGACCGGGCCATCGGCTAAACCGGTTCTTTTCTCTTCTTTTTTTCTTTTTTTGGGTTAAAACCCGTCGTACCAACCACGTCCGTCGGATCTTCGATATCTTCACATGAGCTGATTGACGCGTTTCACATTCGGCGATCTGATTTGGAGCTCTAAAGCCTGCATAAATAAAAATAAATCGTAATTAGACGCATAATAAAACATGAATCTATTAAAACCAATTAATGCATCTAAATAACTCAATTAAGCACGTTTAATCATTAAACTCCAAATTATTCACTTAACACAGATAAACATTAATTATCCTCACTTTAACTAAAAATACGACTAACATATAGGTAGAAAGGCATATAAAAATGTGTATATTTTGCATATATCATATATATATAGATATAGAGAGAGAGAGAGATGAGTTTACATGAGATCATTCTCATATAAGGAGCATGAGGCCAATCTTTATTGCCATTAGATTCCGATCGGAGGGTGGATATCAAATCAGTGGGTAGGTGAGTGTGTCACATCAAGGAGTGGGTGAGATCATTATGATATTTGTAGCCGTCAGATCAAGATCCAACGGGTACGATTCAAAGTGGCCTCATATAAGCAATATGAGAGCGATCTCAATATGAGGCCACTTTGAATCGTAGCCGTTGGATCTTGATCTGACGGCTACAAATATCCATAATGATCTCACCCACTCCTTGATGTGACACACTCACCTACCCACTGATTTGATATCCACCCTCCGATCGGAATCTAACGGCAATAAAGATTGGCCTCATGCTCCTTATATGAGAACGATCTCATGTAAACTCATCTCTCTCTCTCTATATATATATATAACATAACGAGCCGAGCTCGAGCCGGCTCGCAAGCTTATTCGAGCCGAGTTTAAACGAGCCGAGTATCGTTGGGCTCGGGCTCGACTCGTATTGGGACTAGGGCTGTTCTCAAACCGGACAAACCTTGGACAGAGGTTGTCCGCGTCCGTGTCTGTGAACAGCCTGTCTGCTATTATGTTGTTTGTGTCTGTGTTCGGATGTCCGGCACACACAGACACGGACACCGGACAAAACTCCCCTCCTTCCTCCTCCTCTACCCCCGCCCTTCTCCTCTAGTTTGCATCAGAAAGAACTAAGCTTTCAAAAGCTCAGTTCTTTCTCGCCATAGCCGCCCCTCCTTCCTCCTACCCCGGCCATGATCGCCACCCCTCCTTCCTCCTCCATGCCCTGCCTCCCCTGCTCTCCCTGCAGCCCTCCTCGGTCCTCGAACAGACGGCTGTCCGAGGACCCTTGGCCGTGGTCCTCGGGCAGCTTCTCCTCGGCGCGGACACGGCCACGGACACCTCAGACACAGCCAGCCCCATGGATACGGCTGTCCGTGAACAACCTTAATTGGGACGAGCCCGGGCTCACGAGCCGAGCCTAAAGTCGAGCTGAGCCGAGCCGGAAAAGCTCGCAAGCCGACTCGGCCCGTTTACACCCTTACCCATAGCAATCTACCATGGAGCCATGGTTCACTTTAACTTATGGACATGGATGGTCGTGTGACTCATGTCGGATATTTGATTCTCTACACGATTGATTATCAATCCCATACCTCTTAACTTAGGGGCTGTTTGGATAGTGAAAAAGTAATGAATGTGAAAGTAAATTAGGTGAAAAAATTCATTGACTTTCATCATGAATGTAAAATATGTTTGGATAGTGAAATTTTTTAAATGAATGAAACTAGCCGTGTGTTTGGATGGTGAATGTGCTACAATGCATGAAATTTTTAGGACGTCACTATTTTACCCGGAGCTCCTTCTACCTCCAAACGGAATTTCTAGTGCGTCATCAACACGATGGAGGACTACGCGGCGGGCGCTCATAGTTCCCACCCAACGCGTTGATCTCTGCCGCAACCCGCTGCTGGATCCTCGCCATCGACACCATGAATCCAGAGCCAAAGAATAGGCATTTATCACCATAATCCATTGAAAACAGAGGAAAATAGGGGAAATATAAGAAAACAGAGGAGGTTGGAGCTCTGAGAAATTCATACCTGGCGAGCAATCTTGGGGCTGTGGCTCCGGTGGCCAGTGAGGGAGGAGGGGAGATGGGACCAGGAGAGGTAGTAGTTCTTCATGGCCTTCTTCTTTCTCTACCTCCGCCGCTGTGCCGATGACCCCGCCAGCGTTCGTGTCGGCAGTGTCCGTGGCGGCCTCCGATCCCGCCGAGCCGCTCCCCGGGGTCTGGACCCGGCTGTCGTGGCGACCTTCCTGACGTTCGAGTACTCGGTGGTGAAGGACTTGAAGCTGGGCAAGAGCACGCTAGAGTGCGCCGTCTGCCTCTACGAGTTCGACGACGACGAGACCCTCCGCCTGCTGCCCCAGTGCAACCACGTCTTCCACCCAGATTGACGAGGGGCTGGCCGGGGGCGGGGGGGCTGCGCCAATCTTGTCCCCGGCCAGCCCCCCGTCCCCTCCGACATTACCACCGCCGAGGACGACATCGAGGTCGGAATCGGATAAGATAGAATTAAAGAAAGACCCTTTTTTTGAGGTGATTATGAAATTACCAGGTTGCAGCGGAGGCAGCGGCCTGGAGGAGCGCTTGGGGGGAGCCGGGGCGGTGTCCGGAACAAGGGCCTTCTTCGTAGCAAGCTTATGGTGTTGCTTGGAAATCAGCTAGGACAAATCGTCGTTGTCGTCGTCTTACAAGAGGTCGAAAGGGTTTCCAGTCGCCATTGCCGCAGAACAAGGAGGGTACCTAAGCTTGGTGGCAGCATCGTCGTCGAAGAGCTCGAGCTGGATCGTCGTCGTCGAAGAGCCCGGGGATGAATTGAATTCTCAGGCCGCACATATTCAGGTGAAAGTCATGTGAATTTCACCAAACAAACCTCTTTCACGTGAAAGAGGGTTGAATTGACCGTGAATTTAGCCCTCTTTCATTATCCAAAAAGCCCCTTACTATAGTTATCTTTTTTTTTTGTTGCAGTCACCATCTTGAATTAATATGAACTTTGTGCGATTAAAATTTAATATATACTCCTTTTGTTCCAAAATATTGTATATATTTTAAAAAATTATTATTTTTATTGGATCATGAAGTCCACAAGGAAGCATTATGATTTCTTCTCCCTGATATCCCGCCCAACTCGTTCAAATCAATCCTTCAATTCTCTTCCAATTTTAGAAAAAGAAAATCACATATTTGGACAAAATATCAAGGTTTTCAAAACCGGACCGGCCATTGACCCGGATCGATGGCCGGTCCGGTTGGACCGCGGTTTGACCACGGTCAAACCGGAATGACCCGGTTTTGAAGTATAAATGGTAAATATATATTAAATAGTTAATTTGTATCATATTAACATAAGAGCCCAGGTAGCCCAGGTGGTTAAGGCTGTTGGTTTGGGAGGAAGGGGGGGGGGGGGGTTCGAATCCCCCCTCAAACAACAACTTTTTTCAAAAAAAAAAAAAAAAAAAAAAAAAAAATCCGTGACCGGTCTGGTAAACCGGCCGGTTTTTTTCAAACCGGCCGGTTATACCAGACCGGGGTAAACCGGGTGAACCGAACCGGTTTCCAGCCCGGTTCCGGTTCTCCGCGGTCGGACCGGCCGGTCCGGTCCGGTTTTGAAAACCATGCAAAATATACATAATATTTTAAAATAGTAATTATTTCAAAATGTACGTAGTATTTTAAAACAGAGAGAATATCAGTTTTTAAGCCATTCCTTCTGTCTTCCTGTTCCAGCTCCGGCGACGGAAAACCCTAAAAGCAGAGATGGCGGATTACCATTTCGTGTACAAGGACGTAGAAGGAACCAGCACGCAGTGGGACGACATCCAGAGAAAATTGGGCAATCTGCCTCCCAAGCCTGCCCCTTTCAAGCCCACTCCCTTTGCTCCCGCCGAGGACGAAGAATCCAAGCCCAAGGACAAGGCCTGGATCGATGAAAAGGATGAGGGTGAGCTCGAAGAGTTCGAGGACGATCTCACTCTCGACGACGACCGGTTCCTGCAAGACTACAGGTGATTCAAATTCTCTCTCTCTCTTTTTTTTTTAATTTGGTGGGAATTGGGGGGTTTTTGATGTTTGATTGTTTGGTTTGAAGGAAGAAGAGGTTGGTGGAGATGAGGGAAGCAGCAAAGGTGGCCAAGTACGGATCGGTGATTCAGATCTCTGGGTCGGATTTCGTGAGGGAGGTCTCGCAGGCGCAGCCGGATGTTTGGGTGGTTGTCTTCCTGTACAAGGAAGGGTATGCTTTGACTTAGTTGCTCTGCACTTGTAAATTAGCTTACCTTCTAGACAGAATGTATGCTTGAACTTCGTCATTGATTGTTTGTTGAATCATCGTCCTCGGTTACGGTTTTGTATCTTTGTTTTTGTTCCAAATAGGCTTTGGATTCAGTTGCTATTGACATTGTTTGCTGATTTCCTACCGTTGTCAGTGTAGTAGAATTCATAAGGCTTGGTTTTGTTTGACGCCTTCCCGCTCTCTGCTAGTTGGTTCTTTAGGTTTGAACAAAAATAACTTAAGAGCTTTCCATTGTTTTTGTCCATGTCTATGCATTTCTGTTTCAAAGGCTTGTTATATCCATGTTTAGACATATACATGTCTTACATTTAAGCATTTAAAATAATCAGGATTTGCATAGCATTTTTTAAATTAGATCCATGCATACAATCTAGGATTTGCATTGTTGTTTTCTTTATTAATTAATCATGCAACTGTTTTGGCTGTAATAACGATTGTGTTTTCTGGCAGTATAGCAGAGTGCACAATACTTGGGAATAGCCTGGAAGAACTAGCTGCCAGATACCCGGCTACCAAATTTGTTAAAATTATTTCTACAGAATGCATTCCAAACTATCCAGATCGTAACCTTCCAACTCTGTTGGTGTACAATAATGGTGCCATTAAGGGAACTTATGCAGGCTCACATCATTTTGGTAGGAGATGCACACCTGAAGGTATTGTCTACCCGAATTTGTGTTTACATAGTTTCAGAGAATAAAGTTTCACTTCCTTTACGAAAATTCATGCTGTGAATACATAGCGTCAATATACTTACATGGAGGGTAACTATTTCTTATAACTCAAGCGTCCTCATTGGTTTGGATTTTTTTTTTGGGTTTTTTTTTAGTATAGACTCATGCACCCCTCCCCTGCCTCACACACATATGATGCCACAAGAATTTGACCACGGGACCTCTCTCAATTGCAAGAGATCCAACTTCGCAGTTGTGATATTATTTAGTGCAAAGTAGCACCAAACTTGTGAGTTGCATATCTGCAATACCTAGCTTTGTAATCCTTAGACCAGTAATTAAGGAAGAGCTTTTCCCTTGGCGGTTGTTGTTTTAAGCAGTTGAGTAACATTTGTTGGTAAATTTAAGTGTTTTTACTTCTATATTTGCAGATTTCATAATCCACATGCATATTGTGATTCTGAATTGGGGTGGGGGGTGGGGGGAGCAGGGCAACAGTGTGGTGTTTGTACAATAGAAAGGAAAAATATCTACCTTTGTCCATCTTGCAGAATAACCCCGTTGAATGTTGTGCAATACCTTTCTGTAGGCACTAGGCAGAAGTGGGATTGAAGACATTTTGTGGACCGCTACCCAATCTAATTTTCTACCCCGCTTCATTTACATGACGCTTTACTTTGGTGTTATGTTTGTCTTTTTCTGCTCATTGTACGAGTTGCACATTTGGCTGTTGGGTGGAGCCAAGCATAATAGAGGATCGCATCTGCTATGTGGGTGTAATTAGGTCAAAGGCAACCCTTTGGTTTAATCAGTTTACATCCTTGATTCTTGATACTCTCTGTACACTTGAATCTAAGATTATGCAGTTGAAATTTTAGTTAAGGGTCTACTGCTTTAATATGAGATTTTGCAGACTAATATTTCTTGTACCTCTCTTGTCAGGTATTTCATTGACCATTTGCCAGTCTGGTCCTGTACTTAATGATGGGCAAAGTGGTAAGTCTGCAATGGAAAGTGAACGGAAGAGGTTTATAGAGAAGATTGTGACTGAGCGTGAGGATGAGGATGACTATTCAAGTGATTAAGAGTTAGCATATTTTGAGAAGCTGACCGCAGAAGTGTATGGTGATACTCATTTGTTGTTAGAAGTTTTGAAGCTTGCTGGTTTTTTTTTTGGGGGGGGGGGGGGGATAAGTCAAATGTTAACTTATAGGGGCATTGCTGTTCATAGAGTAATTAATAAACAGAAAGAATAACCATCACTTTGGCTGGGTGAGATTGTAACGATTGACTATCGTTCTGGATTATGATCGGGCATCATGATTTTTCCATGTTCAGATGGCTGCTCTATACTCTCTCATGCGTCCACTAACTAATATTTCTAACCCTGTAAGGAATTTTTTCAGTTTTTATCAGATTTATCCAGACACCAAACATTGCAGTTATGGCACAAAGAATTTATCATTCTGTTAATCTGCTAAATGGGAGGCAGTTCCCTGACTTCATCCCGTGAATGAAATGGTAAGAACCAAATGCTGTATTCGTAACTTGTAACAGCTTACAGACACTGGTGCAGCTGCTGGTAAAGTTTCTTTGTTTCTCTTTGGTATACACTCGTAAAGTTTCAAGCATGCATGCACATTCAGGCTGATATTTTTACAACTCATACGGCAAGAAAGCACGTTCCAGTAGAACAGAGAGGCAACTCCAGTTCACAGTGAAAAAAAAACTGGAACCTGTAAGCGTTATCTCCTTGACGTCCAGCAGCAAGCAGGGCCAGTAACAAGTTCATCACCTCCGTAAGAAGAAAGGAAGAGAGACTCTCCTGCACATGCATTCCGGGACGGGATACGCAATCACATCCCGGCCTCCCTTTTCCGTCCTCCTCTCTGGCACCCCCACCGCTCCCTTGTGCAGATGCTTAGCTGCCTCAGAGACTGATTGCGCCTCTGATGCAGGAGCTGGCGATAACACAGGAACCATCCCACGCTTGTTGGGCTTTATGAACTTGCGGTGTCCGGCGTACGCCCTATGCCCCTGCACACACCCAACCAAGTTATTCAATCACGGCCACACCTGCAGGAGATGAAGATGCAAGCAGCCTGACCTGAAGGGCTCTTGCCATGTTGCCTCCATGCGATGGCATGAACACATCACTGCTCAAGGACACGATGTAGTCGATGGCTGCAAGGGCGGAGGAGCTGTTCGCGAAGGGCTCCAGCTCTCCCTCCAAGGCCAGCATCTCTTTGTCAATCAAATTGGGGAACACCTCCCTCAGTGGCTGCAGTGCATCTTCCCCGCCGAATGGCTCGCCTCCTGCTCTGTATATCAAAGCACTCCTTGGCGCCCCCAGTGCTCTCAACAGCCTGCACCAAATCCTGTCCGTAAAACTAATCCTTGAGAACATGCACTAGAGAAGGTAAGCTGGCTTTCAGCTTACCCTGCAACTTCTTGTCCGGTGAGGGGGCAGAATCCGGCAAGCTTGCGCTCCTGGTAGCTCATGTTGAGCTTCCCTGTGAGAAACTCGGGCCGAAACTCCCTCTCCGTGGCGATGATGGTGTCGTAGTCAGGGCCGAGGCCGGGGAAACATCCCGTCCGGACCCAAACGTCCTTCTCCATTCGGAGATGAAGAGCAATATAGGGTCCCCTCTCCCACATTCTCCTGGCCAACCGATTTCCCACCTCCCGGATTGGTGCAACAAACCTCAGCGCGTGGAAAGCTACCTGTAATAACCAAATAAAAAAAATTCAGTTCATCCAAACTAGTCTTCAAGTTATCATCTCCAGTGAGTTGGGAATATTGACCTTGCAGCGAAGCTTCTGCAAGTTCAGAGGAAGGTTTTTTGATAACCTTGAATGCAACCCATTAAGCAGCAGAATTCGGTTTTTATTCAACTGTAAGAGAGGACATAGCATAGCATATCAGAAGGATCAATGTTCTTGGTAGATTGTATTGCAGAGCTATTACTCACCTGTTTCTGGTACTTAGTTCGGATCCAGAGGGGAGAAGCATTGGAGGGAAGTTGAGTCCCAATTGTGGGTCTTGTGTGCAGATGTGTGTATGGAACGGCGGCAACGACGTGAACATCCGATGCCAGAGTGCGCTTGAAATGCTCGGCGTCGAAAATGTCCGAAAATTCGCTGTGCCCGAGATTTGAAGGGAAATAATTCAATTCAATGAAGCAGTTTCTCGCTTCAATTTGAATTTGAACTTGAAATCAATGAGAAGAACGAATTACCTTTCGTCCTCCCAAATCCGATTGACCTGCAAAATGGGAAGAACCAGAGCAGCTTCAAGGATCCTCGCAATGACGACGGCATCAATGATCTCATTCCTCTGCTGATTCAATCCGCCCGTCACAACCACCATCAAAAACTTGGTCTTCTCCTTGGCCACCCTCGCCGAGTCCTTCCGGTAATCCACGCTGAACTGGATGCAGGGCCGGTACCCGCCGCTGTCCGGCTGCTGCCAGAACCCACTCTCCTCCTCCGTCATCCTCGGATCAATGGCATGAACAGGAAGAGGACCCACATCGGCGTCCCACGTATTCGGCCCCGCGACCACCCTCGAACCATTCCCATTCCCCCTCCGTAGCAGAGGACACGAAAGTCGAGACACCGAACCGGCGGACGAGCAGGAAGCTCCGTGGCGCGATGACAAGTGCTGGAGGCTGGTAACGGAGATCTCGAAAGAGTAAACGGAGACGACGAGGAAGAAGAGGAGCACGAACAGGTGTCCGACCGGGAGGCGGGCGAGGGCCGATTGCTGCTTGTGGGATTTCTTGAAACGAAGAGGAGGAGAGCTGGTTGCAGGGGAGACATTGAGCTTGGAGACTAAGAGGTTTCTGAGCTCAGCAGTGGTGTTTCCGGCCAATCGAGCGAGCTTGGATTCCTGGGTTATTCTCTCTTTTCTGCCTTCCGCCATGGCCGGGTTTTCCACTAAGCAGCTCTGGTCAGAGTGTTCTGGTTTTTTATGGTGTGGAAACGAAGCAGTAGCGCGGCGCGGAAGAATCGGCGAGAAACAAGGAAGAGGGTGAGAAGTTTGAAAAACGGCGGGAAGATTCGAAACGGCGACTTTTTCTGTCTTTACCTAGGAATGTCGTATCGGATATCGGTAAAATATCGGTCGGCCTAAGAGACGAAATATCGGAGATATATCGGAGATATTGCGTAAAAAAATATCGGTCGTCAAAAACTAGTTTTTATCATATATTTTCAAAATCTAACTTCTAAAATGAGTTATACTAATTTAAACAAAGAATAGATTTCAAAATATGCATAAAAGGATAGAAAACAAACATGAAAGTTTTTTTTTCCCAAAAAAAAAAAAAAAAAAATTTTTCAAAAATTTTTTTTTTTTAAAAAATAATTTTTTTTTTCAAAAAAGGCCGATATATCGGTCCGAAACCGATATATCGCCGATATATCGGCGATATTTGGAAAAAATGTAAAAAACGATACTTAATGGTATCGGAGTATCGGTTTGTGTCCGATACCGATATATCGGCGATAGGCGAGCTGGCATTCCATGGTCTTTACAACGCATTTCTCGGAGACTGGTTTGACGGTATCGGTTTATTCCGTTAAATTCCGTTGGAAAGATTAGCATGGTCTTAAGAGGAGATTAGTAGTTGGAGATGTATTAAGTAAAATCAACCTCCTTCGTACTCCATCCGTTCCATTTTAGGAGTCCGATTTGGGGAAAAAAAGGATATTTTTTTGGACTATGGGGCCCATAGTAAAGTGGAATAATTTTTTTCCAACTTGAACTAGATAAACTTTTACTGACCCTATGCAAAGAATTCCGTATCGGATATCGGTAAAATATCGGTCGACTCAAGAGAAAATATCGGTGGTCGAAAACTAGTTTTTACCGTATATTTTCACAATCTAACTTCTAAAATGAGTTATACTCCATCTACAGTGAAAAATTCAAAAATAAATAGTCAAAGTGGATTTTTCACTATCCAAATGGCCCCTAATTTAGACAAAACATAGATTTCAAAATATGCATATTAGGATGGAAAACAAACGGGAAAGTTGTTGTTTTTTCTTTTTAAAATTTTTCCCCAATTTTTTTAAAATACATTTTTAAAAAATAGTGATATATCAATATGAAACTGAATCGGTGATATTTTAAAAAAATTAAAAAAATAATATTATCCCGTATCGTTTTATCGGGGTCCGATATTGATATATCGCCGATACAGCATTCCAAGACCCTATATTGAAAAAAAAAGTAGATACAATGTGGAAAAGTTAATTTTGAGAAAGGTCATTGTGGTTGAGAAAAGCGTAATTATATTTACATCCTTTGGACATTGAAAAAGGGAAATGGATTCATTGTTTTCAGACAGAGGGAGTATATCAATAATTACTCTGCACGACGTCGACGGAAGCACAACATATTACAAAGACAAAATTACTTTACCCAAACAAAAAGCCAATACTTGTAAGAGTCATAGGTGTGCACTGGGCAAGTGAAGAAGTAATAGTACGGCTAGGGGAGTACGAAGAAAAATGGGAAAAAATAAAAAATACGAGAAAAAACGTGAAAATAACAAGAAATAATAAAATAAAAAATATTTTATTATCGCAATTTCAATCAAGTTAATATATGTTTAGCCCACTAGGTGCTTTGGGGTTGCATGATTTCAATCAAGCTGAGGGCTTTAAAACGGCAACAGGCAGCTTTTGCTGTCCATACCTGCCTGCCCCTACACTTAGCCATTGGATCGTAGTGACGACTTTGATGCACCAGGAACATACCTAAATATGCGACCGCGTATTGTTCCCTCCATTCCATATTAATAGTCTTATTTAATTTTTCAAAATGATCTAAAATAAATTCATGTTGTAAAACCAAATAGGACTACTAATATGAAAGAGGGGGAGTACATCTCAAATTTTTACTCAAACATAGACGTATAATTATAACCCTTGTCATTTGCTTGCAACAACGATTTTATCCCACTTTTCACATGCACATCCCCTTCATTGGTTTACAAATGGAGGTCTCAAATCTCAATGTGGAGATTGTCAAGGTATTTGGGCACCCTAATTTGAAGGTCACAGCTTCGTAGGAGCGGCATTTGCATTTACTTCTACTACAAAGATTATGTTCTCAATGAAATTGAAGGAACAGATTCAAACATGGCACATGAAATCTAAGCTTCAAAAATCAAACTACATGCCACCACATCACATTACGTTTAAAAAACAAAAGTTCAGGTGTGCATTACTAATAGATAAAATCTCACATTATGCGTCAACTTATCACAGTTAGCATAAGAGGTGTATCTTCTCATGGCAACATTTAGCCAACTCATGCTCATCGACAAGATTATAATAATATATTCGGATTTGCACATTCTCTATTGTAACAAACATTCTTTACACAACAACTTATTGTAATCCTTACATATCATAGCCTGGTATTTAAGGGCTCATGATTTGTACACAATTCTATATAATAGTATATTCACCCCATGTACAAGGTGGGAAGACTCAATTCTTTTATGATATCAGAGCTCTTCTTCCATCCCGAGACCTTACTCTTCATGACATCCTCTACTTCTTCTCAAACCTCTTCATCATCCACCTCTCAAATCCCTATCCTGAGCATCTCTCCCATGATGACTACTCCTCTTCTTCAAGGGGTGGTCACTAATATTACTCACCACGTACCTCTGAAACTTGACAACAACTATTTACTCTAGAAGTCTCAGTTTCTTCAGATATTATGAAGCCAAGACGTCCTCAGCTATGTGGATGGCACCGTCACTGCACCACCCAAATTCCTTGTTGACTCCAATGGCACCTCTGGTACTGTGGTTAATCCAGAATACACCACATGGTACCGTGTTGAGCAAATAATCCAAAGTTGGATCCGAGCGACCCTCTCTAATAGTGCTCTTGGGCACATATGGGGGATTGACAACACCTCCGCTCTTTGGTCTACCCTTGAGTGGTTTTATGCTTCTACCTCTCAAACGCGGATTCTGCAACTCCACTTCCAACTACAAATATTAAAGAAAGGTTCCCTCACTATGATCAATTATTTGGAGAAAGCCAAACAATTGGCCGACCACCTTGCGGCGGCCTCTCATCCCGTCAGCTCCAAGGACCTGATCTTCTATATACTTGGCAGCCTTGAGGCTGAGTATGAACCATTTGTGATGTCCATCACGTCCCGCACCGACCCTCTGCTCCTTGAAGATCTTCACAGCTTGCTCATCACATAAGAGCATCAGATAGAGTTGTCTTCACAACTCTTCAATGTGGACCTCTCTGCCGCCAATACAAATGTTGCCTCCCGCAATGCCAATGGTTCCGGCAAAGGACGTGGTCATCAGCGCCCTTCAACAATAACAACTATAACTCCGGCAACACTTCCCACAACAACAACAGCAGCTCCAATAGAGGACGTGGAAATGGCCGCAGTAATGGTCGTGGGCATTAATCTTTACATGAAATATGCATTTTATTATCTCATAAACTTATGTTTCTGCTAGTGTTTGATTAGAATAACTACTACTTTAATATAGTTTTTAGTTTTTGTAGGAAACAAGAGTCATACACAGAAATGAGGTGAAAAGTAACTTAAATGGTTAAATCATTATAACATCGTGTACAAATATCAGATTGGACTGGTTGAAGCTTCATATTAAATTTCAAGAAGTCAGCTTTCCAACGCCATCAACCACGCACAATTCGGAGTTCGGGACAGAAAGTTATAGTCATTTAAAATTCATGAGCAGTAACCACGATCGATTGGCTATCAATGCGATCGATCGCCTCAGCCGCAAAAGCAGTGTATTGAATGAAACGATCGATCGGACCTCAAAACGATTGATCGTATCTACTGAAATTTTTGATACGCGTAAGACAGTAACTACAATCGATCGGTATTATACGGCGTCGATCGCCAAAGCGATCAATCAGAGGAAACGAAGGAATAGCGATCGATCGGCGGACGAACGATCGGCAATACAGAGCGATCGATCGCTGTATGCGAAAAACCGAAATAAGACCTATTTCGACTCAGATTTGGAAGGGGACTTCGTGGTTTCTCTTCACTCTTATAAATAGGCCTTTTAGGAGAACGTTTTGGGTACCAGAGAATAGACCTTGGAGCTATATTGGAGGCTAGAGAGGAGCAAGAGAAGGAGTCTTTTGGGAGCAAAGAGGAAGAAGGATTCATGACGATGGATCTATATAAACAGGCTTATCTTTTCTTTCTTTCTATTTGTAACTAAACTTTTATTCA
Organism: Houttuynia cordata; assembly: GCA_039654745.1. Classification (NCBI taxonomy): domain Eukaryota; kingdom Viridiplantae; phylum Streptophyta; class Magnoliopsida; order Piperales; family Saururaceae; genus Houttuynia; species Houttuynia cordata. The sequence continues at coordinate 28,968,911 of CM077507.1, read as the reverse complement.
AGGCTTGATGAAACCCTAGATGTGTATTGCTACTCTTGATAGTTTAATTTTATAAAGTTGATTATGATTCATGCTTAATGCGATTTCATGAGTAGCCTTTTGAGTGCTTGATCATAGACTTGATTGATTATGAATGGAATTAGATATTGTGATTGATTTTATGCCCGATCAAGGATAAGATTATTTGCCCGATCAAGGATAGGATTGATTATACAATAGTGGATGAACTTCCATGTCCGATCAAGAACGTTAGTGAATTCATTAGTAATTCGTGTGTCCGATCAAGAACACGAATTACCATCTCATATCAATGTATGCTTAATAATAATTGAGAGTAGTAATTGCATGTCTAGTGGTGGATTCTTTGCTTTGATATTCTCCATATTGATTAAATCTCAGTTAGATTAGTTAAAGTTCATTGCTTTCTTAGTCTAGAATCAACACTGCTATTTTCTCTTGAATTTTTTAAAATATTAATCCGTCCTTGAGGTTCGACAACCCTTTCCAATACTCACCATAGTACAATTGTCTTGCGCACTTGCAAGGGTTTAATTTTAAACGATCAGGCATGGGCGCTCCAATGGAAATAATTAGACTGACCATAGCTCTTCCAACCGCTCTATATATCAGATTTGCTGCATCCTCGGGCACACTACCGCCACATGCTATCACCGATTTGATCATGCCTATCAAGCAGATACATCCTCTACACTGGCTAGTGCTCTCCACGCCTCTGCCTCAGACTCTCAGGTTTACCCCGACTTGAGTGCCACGAATCATGTGGTCCATGACTTAAGCGTGCTCTCTGACTACTCTCCATACAATGGCCCTGACCAGCTCCACATTGGTAATAGGTCAGGTTTGGCTATAAAAACGTTGAGTTTTTTTAGTCAATCCACTTCATTTGCACAATGTTCTTCACGTACCTGGTATTGTCAAAAATTTAATATCTATCTCTCAATTGACTCGTGATCATGACTGCCTAGTGGTTTTTACTTCTTCTGGTTTCTTTATGAAGGATTAGACCTCAGACAAAATCCTTCTTCAGGGCATGAGTGATGGAGGTCTTTACCGTGTCTCGCTTGGTCTACATCTTCAACTATGCCTTCCTACCTCCTTGGCGAGCGTGTCAATGTGGCATAGAAGACTCAGGCACCTGGCATCTTCAATAGTCCAGTTCGGCATCAATAAGTGACACCTTCTAGTCAAGTCTACCAGTTCCAAGTCTTTTGTGAGTTGTGTCCACTAGGCAAAGCTCACTTATTACCATTTGATCGTTCTCGATCAAGGTCGTCTAAGTCATTAGAGCTAGTCTATTGTGATGTGTGGGGTCCGTCACCTGTTTCCTCTATAAATGGGTTCCGGTTTTATGTGTCCTTTGTGGATTGCTATAGTCGGTTTACGTGGATTTTTCCACTTGCATCTAAATCTGAAGTTTTTAAGACCTTTATTAAATTTTGTCTTACTATGGAGAATGTCTTAAGAGCAACGCATTAAGATTTTCCAGTCTGATGGCGGTGATAAGTTCTTATCTTACCAATTTCGTAATTATCTTGAGCAACATGGGATCCAACAACGTCTTACTTGTCCCTAAACGCCACAACAAAACAGCGTGGTGGAACTAAAGCATAGACATGTTGTTGAGATGGGGTTAACTATGATGGCACAATCTCATGTTCCCCATGATTTTTGGGATTCGGCCTTTCACACCGCCACTTATCTTATTAATCGGCTTCCATCAAAGGTCTTCGATGGCAAATCCCTTTGGGAAGTTTTATTCCACAACCAGCCAAACTACACAATATTGCGCGTTTTTGGTTATGTTTGTTACCCCTACCTTCGGCGCTACAATTCCAACAAGCTTCAATTTCGTTCATCAAAGTGTGTATTTCTTGGATATCACATGGCTTACAAAGGCTACAAATGTCTTCATGTTGCCAGTAGTCGCATCCCTCTCTAGGCATGTGATATTTGATGAAACTAACTTTCTATTTGTAGATTAAGCACTACAACAACTCCACCACCAACAACTACAGCTCCACCACCAACAACCCTCAGCATTGTGCCTCTTCCCTTGCCTACCCTACGTCCATCTTAGCCCACCACCCTCCTCACTATTGTCCTTACCAACAAGTTCATCACATGTTGCCAACAACCCACCCTTGCATGTTGCTGTTGTAGAGAAAGATTTTAGTAATTCCTATGCTCACAAGTTAATCCTTGCAAGATATAGAGAATCACTTTTTTTAATAGTAGGACGATCCTCCCTTTACAAAGTCTTTGATTAATTAGTCAAGATGGAGGAGCTTTAAAAGTAGGATTACAAAAAAAAGAGTTTATTGCCAAACAATGGCTACAAAAGTTACACCAATTACAAGCACAAAGAATGAAAGAAACATAAATTTTTTTACAAATATCCCATGTAAGGATTCCTTCCTTGCATGTTTCACTTAATGTTTCACTTAGCCGTTTGTAATTTGTATGACTAATTTGACGTGGGACTGATTGGATATCATTTAGCCCTTGTAATTTCATAGGCTAATTTAATGTGGAACATATAATGTCTCACTTAGCCCTTTGTAATTTGTATGGCTAATTTGACATGGGACCGATTGGATCTCACTTAGCCTTTATAATTTCATAGGCCATTTAATGTGAGACATAATGCCTCACTTAGCACTTTGTAATTTGTATGGATAATTTGACATTGGACCAATTGGATATCACTTACATAGTTTAAAAACTCGGTTTTGACTCCATAGACTCGTCCGAGTCAACTCGGCTCGGTTGCAAAACGAGTCAGACTCGCCTGTTGACTCAAATATGCATGACTCGGGTTATGACTCCAGTGACTCGCCGAGTCAACGCGTCCGAGTCAAACCAACTCGTGACTCGGTGGAGTCATTCGAAAAAATATTTCTTTTAGCGACGGATAAATTCCGTCGCTAAATCCCTCGATCTTCGATCGTTAGATATAGCGACGGATTTCAAACTGTCGCTAAATATTTCAACTAAAAAGATTCTTTAGTGACCGATAAATACCATTGAAAATATATTTTTTCAACGTATATTGTATTAAAAGGTATTACATATAGTAACTGCAATTTCGAACTTGCAGAAAAGGTATCACATATTGGTATTAAATGTTTTATTTTTCTCAAATTTATTCAAATTTTGTAGTATATTATTTTTTATTAATTGTCATTGGTTTCTTAGCTCAAGGATTAATTTCTCCACATTGAACGATGACTATTTACAACAATGAGTCAATTAATGCCTCAAGAAAAATAAATTTGTTATGTAATTTAGTTTATTTTTACACTGAATTTACATCCTCGTTTAAAACCAAAAAGGGTATCTACTAACTAACAATGCTTAACTCCGGGACTCCTTGTCATAATCTCTTATTTCATTCCTTATATAAGCAAAATTACTATAATGACATGTATTATTTACTAATTTGTAAAAAAGTACTATAATTCTTTTTTTTTATGTCTGATAAAATTTATAGTGTAATTTTGCTTTATATTCTCCTCAAAAATGGAAAACTTTTACTTGCATGACTCCATTATGACTCCGTCAAGACTCCGAGTCGACTCCACTCCGTGGCATATGGAGTCGAGTCCGAGTCTTGAGTTTTAGAACATTGATCACTTAGCCCTTGTAATTTCATAGGTTAATTTGATGTGAGACATATTATGTCTCGCTTAGCCCTCTGTAATTTGTATGGCTAATTTGACGTGGGACCGATTGGATCTCACTTAGCCCTCGTAATTTCATAGGTCAATTTAATGTGGGACATATAATATCTCACTTAGCCCTTAAAATTTTGTTAGGCTAATGTAATGTGGGACCTATGAGGTCTCACTTAGCCTTTGAATTCTTATTTTCTTTTTAAAGTATTGACTTCACTCATCGTGGTATACACTTTGAATTTGTATTTTATTTATTTTTTGAATTATTTGACTCTTTCAAGGTTTGAAAAAGTCATCGCTATAGTTACGACTTATTCTAACTTTTTCCCTCTCTTTTTTTTTGCAAACAAACAGCCCCTCCAAGGGGTGACAGAGAAGCTTTATAAGTGAACTGTTATGCCTAAGAAAATATTATGCAATAAGCAATGCCTGGTTTTCTACTATATCCTTGTGATGAGCCGTCCCTGCAGGCTCAAATTGCTCAATATGGTGCTCGTTTACATTTTCACGGTGTTTTTCAAGTTCTGATTGATCAAGCTGTGGAGATAATAATGAGGAATTGCATGCGTTCTATTGAAGAAAATCAAAGGAAAAACACCAATTTCATCCTTGTGCAAGGATATGTATTTTGCACGGATGATTTAGAGGGTAGACGGATTGTCTTCCTGGAGGACATCAAAGAGGAGTTGATCAAAGATGGAATTTTTCAATAAGAGAACCTTTTTTTTATCTTCTGCTTTCATGTTTTCTTTTCTTTGCTACTCATTTTTTTATCAAATAATTTTGTAACAAGGCCGTTACATCAATGTCAATAGGTTCAATTGCTATTTTTGGGTTGTACGATAAAGTGAACATTGGGATTATTCCACTAGTCATTAAATTTTTTTTATGGGGTTATGCCATTCTGTAAGCAGTGGAAGAACTGGTCTTTGCAACACCTATGACATGTGGCAGCAATTTCCTTAATTCTCTCCTCCATTTTCTTTTTCAATCCAAGGAAGCATGCCTTTTTTACGGGGATGTTTGATCATAACATGTAAATTGCGTTAGGGTAGTACTAATTGGTCAGCAATTATCCAATTTCCAGGCAAACAATATTTGGTTCATTGGAATCTAGTTTTTTTTATATGGGGGCTGCAAAGGTAAGTCAACTTACAACCGAATAGAATGTTACACTCTTGAGCGCTTGTTTTTTGTGCATGCATGCGTGCAAAGTCATAGGGGTGGTGAACCAAAGTGAGTGGGCGAACTAACTACGCACATTCTTAAGTACTCACACTTACATGTGCCGTTATGTCGTCGTACACATGTGAGCCAAGATGAGGAATCAGGCGCATGTGAGTCAATATGCCTAGACCACATCCGGTCACTTTGTTGTAGGGTGTAAACGGCATCCGGATGTCTGTGTCAACATGTTCCCCATTCTGCTCGACATGGACAGGGTGTTGTTCCAAGCATTAAAGACTTGACTTCTGAGGCTCGTGATGAGCGAAAATTCGCCCTTGAGATAGGTTCGGTAGAACTTGATCGAATACTTATTACAAGCAGAAAATGCGAATATCCTAAACCTCTGTATATATGCGGAGATGGGAGTTCTTCAACTCATGGGTTTCCTGAGAATCAAACTGGTATTTTCTGCTTTATGAATAAGTTATATTCCACAAGTTACGAATGGGAGAGAAATCTATCCATCCGAACGTATGTATCTAAAGTCACTTTGTTGGGATGCCCAAAAAATTTGACACCTTGTAGTAATGGAATCCATTCGGCTGGTTTCAAAAAGGAGGGAAGGTTATATGTGAGGCGAAGATTTGTTAATGAAGAACACATGATTTTATATCCTACGACCCTTCGAGAATCCAATGTGAAGGAAGGGCATACCCAACTACCAACACTACTAACCAAAGCAGCTACAGGAGGTTATTGTTATACTTTCGACTTTATAGATGGTTGGGCCTACGATTCAGATCGTTGGACCCGTCTTACCAACACAACTGCTCAATTGTATAAAGCTGATTTGGAGGAAAGTGATTTATATTATGGAGTCTTGGCCACCAGAAGAGGAGCCAAATTTACTAGGAACACATATGTGGCTATGCTAGAGACTTTTTGTTCTGCCACCAATACTTGTCTCTCCCCAAATGGAGAACATGGTTTGCTTTAAGTGAGATGGCTAGTGTATCTGCTCTTCCCTTGATTTGAGAGGTCTACGAGGAATATATCCCTTGCAACGAAGAATTGAATTTGATTTATGACTGTAACAAAACTCAAAACTCAATACAGAATTCTTACTGAGTTATTCCTTCACTTCATCATGATTGCAAAGGAAAAGACAAGAGATGCACGATGTGTCCTTTTGCAAGATTGGACAAAGCATTTCTTTAATCTTGGTGAGGTCCATCGGTCGCAAGCCAAAGAGATCTTGAAAAACAAAGGCCCTAGTTTTAAATTTCGACCTTCACAACTTGAAGACTTGCTCCACTTACAAGCTGATATAGAACGCATTCATGTAAAAGAACTTGAAGTGCCAGACCGAGCCGTCTCTACTTTGTGTGCTTCTGGGATAGATTATGATGAAATTCATTCGAAGACCTATCTTGCAGCATATCTTGCGGCGTGGCTTCGCTAATGTGTTTTACCCAACTGTAATTTTCGGATGATTGACCCTTCTCTCTTTTTAGTTGCATCGTGTATGGCGCTTGGTGAGTGTTTTCGATCTCTATGCCCTGCAATGGTTGCTCGCTCGTGTGCTGGTTTAGCGGGTCATACAAGGCATATGTATGCAGTTGATTATAACCCAAGAGCTTACCCAACCCATTACTTTTATGGTTGGTTTATTATGCATTGTCCAATTTTGTATAATGTACCTCCTCCTAAGTTATCATCTGAGGAAGCCTTTTTGGAAGGACTATCCAAAAGCAGCCCGAAGCCCCTTTCTCTAAGGGAAGCACGAGAGTATATTCGTTGACATAGGAATTGGTACTTAGGGGATGCTACCCATTATCACAAGGACAAGCCGATGAGTGATCGTTTAACCCCTCAAGAGAAGAGGGAATTAGACATACTGCTTTTTCCGTTCTTCTTTGTATTCGCCCAAGCACTTTAGTTTACCGTAGCATGAAGCAGATCGAACTCCAACCATATATGTCAAGTAGATTTGCTTTGCAGCTAGGGTATTCCCAAGGGATGGTTGGGAATCCAAATGTGGAATGGAAACGAACTAGTGGGGTTGGTGATGCTGCCTGCGCGTGGTTTCACTTCATGAAGAGTGGAACAGGATCACATTTTCTTTATCCTCAGGATGCTTCGGCTTGTTTTATGGATCTCTTTGCTGAATGGTGGTTGGCTGCAACCGCCGTATATATGAATATTGACTTGTCTCATGCTCCCACTCCCACTCCCACTCCCACTCCCACATTTTACTTTGCCGCCAAGGGACTTCGATGATAGGGATAATGGTGACAAGTGCTATCTGTCATATTCAAAGTTTAAACCTTTTGATTGATGTGATTTTTAACTATTTTTACTCCAATCGCACGAGACTACATATAGGCTAGTAGAAACATGGTCGAATCCAAAGGACTTGGAAGATTAATCTAATTCTAATGAAAGATTTAAATTTTAATGATTTAATTAATTAAAGAAGTAAACTTTAACAAGAAATCAAATGAATGAGAATACCAAGGCACTGAATCCACCATTAAACATGCAATTACTACTCTCAATTATTATTTCCCATAAATTGATATTACACGGTAACTTGTGTTCTTGGTCGGACACACAAATTACCAGTGAATGCACTACACGTTCTTTGGTCGGACACGAAAAGTTCATCCACTATAAATAATATATTAATTCTATCCTTGGTCGGGCATAAAATTAACATAAGTTTGTTCTTGGTTAGACACAGGAATATTAAGATCAAATTTCAATCATAATCATATTAGTCTATGGTCAAGCTCTAGATAAAATTATGAAATATGAAATCGCATTAAGCATAATCATATCAACTATATTAAATTAAACAATTAAGAGTAATAACACAAATCTAGGGTTTCATCTACACCTTGGACACGAATTTAGCCGGCCATCGGACAAGAAGAACGCTGCTGATTTGTCGGAGTTATTTGATACTATTCACCGAAACCCTGTAGTGCGGGTACTGTAGCAAATTCACTATTTATCTTTTTCCCCAGATCGCCGGTACTGTACTGTAAGAGTAGTGAAAAAGACACCCAAATCAGTCCCAAAAACTCCTCCTTTCTTCTCCCCTTCCTCCTTCCGGCTAAAACCCCGCTGGAATCCGACGAAAATAGTCCCTCAAAGGCACTGTTTTTCCGGCCCAAAATTCTCCTTTTTTCTCTCTTCTTCTTCCGATGAAACAACTCCGAAAGGGCATCCTTAGTTCTCCCGATTTGTTCTATTTTTATAGACGATTCAAAATAGAGTCCAAAGTCCTTTTGCAAGAGCCAAAACTGCGTCCCAATCGAAGATGAAATCGAATACCTAATTTGAGTAGGAGTCTGTCTCTGTTTTCCCTTTTCTATTTTGGTTTTGGTGCAATTGCGCCTTTGTCGAACCGAAAGTCCTCGCCATGCCGTCAATCATCATCGTCCACCGCCAATCATCCAAACACCGTCGAGCGTCATCGCCGTCGACTGTAAAGCCTCCTTCTGTCAGTTCTGCTCAGGCTGCCGCCATTACTCCCCATCACAGCTCGAGCCCAGCCGTCACGCTTCTCATCGTTGTGAGCTTTTCTGTCGCCGTCGTGACCTTTGCCGGCTCGTAAACCCATCGTCGCCAGCCACTGATCCGCCATCCTTGCCAGCGAGCTCGAGCACTCTGTCTTCTGAAACAGACGCCCAAGCTTCGGCTCGAGCTGTCTTTTCTTTTCTTTCAACCAAACTGACCCGAACCATTCCAGTTCGATCAGGTTCGGTTTCCCTTCTCTTTTTTTTTCTTTTTCTTCTTTAAAACCCGTCGTATTTCTCTCGTTCATCAGATCTTATCTCTTCACAGAGACTGTTTGGCGCGCATTCACTTTTAGCGATATGCATCGGGAACTCTCAAAGCCTATATAAATAAAATTAAATATTAATTTAGATGCATAATAAAATATAATCTACTAAATCTAATTAATGCATGTAAATTAATCAATTAAGCGCATTTATTTATTAAACTCCTAATTGCTCACTTAACATGAATAACCATTAATTATCCTTATTTCAACTAAACTTACGACTAACATATAGGTAGAAAGGCATATAAAAATATGTATATTTTGTAGATACCACCTGTTAGGACCAAAAGATGAAAGAATGAAGGTGAAGAAGACATTACTGAAAAGTCGTGTGTTCTCCTCATACTTCGTCACCTTCACCACCGAATGACGGTGGGGACAGTAGAAAAGGTTGTGCGTCCTCCTCATATTTTGTCACCTTCACCATCATTGGCCCTAGGTAAGTTTATAGCATTTATCATTTTCTTCCTCTTTTTTTTTTTTTTACTATTTTGTATATATTATATATTTGAATTTTCTCTATTTTCGAAATGCAGACATCCTGTCCTCCTCTCATGAGACAAGCAATGAGATCCATGAAAGTGAAGATGCAAGTAGAGATTGGCTATACCGAATAAATTATGAGGATTTTCCTATGGTTGATGGACTGACAGATACCATTTTGTTGAGTATGTACTTTTCCCCTTGTTTTGGCACCATTCTCATTTCTTTTCTTTTTTTTATTGCATTCACATTTCATTCATTTTATTTTATTTTTATGATCAACAAGAATATAGTGCTAATGTTTCTAGTGCAAACATTGATTCAGTAAGGGGTGAGAAAATCCCAACTTCTGCTGCTTCAATTTTTTTTTTGTTCATTTTCTTGATGCAAATTTTTCATCTCTTTTGAATTGCTTTGAAGGCCTTGGGCGGACTTTTACTCGAACTTCTAATCTCAAAAGTCGAAGGGTTTCTTTCATCTTCATTTAAAGACAACTTCTCCCAAATATTACTTGATATTAAACTTGTTTTTCTAAAATTCTTCCTCCTCCTAAGGGCAACCTCCATCGAAGACTGAGATTCATCAAAGAAAAATAGACTTTTAGAATCTTCAGGTGAAAGATCTTCCTTCAACATTGAATGTTCATTGTCTTTATGTGGTGGAGAATTAATTATGTCATCATTTTTCACTTCTTCCCTCTTCCAAACAAACTTCGATCGATCAATGGTGGGTAATTTGACGTGGGACCGATTTGAATTCTTGTTTTCTTTTCGAAGTGTTGGCTCCACTAATCGTAGTATGAACTTTGACTTTGTATTTTATTTATCTTTTGAATTATTTGACTCTTTCAAGGTTTGAAATAGTCATCGCTATAGTTACGACTTATTCTAACCCTTTTCTCTCTCCTTTTTTTGCAAACAGCCGCCACACCTACCTGCCTATCTGCCCTCGCTGAGCCCATGCCGTCTGCCCCACCCTCCACTAGTGAACCCATTCTCCAAGAAACTCAGCCCACGTTTTCGTCAACAACCATGGCTACTCGTTCAATGACTGGGAACCTCATACCGAAGGCCTTGACCAACACTCGCTACCCCATTTGCCTTACCTCCACGATTGACTCACCTAGTGAACCTACATGCTACTCCCAGGCGGCAAAGTCTCCAAAATGGTGGGCGGCCATGGACACAAAATTTAATGCTTTGCTCCAGAATGTCACTTGGACGCCAGTCCCACCACCTCCCCACAAGAACATTATTGGTTGCAAGTGGATTTTTAAAATCAAGCGTCACACCAATGGTACTATCGATCGTTACAAAGCCCGTCTTGTTGCCAAGGGATTCTCCCAACAACCGGGCCTGGATTATGGTGAAACTTGTTGCCCGGTCATTAAGCCTGCTACTATCGGCCTAGTTATCAGAGTGAAATTTGGAAAAAACATTTGGACTGAGACAGTTGGGTCTTGTTGTATCGGGTGGTGCCCGATACCGATATATCGGCGATATAACGCAACTGCATTCGTTATTTGCCGTTAATCAAGTATGCAAGTTCATGTGCTGGCCGATCTCTACTCATCTGACTGTCGTCAAGTGTATATTGAGGTACCTCAAGGCAACCTTGCAATATGGGCTTGTCATTCGCTGCCAACCACACTTGCATCTCCATGCCTTCTCTGATGCCGATTGGGAGGGGTCCCCTGATGATCGATGCTCCACCTCTGGGTTTTGTATGTTTCTTGGCAGGAATCTTATCTCATGGAGTGCAAAGAAGCAACCTACAATTCCAAGGTCTAGTGCTAAATCTGAGTATTTATCTCTTGATCTCGCCGTGGCAGAAATACTGTGGCTGTTACATGTTCCACGTGAACTTGGCATCTCTCTTCCCCAAGCTTTGGTCATTTGGTGCGACAACATTAGTGCTACCTACATGGCTTCTAATCATGTGTTTCATGGACAAACAAAACATGTTGAAATAGACTACTACTTCGTCTGTGAACGAGTGGCTCATGGTATCTTGTCCATTCAGTTTGTATCTACCAAAGATCAACTAGCCGATATCTTCACCAAAAGCCTATATCGTATAAGACACCAAGATTTGTGGTCCAGACTTACTGTTCATAACTGTCCAGTTCAGTCTGAGGGGGAGTAATAGATAAAATCTCACATTATGCGCCAACTGATCACAGTTAACATCAGAGGCGTATCTTCTCATGACAACATCCAACCAACTAATCATCCACAAGATTATAATAATAGATTTAGATTTGTGAGACATTTTCTATTATAACTAATATTTTTTACATAATAACTCATTGTAGTCCTTACATATCATAGCCCGGTATTCAAGGGCTTATGATTTGTACACAATTCTATATATACAAGGTGGGGAGCCTTGATTCTTTTAATTGAGACGCATCAAAGGTACAGATCGGATGGGCGGAGGAAGCATCCAATGCCTGAACTGGTGACACCATAACATCCAGTGCTTGTGTGTGATGCGCTTGATGAAGAGGCTAGAGGATAGAGAAATCAGACAATCAGATGGAAATGCTGTTGGGAATTCCCCTCCTTGTCACTCCAGGGCCTGATGAAGGTAGAAGAAGCTCGTAAGGAGGAACACCAGATCCATTTCTGTTCTTGAGATTGATATCATGGTTCCTATCATTTATTATCTCCTCCACTTCTTCTAGCCTCACCGAAAACTTCTTAAACAAGCTCAGAATTTTCTGGTCATCTATCCATCGAGAATGAGATTGGTGAACCTGACCCAAGTATTCTTCGTCAGGTGAGTGTGTAGATAAGATGTCCTGAACTGCCATTACTTTGGTAGCCTGCAGCTGCGTCGGTAGAGATGATAGAAAACTGCCCTGAGGATTTAGCAGAAACTTTTCGAAATCCAGTTCTCCTGGTTGGGGCATCAGTTTCCTTACAAGAGCCGGCCTATTGGGCACGTAACCTCCAAAGGGATACTGACCGAAGTTCACAGCTGCGTGCTGCCCGGAAGAAATCCAAACCATGGTGGTTAAAATGCCTGATAGGTCATTGTTGGTTTTCAGCTGAGGCCACCAGCTTTCATGTCTCTTGTCATAGTGCCCCCTGTTTATTATTTCCTCCCACCACGCTTGAAGTTCTGGATCGGACATGACGCGATTCGGTTCAGGATAAAAGTGGGCAACATAGGCTTCTACCCAATCTTTAATGGCACACCATATGAGCAAACCATCTGCAGCATATGGGTAGTCTTCTATTAGTAGTTTTACACCACAGGGTTCAGAGAGATCTTCCACTGCCATGCCCCTGTAAGAAAATTTCCAAATGCGGAATCAAATTATTAATGAAAATTGAAAAACCTGAAAACTCCATATTATGTTAAATTTGTCTAGCATCAGCCTGCTGACTAAGAACCCAGCAAGAAAAAAATGACCATAACAGATTTGTAATATTGTTGATAGCAAGTAGGTATATTTAGGCGTGGCAATAATTTCCAAAATTCTCGAAGTATATAATTACCTCCGCAGTAGGTCTGCAGGTAGTGACTCCATGTCGAATCGCCACGTACTTTTGTAGGCAGCTGAGCTCAGCTCCATGGCATACTTGCCTGGACTGAAGCAAGCCTCAATTATCCCTCCTCCATGAATCAATCTCTGTCGAGCCAATGCATTAATTTCCAGAGTGTAGCGCATATGCGGGTGAAGCAGCTTGTAAATAGGATGCATACAGCTCAGTTGTCTATGAGTTGCAATGATATAAGCCTCCATGCAAGCATGAGTCTTCAACCTGAGATAAGAATTAGATTACCTTACCATCAGAAGTTGATGTGAATACAGAATCTGAATGGCCATTGCGATGCACCATTTGTTCCCTCTAAATCCCAAAGTCTAATGATCTTAACTTCTTAGCTAGAAAGTCAAGATCAAGCAAACTCAGCCTTGAAAAAGCTGAAGTAGACCGTATTCAACCCCAATTGGATGCTAATTTAAGCTAATATTCCACCAATGCTTTAAATGGTAAAAGAGAACGTTACCAATGGTTGACTAGTTGATGGACCCCTGTATCATTTGAACAGACATGAGCCTTCGCCAACTTCCAAGTCCAATATGATGTTGCATCATGCCCATGAGTGTAGACATATTTATGTTGTCGTCTTGAAGGTGTAGGAGGAAGGCTAAGCTCGATAGCAATTGGCTGTAAGCAGCCTGACTTTTGAGAAAGAAAGAATAGCGTCCTTGAAGCATATGCCTTCCTATCGTTCAATGCATTCATCTTCTTTATAAAGGGCAAGAGCATGTCATGGTAGTCAAGTATAAACAGCCTTCCATTTTCAATTCCCTGCATTATTATTTCATCAAGAATTAAAACATTATTCTTTGATTAGCTTAAGTTTGCAACTGTTTTTCTTAATTGGTCCAGTTGAGGAGTTTCAGAGCAGAATTGTATTCATTGTTGCCTATCTGGTCAACAAGTTTTGACTAACTGATTGGACGTACACTGATCACAACTGAACTCTTAGTTTGTGGAAAACAGTCTGCAATGTTCAGATTGCAGTGGAAAATGGAACCTCCTATATTTAGGAGGCGACTTAACTGCCTCTAAGACCGGAAAAAGTAGAGTCAATTTCAAAATTAACATATTACTTCGCGAATTTGTCACACACGTATTATGTCACTAATTACTTGTAAATGCTAAGACACTTGAAAGCTAAACATTTACCTCTTCAACACTCATTCCATTCAATTCCTGCTCAATGCATTCCCTAGTTAAGGCTGACTCTGGTGGGCCATAAATTGATGGATCTAGATTGCTTTTAATTGGAAATTCCTGCAAGTATATAGAAAAACCGAAGATCTCATTGAAATAGATATATCAGTAGAGCATATACACTATGGAACATATCTAGATGAACCACATAAAAATAATAGATGTGAACAATACCCTCAGTCTTTCAATGTTTACAGGATTGACACCTGCCAGGGTTTGCCTTGCAAATTCATTGTCACGCAACCATGCAAATCTGTCTTCTGCAATTGAATTAATTAAGTTTTAATATAAATTATAATATACAATCACAATCATAATCAAGTAGCATATTTTCCCAACTATTTGGGGTAGGTGACATGGATCTTACACCGCTGTTGCCTGTTTTGTGCCAACTCTTTTGCAAGAGATAGTAAATATACAATATATAGGGGATTTAGAAACAGTCAACAAGTAAGCTGGAGCATGTACTTGAGATTACAGCTGGAGTATCATATTTCAGCAACCTTTCACCAGCACTCACAACCTTCTTCATCATCATCATCGGCACCAAAAGGTTCTCCAAAGCATGTTTCTGCTCCACATCTTTCAGTATAACCCCATCCTTATATAGCTTGTCAATTTCTGTAAAACATTGAAATGGATTGTCTGAATTCGACAGTGCAGCGGACAGAGATGGCACTAGATTATGGAACAGTGCTTTGAGGGCCCCCGCAGAGAAAGTAGATTGCTTAATTTCCTCAAAAGTTTCATCACGAGGAACATATACCGTATGGGGCTTCTCTATTCTGCTTTCCGACAGTGGATCTGCAAACAATGCACCAGGGTACTTGACCATCAGGAGAAACTAATAATTGGGAAAAGAAAGAAGAGAAAATACTGATGACCTTTTTCTGTTACTCTTAACTGTTTATGTACATACACTTGTTCAAGAAATTATAGGATGCTCGCCTTTTGCTGGATATACAGTTTCACTGTAAGTAAATAACCAACAACCTAAAATAATGTCTCTTTTGATATGTTGAAGAGGAGATTTATAGAAGAATTACCAGACTTGCATGGAGGTCGACCTGTGCGACATCTCCTTGGATATGGCCTCTCTTCGCCAGCCAAAATCGGTCTAGCAAGATCATCATCCTTGTCTGAGTTTCCCAAATCGTTATAAGCAGCGTAATCATAAATTCTGTCAGGCTTTTTCGTTTCTCCCTTTCCATTCCCACGAAGACTAATTAACTCAGCCTGCCGAAGATCTTTTAGACCACTAGGAGTTTGAGAAGGCAGATATGCCTACATGGAGAGCAAGTATCAGAAAACAAGTCATATTATCCTATTCATCCGAAGAAAGTTACTAAATATTTTGTGTGCTTTTATGTACCTTGTTACTGAATAGAACCCTACTGTCTGGATTGTCATTTACTGAGTGTATCCATGAGTTCGCAGGAAAGAAAATAGGGCCATCACTGAAATCATGTAGGACTATTTCTACTGAGTAGATTTCTTTTGGGCGAAGGTTGGTTATTTTGACAGCACCAGGACATCTGAAGGTGGAAGGAACTATGAGGTTTGCAGCATATTCAACAATGTATGGATGGTTAGATGAGTTTGGCACCCAACCCCCTGCAGCAGATTCAACACTCTTCTTCCCAGACTTTGTTACTGTTTATAGACACAAAAGTATCTAATCGTTATGACCCTGTCCCTAATCCAACTATTCACGTTAACATTGATAAAAACACCTAGTTAGATTATCTTCCAACTTAGAAAACTGGATGGAACTCTGAATTAATAGGTAAATAGGAGCAAGCCATACTAAGAAGATAGGTCACCTAGTAATCTGAATAAACATGTTAGTTTCACTGTTTCAAATGACATAAGTGGAAAAGAAAAAACTGAAGAATACTCCTGGAAACACAATAAAATTGAAATCGAACGTAACTTGATGGAGCAAGAATATTCACTGCAAATCCATCTCCAATTTCATTAACTACATTGTAGGCTGGACATTTTCCATTCAGTTCTATATAAAAAAAATCAACACATATATGGGTCTCTTTGGTTAGAGAGAAAAAGAAAGAACAAGAAAAAAAAGTTAAATGAGAGAAAAGAAGAAAAGAAAAGAAAAAGAAACGAGGGGACACCGAACTTTTCTCACGTTTACTTTCCTTTTTAGAAAGAAAAAATATAATTAGAATTTTTGTGTGGTCCCCAAAAGAGAAAAATAATATTTTCTGTCCATCCAAACACTAAAAAAAAAGACTTTAACTTTTCTCACTTTTTCCTTTCATTTCCTGCTAACTAAACACACCCCCGTGCTTTAGCTAAGAAGGAGAAGCAACATATCAATCAAGTCAAACACCGAAATATCCTGTAATGTTGCGTTCAAAAAGATAGTGCCATTTCTAGAAAGCTACAAGAAACTCACACTCCTGAAAACAGAAACGTGACAACGTTATAATTGGTTTGCACAAATGACAAAATTTAGACTATGGAATCTCCTTTAACAAGATCAAAACTTTCATAAAAACAATATAGAAATCAAAACTCATGTGAGAAGAAATATGAAATCTTAATGTCTTTTAACTCACTATAGCAAATAGTAAAAATAGACCAAAAGGCTAAGACTTCCTCTTTCTAATTCAAAGAATGTCATAAAAGCAAGGAATTCCGTATCGGATATTGGTAAAATATCGGTCGACCTAAGAGACAAAATTTCAAAGATATACGGGAGATATTTATAAAAAAATATCGGTAGTCGAAAACTAGTTTTATTATATATTTTCACAATCTAACTTCTAAAATAAGATATACTAATTTAGACATTGCATAGATTTCAAAATATGCATAAAAATGCATATTAGGATGGGAAACAAATGGAAAAGTTATTTTTTTCTCTTTTTAAAAGAAAAAAATCCCCAATTCTTTTTCTTTAAAACGTTTGTTTTTTAGAAAATGGTGATATGTCAGTCCCGGACCGATATTTTACTGATATATTGGCAATATTATAAAAAAAATTGAAAAAGCGATATTATACAGTATCGTTTTATCAGGTAGGGCCATATATCGATATGGAATTCCTTGCAGGAAAAATCCTACATATAGTTCTGGAGGCATACAAAATTCAATCATCAAATTTCCTTCCGTTTCCACAAGTGAATACACTCTACTTCTCTACAAAATCAATAAAAAAACACCCTATTTGTTCAAGAAAAGCAGAAAGCTAACCCGGAACGATCTCCTCACTCAAAAGCTGAATCACGATCCCCTGCCCAATCCCATTAATGAACCACTCTATCTGATCCTCAAGCTTTTCACTCAGCTTCTCCTTCATCTTCTTCCTGATGGTGACCACGGCTCTGACATTGATCCCAGACGAAGATAACAACGACCCATTGGAATCCGAAGAGGGAACATTGGTGATCCGGGTCCCAACGTTCTTGTCGCCACTTCGGATCACCGCCTGTATTGGTTTGACACAGCTGGGTCGATAGCACAACTGAGATTCAGTTCTTCCAGCTCTTCCATGAGAGGTGGTTTGGAAGAGAGGAGCTAGTGTTGGGCAGGAGAGCTCTGCCTTCAGTGAAGGAGATTGAGGTGGTAGCATCTCAGATACTTGGAACTGAGAAGAAGTTCAGGAGTAGACAAGTACAAGTGATTGCCTAGAACAAGAAGAAGACCTATGAGTAAACTCAGTATATGAGAAAAAAGCAATTGAGAAACATTTATTCATAGTTCTTTTGATCATACAGATTGTTTTCTCTTGCTTTTAGTTGAAACTTGTCTGAGATGACACTGAAACAAGGAGTGGCATGAAAGGAACTGAGAGCAGGTACAGAGAGCTTGGAGTTTGAGAGGGGTTCTCGTTTCTTTCATTCTACGCAAGGGGAAGTCATGCTCACCACAATAGTTCGTTGACACGACTCCCCTTTGTCACGAGGACCCACGATGGATCCACAAATTAGAAATCGTGTCAATGATCGATTGGTAATGATCACAGCCTCTACGTAACCTCTCCTATTTGAGTTGTTGGGTTGTACCTTCGTCTTTTGGCAGAAAGTAGTGAAGTCAAGGATTCGATTGAACGTAAAGAGTAATACGAAGATCTCTTTTCTTAAATCAGTGTCACGCGGAGGATCATTGAGGACATGACGAGATAACCACGCTATCAATTATACTATTATTAAAAGATAAATAATTAAATAATAACTTGAAAATAAAACTATCTATTAAATAAAAATTAACATTATACATTTAACACTTTGAACTAATCAGTCAGTGACATGCAGGCCATTATTTTAAATTTTAACAAAACTGACAATAATTAAATCTTCTAAGTTCCACTTTGAGGTCTTCATGTCCAGTTAGAATCCAATTTAATTTTTATCTTCACCTGTATTACATGATGCATTAGTACTCAGAAGAAATACTGTCACGCCCCAAAATTCCTGACCACGATCAGAGCGCAGAAGCAACAAATCAAAAGACAGTCAGGAGGCCAGAAATCTAACGTGTGACTGAATACTCGGTCGGTCATTACGTTTTGCCACACAAAAGATGCAGGATCATTATGACTTACCATATTCAAATATGCAATCTTAAAATAGCATTGCCAAAAATAAAAAAATAATCCACTTATTCTATTATAGCAGATAAAATAATAATCCTCCAATCTAAGATAATTTTAGTTCTAGGCACAGAGTGGCCGAACAATCAATAAAAGTCAAATCATAAATCAAATAATAAAAGACTTCCACTCCAAGCTTCTGCCATCCTTAGCAGCTCCAGTAATCATCACCTATTCAGCTTCATTCTCTTTTTATTCCTGCATTAGAGGATGCATCAATATTCCGAAGAAATACCCAGTAGGATGCAAAAACCCCACAGAGAAAAAGAATGAAAAATACAGATATAAAGTTTTCAAAAGGAATTCATTGTTGAACAGATTCAGGATTGGAAATACCGAGTTTACTTTATTTGAATGGTAACCATACTTAGAGACAACATCAAATGATGTATGGGTAAATTGAATAACAATTTCAAGACTCCGAACGATTATCAAGTAAGGAGAAAACAATAAATAAGTTCATACTCCAGACATCCATAGTGTAAGGAGACGTCAATTTCTGCTCTCAGATTGGTCCACTTCCCGTGTGGAACATTATACCAGAACATCCTAGAGGTTCTCTCTTTGGAACTCGGTCATGCGTCTAAGGATGCTAGCCCCATCGGTGCTTACGGGCACAATGCGCGGAGACTGCAAACCTTCCGTAATATCATACAGTTTAAAACGTATGTGTGCCTTCATCAGCTGAACTACAGAGGTTCAATACAAATCGGAGATCACCATGGATCTAGCAATGGCTCGTGAGCGTACTATGATTCCACATCAGAGAGTTTCTAACAAGAACTCTTAGTGGAAATAACAGTTTACGATGAACTGAATGGAAACTCACAACTACAGAGGTTGTATCAAATAACTTAAGTTTCTCATCTTTCAGGGTTCGACTCATATAGGAGTACCAATGGGATTTCAATATCTCCATCAGTAGTCGACTCACCAACGGAGTAATAAAAAAACTTGTTCAATCTTGATCATCAACTGACTCATGATAGATATTTCAGCAAGGTTCCACTTGTCTTATATTTTCATTATGCATAGCCCTAGAAAGAAATTCTCAAAACACTAACTATAGAATTCGATAATCATCAAGTAGCGAAATACTAGGGTTCGAGAATTCAAACTCTAGCTGGAAACTCTAATGACTCAACCGGTATACGAAAGCTGCGAACACGCAGGACACTGCTTCAATTAAGAAGGACTTGACCAAAATTATCTTTTAAGTACATTATTCTTGTTGTGATCACCCTTACTCAAATTTTTCAGTATTCATTAAGGTTTCCTTAATCATAACCAACTATATACTCAAATCTTACTAAGTAATAATGTTTAGAAATCCTAATTTTGTATACTGTTGTTTACATAATAGTCCACTTCCGACGCTTACTACAATTTGTACAATTTGAGTTGATAGTCCACTTCCAATGCTGTTAGAGGGTCAGATCTTTGAGCATCCCAAGGAGGAGAAGACTGAAGAGCCGACGAAGGAGATGAAGGAATCAGAGAAGAAGGAGAGGATAAAGAAGTCATCGGTAGATCACATGGAGCCAAAGAAGCGGCCCGATGACAAGGAGCATATGAAGACAACTCCGATGGGTATGGGGGGAAAGGAGCTGGCACACAAGTCAGCCGGCAATTCATTGCAATGGGGTAAAGGTAAGTTGTACATGATTATTTAATTTTTTGTGACACATGGTACTGATCTATACATGAAATATGTATTTTATTATCTCTTAAGCTTATGTTTATACTAGTGTTTGATTAGAATAACTACTACTTTAATATAGTTTTTTATTTTTGTAGGAAACAAGAGTCATACACAGAAATGAGGTGAAAAGTAACTCAAATTTTTAAATCATTATAACATCGTGTACAAATGGATTGGACTGATTCAAACTTCATGTTAAATTTCAAGAAGTCAGCTTTCCAACGCCACCAACCACTTGCAATTCGGAGTTCGGGACAGAAAGTTATAGCCATTTGAAGATTGTAAATAGTAACTACGATCGATCGGCTATCAATGCGATCGATCGCTTCAGCCACAAAAACAGTCTATTGAAGGAAACGATCGATCGGAACCAAAACGATCGATTGTATCAACTAAAAATTTTGATCCACGTAAGACAGTAACTATGATCGATCGGTATCAAACGGCATCGATCGCCAAAGCGATCGATCGGAGGAAAATAACAGAGGAATTGCGATCGATTGGCAGGCGAACGATCGGCAATACGGAGCGATCAATCGCCGTGTACGGAAAACCGAAATAAGGTAGATTTGGCTCATTTGGTCTTCTAAGGTAGATTGGCCAAATTGAGGAGTATAGGCTTGTTTGTAAGGTAGTTGTTGGCTTAGAAAATCTTGTTTAGGGACCTCATGAAGAGTGGGCCCAGGGTTGGGTTGCTCCCATGGGTTGTTAGGATGATCCTCCCACCTATGAAGACTTTGGGCCTCATTAACATACTTGCGTATAAAATCAGGGTACTCATGGGCCAAAGGGCACTCCACTGGTGTATGAATAGGACTTAAACAGAGGGCACATGGTTCCGACATATAAGGAGTTGTGTATTGTAGGGAAGATGTGTCACTCCCAAAATTAGAGTGATTATCCCCACCACGGTTGTAAGTATCAGCATATAATGGACGTGGGTGGTAGGGCACTTCATAGGGAGGGGGATTACGTGTGTGTGAAAAACAATAATCATTAAAGCTCCTATATGGGTTCTCATGGCCAAATCCATAAAAAGGTGAAGACATTTCCTCACCATGCATTCATTAATATCTGAACCGCAATATCACACATACACTAATAAGATAAACAACCCTAGATATCTACAACTAGCAATCAGCAGCCCTAGATATCAACAACTAACAGTCCTAATAGCCACAACTAGCACAACATGCTATCACAGAAAGAAAAGAAAAACACCAAACACCAAAGTTAATCTAAAAGAGAAGGATAAGAGAATGCAAACTAGGGGAAGGGGTGGCCCTTCCACGTTGGCGAGAATTCCACGTCCTCTCTTAACCTTACAAAATAAAGCAAAACATAAATTAAGCTACAAAACACAAATTATACTACTGACGAATAATCTAAATTAAGACTCACTAAACTACTCTAAAACTAATTATGCTAAGAATCTGGTAAACTATTATCTTCCGTCCCCAGCAACGGCGCCAAAAACTTGATCGTTTAAATATAAAACCCTTGCAAGTGCACAAGGCAATTGTACTACGGCGAGTATTAATAGGGTTGTCGAACCTCAGGGACGGACTAATATTTTACCAAATTCAAGAGAAAAGTTGCAGTTTTAATTTAATCTAAGAAAGCAATAAAATTTAACTACTTTAAAACAGATTTTAATTAATATGGAGAAGATACCAAGACAAAGAATTCACCACTAGACATGAAATTACTACTCTTAATTATTATTACGCTCAAATTGACATGATACGGTAACTTGTGTTCATGGTCAGACACACAAATCACAATGAATTCACTCACGTTATTGGTCGGACACGAGAGTTCATCCACTATAAATTATTGTAGCTAATTCTATCCTTGGTCGGGCATAGAATTATCATTTGGGCTAATGATCCTATCCTTGGTCGGGCATAGAATTAACACCAGCCTACTTTTAGCTAAGCATAGGAATTAAAAAGATCTAATTTCATGCATATCAATCAAGTCCATGGTCAAGCACTCAAAAGAAACAAATGGAATAGCATTAAACATGAATCATATCAACTATATTAAATGAAACAATCAAGAGTAATAACACAAATCTAGGGCTTCATCTACGCCTTGGACGCGAATTTAGCTGGCCATCGGATGAGGAGAAGGCTGTTGATTTGTCGGCGTCATTGTTTTACTATTCACCGAAAAACACTGCCCAAAATCACTGTAGCACTACTGTAGCAAAAGCACTGTTCACGAAAAAAACACTGTTCATCGTCTCTCCCAATTGGCCGTGCACTGTAGCATTGTATCGATTTTGCAGATCAGCCCAAAAACGCCTCCTTTCTTCCCTCCTCCTCTCCTCCGGCCACTCCTTCCTCTTCCCCCTCCTTTTCCGGCGTAGCACCACCGGAATCTGGCCGGAAATCGTCTCTTTTTCTCTCTGTTTTCTCTATTTTTTTTCCTCTATTTTTTCGGTCGAGCGTCCCTCTGTAAGCTCCGTTTTTATAAGCCTCAAATGAGAGTCTCCTTCTCCCCTCCGTAGTCACAGCCTATCTAAAGCAGGAGTCCAGTTTGAGCATAACTTCTAATTCCAACTTTGATTCGAAATCAGAGCTTCCAATTCTGGCACCGTCTTTCCTATTCCGGCACATCTGTATTTGGTTTCCTTCACGATCGAGCACAGCTCTCGTCATGGGCTCGTCCCTCCGCCATCCTCGCCGCCTTCTCCATCGCCGTCGCCAGCCTCGCTGGCGCTCGATCTCCGTCGGAGCTCGAGTGCTGCTCTGTTCTGGATGGCCCGAGCTTCGGCTCAGGTCATTCTGTTTTTCTTTTTTTTTCTTAAATCGAACCGAACCGGAACCTTTTTCTTTTCTTTTTTTTCTTTATTAAATAAAAACCCGTTGTATCGATTTCAGCGATCCAATCTCATCTTGACGGTTCTTCTTTTTAGTCACGTCTCTTTTACGTGCTATATTTCAAATGATCATACCTTTTTGCTCAAAACTCTGAATTACGAACGGTCAGTGGCGTTGGAAAGTTGACTTCGCGTACTTTCACATAAAGCTTAAATCAGTCCCATCAGAGATATGCAATCGAAGTAATTAATATTCAATCATTAGAGTCGCGTTTCACCCCATTTCTGCATTTTACTTTTGTTTCCTACAAAAACTAAAAACTATATTAAAGTAGTAGTTATTCTAATCAAATACTAGCAGAAACATAAGTTTAGCAGATAATAAAATGCATATTTCATGTATAGATCATTAAGCCCTACATGTGTATTGCTACTCTTAATAGTTTAATTTTATAAAGTTGATTATGATTCATGCTTAATGCGATTTCATGATTTTCTTTTGAGTGCTTGATCATAGACTTGATTGATTATGAATGGAATTAGATATTGTTATTGATTTTATGCCCGATCAAGGATAAGATTAATTACATTATAACAGGTTTGTGTTGATTCTATGCCTGATCAAGGATAGAATTGATTACAAAATAGTGGATGAACTTTCGTGTCCGATCAGGAACGTTAGTGAATTCATTAGTAATTTGTGTGTCCGATCAAGAACACGAATTACCATATCTTGTTAACTTATGCTTAATAATAATTGAGAGTAGTAATTGCATGTCTAGTGGTGGATTCTCTGCCTTGATATTCTCCATATTGATTGAATCCCAGTAATTTAGTTAAAAGTTCATTGCTTTCTTAGTCTAGAATCAACACTGCTATTTCCTCTTGAATTTGGTAAAATATTAATTCGTCTCTGAGGTTCGACAACCCTTTCTATACTCACTATAGTACAATTGCCTTGTTCACTTGCAAGGGTTTAATTTTAAATGATCAAGTTTTTTGTGGATTCATCAACACCCTTCTGCAACATTTTTCGTGTTGCATTCTACACGACTATTTAGTTTTTCGTATTACATGCAACACGACTATGTTCTTTTTCGTGTTGCTACTGACACACATATGTAAACTGTCATTTTATCTCCCATCAAACGCGCGGATGAGGAAGAGAAGATTACAATAGCTACTAAGAGATCATCTGTGAAGTTGTTTTTGAAGAAGCTCCAACCAGAATTCAACGAATATATGGAATGTGCAGAAGTCGAGGGTCGTCAGACATTCGTACGGGACCTATTCCCCCCTGGTGTAGTGGTAAGAAAGAGGAGGGCCGTCACCGCGATTGAATTGCATAGGATTAGGGAAGGTGAGCATATACGGAGAATGGCGGTGGAGCAGGCAAGGAGGAATAGGTACTATCACCCGAAAGTCGACTCCGAAGAAATCGTATCCGATCGACAAGCAACCTCTATCATCGATGAGGTGATCTCTTCCTTACAGTAGTCGGATATCCAAACGGCCAAGGAGGAGGTGAAGGAGGAGGAAGTGAAGGACGATGAGGAGGTGAAGGAGGCAGCGAAGGAGGAGGAGGTGAAGGACGATGAGGAGGTGAAGGAGGCAGCGAAGGAGGAGGAGGTGAAGGACGCCGAGGAGGCAACAGAGGAGGCGACGGAGGAGGTGAAGGAAGAGGAGGAAGCGAAGGAGGCCACAAGCTTAACCTCATCCCAGCCTATTGACGTCGATCTCCTCCAAACCCCTCAAAAGGCTAAGGCTATAATTACACTCCCAGAAAACTATGCCGGTTTGGAGTTATACTTCGACATGGGGGTCTTGTTAGAGCAGGATAGAGTGGCGATAGATAGATAGATCGCCAATCCGAGGAAGGCTTATCCAATCCCAACGCTATGTGATGATGACTATGTATCCCTCCTGCAAACCACATAAGTAAACACCAATGTTAAGTATACATTATGTTTTCGTTTTTCTCATATGTTTTCCTCTTTTCCTTTTGCAAATACATGACTGTATTTACGCATAGTTGTGTCTTCAAGAGACACGACTATTATTAAAGTCGTATATAAAATACTCGACTTTTCATTAAGTCGAGTATTTTTGTAGACAACCCAATTAAAAGTGGTATTTTGCCTTACTTCGACTGTTCTTACTCCTGTTGCTGTTTTCTATAGGTTATAGATGAGTTTTTGAGTCTCTTGAGGCAGTGCAATGAGAGAGAGCGGATGAAGTATCCGTGGTGTTTTTTTGGATGCCATGCATTCAAAGAGATATTCGACAGCGTAAGTGTGCCTTGCATCAGTAGCGGTAACTTTACGTTCCCAACATCATTATCTGACTCTCTTGCTGTTTTGCAAGAACACAAAGAAGGAGGCAATAATACGAAATTGGTAAAAAAAACTCGCGAGGATGCTCGACGGCTTGAACAGGAACATGTTCTACGCCTTTTTCCCAATCTGCACCGGCTCCCATTTCTACCTCATCTTTGTACACTTCCCGCACTGTGTATGGCGCTTCTACAACCCGCTGTCTGGCAAATCCCAGTTGTCCACACATCACAGGAAAGCAGTTAGCAAATTCACGCAGTTCATGAACGTTGTGATGGCACACAAGCTGTTATGGATGGGTTTGCTCAACTGGAAGATGACTCAGATCGCCAAAGCGCCCTAGCAAGAGAACTCAAAAGACTGTGGCATCTTCATCATGATGTACGTTGCGCAGTTGGCGTCCAATGTCAACCCACCCAGTTTGATCAGTCCAAAATAACACGTTTGTGGTGCCCAATCATTGCTACAACTATGATTCGCGGGGTTATTGACAGCGAGTTTGACGACGATTCAACTAGAGACAAAAATCAGCAAGTCACAGTTGCGGGTTTTCTGCGGATGTCGGATGAAGACTAAATTTCTTTTCTCACATTTATTCTTTGTACATATATTCTTCTTCTTCTACATACTTTCTTTTCTGCATGGATTCAATTCTACCCACATTATTTTATTGTACAAAGATTCTTTGATGTACATACAGTAGGCTTTCAATAAAATCGAATACATTTTTTTCATGCAACACGGCTTCAACACACGACTACGTATATAGTCGTCTCTCATGCAACACGACTACGTATATAATCGCATACTATATGACACGACTACGTATATAGTCGTGTTGCATAAGACACGACTATATACTTAGTCATATACTATAATATTTGACTATTATAGTCGTGTTAAGTCGACGACACGACTATTACGAAGTCTTCTTTTTATATTCACCTGTGATCGACAACACGACTATAATTGAGATTCACTACTATAATGGAGATACACGTATGATGCATGAAAGATTTTTTTGTATTTCTAATTTTTTTTCTGTACAGGCATACATTGCGGTATAAGGTAATATTTGTTATGCAAGAATTTCACTACAATCTAAGTGAAGAATGGTGGGGGCTTAGGTAAGCCGGAGCGGCGTCTCTGCGTTGACTCGTTAGTAGGAAGATTGCCTTGTTGTGGGAGTCGTTGATTTCTGCACTTCCTTGGTTCTTTCGCAAGAGTTGGGTTAGTACACCTTTACGGTTGTGACCAACTTGTCGACAATTGCCACATTTCAACCTCGACCATAATGGCGGGTCAGGCCGTGACTCTCTTCTCTTTGTCTATCGCCTCCCCTTCTTTGGAGCTTCAAGCCTGGGCGATTCGCATTTGAATAAAACCCCGTAATCCCCCCACTGACTCCTGTCTAAAGTAGGGAAAACTACTTCTTCGTACGTGGTGTAGTACAGGCTTACGTAGTACCACTTCTCACAATATTTTACTGGGTCGAAACTCCTCTCATCGATACATGCAATGGCATGCTTGCACGGAAGTCCCATGCTCTGGAAGAAGCCACATGTGCAGGTTCTCTTCGTCAGGTCAACAACATCAGGAGGAAAAAAGATTAGAACAGTGATAAACATAAAATATACACATTTATATGCTCTATTTACCTATATGCTAGTAAAGTTTTAATGTTAAAATATGAATAAAACGGGTTATTTATGATTAGGGTAGTAATTAGGGGATTAATAATTAAATTGCTTTAATTAACTATTTTAAATGCATTAAAGAATTTAAGGAATCATATTTTTATTATGCGTCTAATTTTGGTTTGGTTTTATTATTGCAGGTTCAAAAATGCGAATTGCAGATCGACAGCAAAAGAGCGCATTAGACGGGTTTTGAAGTGCCAAAGTAACCCAAGAGCTGATATCATGCGCATCGAAGATCTGAACCATTGATGAGTCACTTAAGAGAAGACGTGCGCAGAATTAAATGATGGGCATTCAGATTCGATCCGACGAATGAGACCGGTTCAGCGAGTATTATAAAAGAAAACAAAAAGAATTCAATCGGCCGGTTTAGTTAGAAGAAAAGAAGAAGAAAAAATATAAAAGAAAACCGAACCAGACCAAACTGCTTCGGTCGGGAGCTCAGGCGAAGGGCCATGGCTGGAGTGGGTCAACGGCGGAGCTCGAATCGGCGGCTATGGCGGAGCTCACGGCGAGGTTGCAGGCATGGAGATAGTGAGGTTGACTGCAGATGAGAACCCAACTAAGAGAAATCAAAATAAAAGGAAACCGAAATAAAAAGAGACACTCCTATTCGAATTAGAAACTTGATTTCGGATTCGATTTGGACGCGGGGTGCAAAGGCGTGTTCGACTGGGACTTGGCTGGGTAATTGAAGGAGGACTCTTTCGTATCAATCTGCTTATAAAAAAAGAACGAAAAGACAGAACTTTAGAAGAGCTTTTACAAAGAAAAAAATAGAGGGTGACTTTGAGAGAAGGGAGCTGATTTGGGGCGTGGTTTTGGCCGGATTCCGGTGGCGACAAGGCAGGAAGAAGAGGCGAAGAAAGAGGAGAATTCAGGAGAAGAAAGCTTGGATTTTAAACGGATTTTAGAATTGCTACAGTAATAGTAATTGCTACAGTAACCGGGCTGGTGAGGAAGGCGATGAACAGTGTTTTGCTACAGTAATTCTGTGAACAGTAACCGTGAATAGTGTTCCTGCTACAGTGTTTTTCCAATGCAATTTTTCCCGAATCTGATTTTTCTCATGATAATAAATATGAATAGCTAAATTGTTTATCAAAGCTAGAGGTGACATTATTTGATTAGTATTTTTATGTCTATGAAAGAGCTACTTATTGCTTATTTGGTTGAATGAGATGTTTTGGAAGAAGTCATAATCTATAAAATTATTTGATTTGTCGTTAACGTAAGGTATGGCGAATGGTTATAATTCCCTGTGATTATTTGACTGAGCTTGTTAATGATAAATTTTCAATCGAAATCTTTATGTTAATAGTTATGATGAATGTGAATGCAATATCATCCGATTAGGTCAAATCATTATTTGAATCTAATTGAGAAATTAAATAGACATAGAAGTATTAATTAAATAATTGATCCTTGAAGCTTTGATATCTCGCATCAATTATCTTCACTATCTTTAGTTAGTTTTAATTAAATCTTTAATCGTCATTTTAGTAGTTAATTAAATTAAAATTTCTCTACATAATTTCATGATAAGAACTTTAATTTGCTGAGTTAAGTAGTTTTAAATTAGTTTGGAATATATTAATTCTACATCATTCCCTGTGGTTTGACACTTGGACTTACCAAGTATATATTACAATTTGTCAACCTTCTCTGGGGTTTGATCAAATTTTGGCGCCGTTGCTAGGGAGTGAAGTTTAGGATTAATCTTCCAATTAGTTTCTTTCTTTCTAGCATAATTTAGTTAATTTTAATTATTCTTTGTTTAATTTAGCTTGCTTATTTTGTAGGACATTTGGGGTATTCTGAGGTTGATCTGGAACAAAAAGCTTTTCATTGTATTTTTCTTCAAATTTGGTATCTTCGTTCCATATCTCTCTTTTGAAATTTCTATTGCTTGTGCATGCACTCGTGGAATAGGGATACAAGTGGACGATTGTTTAGAAATAATTCTGCTATTTTGATTGAGAATCCTTTGTTTGAATTTTCTGTTCCATCACACACACCTAATCAAATGGCTTATCAAGGTAGTAACTATGATATTAATGAAAATGAGATTGAACATGATGCACCAATGTGGCCCTTGCGTGATTATCTGCAACCTACACGCACTAGCACACCTTCATGTATTATATTGCCTCTACAAGCACATCACTTTACTTTTAAGCCTGGAATGATAAACTTGCTTCCCAAATTCCATGGTCTAGAGTATGAAAATCCTTACTTGCATTTAAAGGAATTTGAGGAAGTATGTGCAACATTCAAGTAGGCTTGCAGTGAGGACATTATCAGGCTAAAATTGTTTCCGTTTTCCTTAAAGGATAAAGCCAAAACTTGGCTGAATTCTCTTAAGCCTAGATCAGTAGGAACTTGGAAAGAACTACAAACTGAATTCCTTAAAAAAAATTTCCCTGTTCATAGGACAAATGCTCTAAAAAGACTAATAACAAATTTTGTCCAAAAATAAAATGAATTGTATTATCAGTGTTGGGAGTGTTATAAAGATTTGTTAAATTCTTGTCCACATCATGGGTATGAGAAGTGGCGCACCATCAATTTCTTCTATGATGGGATGACGCCTTCAATGAAACAATTTGTTCAAACCATGTGTAATGGGGAATTCATTGATAAAGACCCTAATGAAGCCCTTAATTTTCTAGATCAAATAGCCAAAGACTCATATTCTTGGGACCCCACGGACCCCTTTGATATTTCTAATAAGCCGAAGTCTTCAGCTACTAGTAGGGGTTTGCATTATCTTAGGGAGGAGGATAATTTGAGTGCTCGACTAGCCTCTTTGGCTAGAAAGGTGGAGGCTATGGAATTAGGGAAAATTAATGTTGTTAAGTCTGTTGCTATAGAAGAGGCCTGTGGAATTTGTGATGTCATGAGACACCTGACTAATGAGTGCCCTACCATTCCTGCTTTCAAGGAGGTGTTACATGACCAAGCAAATTCCATGACCCCTTTCAAGAGGCAATCTCCTTATGGAGACACATACAACCCAGGATGGAGAAATCACCCTAACTTTAGTTGGATGAATGATAGTGCTGCACAAACACCACCTCCTCAAGCATCTTCCAATTATACTTCATATGTTCCACCTCACAAGAAGACACTTGAGGAGACACTACAAACTTTCATGCAAGGGCAAGCTACCATTAATCAATAAACCTCACAAGCCATTAATGATATAAAGAGTTCTCTCACTAAATAGACAGCTTCTCTAGCTGTTCAAGAGAAAAGTAGGTTTCTTGCTCAACCCCAACCCAACCCGCAGGGGCAAGTTCACATGATGGACACAAAACCTTCTGATTCACAACTTGAACATGCTAAGTCTATTACCAATCTTCCTAGTGGAAAAGAAATTGATAAAACAATTCCACTAAAGGCCCCGAAAACTTCTGAGAGTGATGAATCACAACATGATACTGAGGAAATTGATAAGTCTGGGTTGAGTGAAGATATGAGATGTCCTATTCCAGCTCCATTTCCACAGAGGTTGAAACCACCTCAAAAGTTGAACCAAAATGCTGAAATTTTTGAGCTTTTTAAGCAGGTGAAAATTAACATTCCCTTGTGAGATGCAATCAAACAGGTACCTTCTTATGCTAAGTTCTTGAAAGATTTATGTACTATTAAGCGAAAGTTGAATGTGCAGAAAAAAATA
The DNA here is from genome assembly GCA_039654745.1 of Houttuynia cordata. Lineage (NCBI taxonomy): Eukaryota > Viridiplantae > Streptophyta > Magnoliopsida > Piperales > Saururaceae > Houttuynia > Houttuynia cordata. The sequence continues at coordinate 28,938,097 of CM077507.1, read as the reverse complement.
TTTTTAACTGAACAAGTAAGTTCTATAATTCAACACAAAAGCCCGCCCAAATATAAGGATCCCGGATATCCAACTATTTCATGTGTGATTAGGAACTTTAAGGTAGACCAAGCCTTGCTTGATCTTGGGGCTACTGTTAATCTTTTGCCTTATTCAATATACACTCAGTTAGGTCTTAGGGAACTTAAACCCACCACCATTACTCTTCAACTTGCTGATCGTTCTATTAAAATTCCGAGGGGATTGGTGGAAGATGTGCTTGTTCAAGTAGACAAATTTTACTTTCTTGTTGATTTTATTGTTTTGGACATACATCCTGTTATAAATGCAAGTGCAAATATTCCTATCATATTAGGTCGCCCATTTCTTGCTACTTCAAATGCTTTGATTAATTGTAGAAATGGTGTGATGAAACTTTCATTTGGCAATATGACTAATGTCTGCAAACAACTAGGGGATGATATTGATGTTCAAGAAATGAAATGGATTGATACCGTTGTTAGAGATCAATTTCAGGTTTCATCTTTTTCTAACCCTTTGGAATCTTGCTTAGTTAATTCTTTATATGATACATCTAAAGTGGATTTTAAACAGGCTGAGATTTGTTTGTTACTGAATTCTCTACAGGTATTGGAAGTGAATGGATGAAAACCCAAGTTTGAGGAGCTACCATTGAGTGACAAATTGCCTATACCATCAAGCATTCAAGTACCCAAATTGGAGTTGAAAAAGTTACCAATCAAATATGCATTTTGGGTGATGATGAAACTCTTCCTGTGGTAATATCTTCTCATCTTAATCTTATTGAAGAGGGTAAGTTGCTTGATATTTTGAGAAAGCATAAAGGTGCAATAGGATGGACAATTGCTGATTTAAAATGAATAAGCCCTTTAATATGCACTCATCGGATTTATTTGGAGGACAATGCCAAACCGTCTAGGGAGATGTAACATAGGCTAAATCCAATCATGAAAGAGGCGGTTAGAGCTGAAGTTCTTAAGCTCTTGGATGTGGAGATCATTTACCCCATTTCTGATAGCAAGTGGGTTAGTCCTACACAAGTAGTGCCTAAGAAATCTGGTGTAACAGTTGTCAAGAATGATAATAATGAATTAATACCCACTAGAGTTACATTTGGCTAGAGAATATGCATTGATTACAGGAAGCTGAACTCAGTCACTAGGAAAGACCATTTTCCATTGCCGTTTCTAGATCAGGTTGTGGAGAGGGTAGCTAGCCACACATATTACTGTTTCTTAGATGGCTACTCCGGTTACAACCAAATTGAAATTGTATTAGAAGACCAGGAGAAAACTACATTCACATGTCCCTTTGGCACATTTGCTTACAGGAGAATGCCTTTTGGTTTATGCAATGCACTTGCAACATTTCAAAGATGCATGCTGAGTACTTTTAGTGATATGGTTGAACGCTATCTTGAAGTGTTTACGGATGACTTTTCTGTATTTGGTGATTCATTTGATGACTGTTTGTCTAATTTGCAGAAAGTTTTGAGTAGGTGTGAAGAGAAGAACCTTGTGCTTAATTGGGAAAAATGTCATTTCATGGTCTCTAAAGGAATTATTCTGGGTCATATTGTTTCCTCTAAGGGAATTGAAGTTGATAAATCAAAAATTGATTTAATTACCCATTTGCCTACACCTAAGACTGTTAAATATATTAGATCATTTTTGGATCATGGAGGGTTCTACAGGAGGTTCATCAAAGATTTTAGTTCGATTTCTAGACTATTGTGTAATCTCCTATCTAAAGATACTGACTGATGATTGTGAAAAAGCTTTTACTAAACTGAAGGGAATGCTTACTTCAGCCCCTATTATGTAACCACCATATTGGACCTTACCATTTGAGATAATGTGTGATGCTAGTGACTTTGCTGTGGGGGCTATTTTGGGGCAAAGGAAAGATAAGAAGCCTTATGTTATTTACTATGCAAGTAAGACCTTAGATAATGAATTATTCAACAACAAAAAAGGAATTACTTGCTATAGTCTTTGCTTTGGATAAATTTAGGGCTTACTTGACAGGATATCCCATTTTTGTCTTTATTGATCATGCTGCTTTGAAATATCTTCTATCAAAGAAATATGCAAAACCTAGGTTGATTCGCTGGATACTCCTACTACAAGAATTTGACATTACCATTAAAGATAAGAAAGGAGTAGAAAATGTGGTGGCTGATCATTTATCTAGGTTGACTGTGGATGATTCCAATGAGGCTGCTCCAATTAAAGACACTTTCCTAGATGAGCAACTCTTTATTGTTTTTGATTTACCATGGTTTGCTGATATTGTTAATTTTCTTGTCACAGGTCAAACTCCTCATTGGACAACACAAGACAAGAAGAAATTCATGGTGGAGGTAAGAAACTTCTTTTGGGATGATCCGTATCTTTTTAAATATTGTCCGGATCAGATTATTAGGAGATGTGTACCAAATGATGAAATTCATAGTGTCATTTCCTTCTGCCATTCAGAAGCTTGTGGTGGCCATTTTTCTGCTAGAAAAACTGCTGCTAAAATTTTATAATGTGGATTTTATTGGCCTACCCTATTTAAAGATACTCATGATTTTTGTCGTACCTGTGGGCGTTGTCAACAGCTTGGTTGAATAACCCGTCGGAATATGATGCCTTTAAACCCCATTTTAGTGATTGAAGTCTTTGATTGTTGGGGTATTGATTCCATTGGTCCATTTCCACCTTCTTTTGGCTATTTGTACATCCTAGTGGCTGTTGACTATGTTTCCAAGTGGGTAGAGGTCATCCCTTGTAGAAATAATGATCATAAAACTGTTATACACTTTTTGAAAGAGAATGTTCTATCAAGGTTTGGTATACCCCGTGCAATCATAAGTGATGGGGTTTCTCACTTCTGCAATAAACCTTTTGAGGCATTAATGAAAAAATATGGAATTACTCATAAGGTGGCTACCCCTTATCACCCACAAACAAGTGGGCAAGCTGAACTTGCCAATAGAGAAATTAAACACATTTTAGAGAAAACGGTTAACCCAAATCGCAAAGATTGGTCTCTGCAGTTAACTGATGCACTTTGGGCATACCGTATAACTTTTAAATCTCCTATTGGTATGTCCCCTTATAGACTTGTTTATGGAAAAGCTTGCCACTTGCCTGTGTGGAGTTGGAGCACAAGGTATATTGGGCTATAAAGATGTTTAGTTTTAATTTGAATGATGCTAGTTCTGTGCGTAAGCTTCAACTAAATGAATTGGAAGAAATTAGGAATGATGCATATATGAATTCAAAAATTTACAAAGAACGAATGAAGGTTTTGCATGATTAACACATTCATCGAAAAACTTTTGAACCTTCACAAAAAGTTCTTTTGTATAACTCTAGATTGCATTTATTTCCTGGTAAGCTCCGGTCTAGATGGACTGGCCCATTTATTATTAAAACTATTTATCCTCATGGAGCTGTAGAAATTGAAAATCCATTGAATGGCAATGTGTTCAAAGTAAATGGCCAAATACTTAAGCCATTCCTGGAATTGATTCCCTCAGAAGTGGAGAGTATTCCTCTGTCTGATCCCACTTATCATGATTGAATACTCTTACACTCAATCTGGCTGAAGACAAGAAACTTAGCGCTCCTGGGAAGCAGCCCAGCTTTTTCTTTGTTTTAGGTTATTTATTTGTTCGATGATGTTTTCTGGTTGGATATTGTGATTGCTCTCATCTTTTTCTTTGTTAATGTTTTTCACTCGCATGGGATTCTAGCAATTTGCTGTTCTCCAGGTAATATCTATCCTTGATTTTATTTATTTATTTATTTTATCCTTCATTTCATTCTTAACATTGAGGACAATGTTTAATTTAGGTTTGGGGGTATATAGGAATAACATTGTTTATTTTTAAAAAAAATCCATCAAAAAAATAGAAAAAGAAAAACAAATAAACATTTGATTAGTTTTTAGGTTGTTTGTTAGTATTTTTCATAGGTTTTGATAGTTTATCCCGTGATGATGCATACTATAATTTTTAAGAGATTAATTTACATTGGAAGTGTGAGTAAGTATACTAGAGGATAGAAACACTTAACTGAGCATATCTTTCTGTTATAGTCCTATTGAAAGAAATGGGCTGCTTGACTTTATAGGATTATCTTAGGCTGATGCTCAGGCCCGAAGCGGTCTCTTAAAACCTAATGCCCTAAGCCAACTATGCTGGGAGTCATTGGCCTGAGTCATTGCTAAACCTGAGCATCTTGAAGTCAGGCCTTACACAGTCCTATTGAAAAAAAAGTCTATGGTGTATTATCCTCTCAAATCTAGAATGTTGGACCCGAAGGAGGCGCGCAGGCATTTGCTATCATGAACCTAAAGATTACGATGACTATGTAGATACTGATGTTCTTTGGTTAATGGGTAACATTGGATATGTGTAAAACAGAAATTCAGGGTGTATTGCTACAATGTTCTACACTTTTACTATTTATATTATCATGCTATATCATATTGAGCAGAAATTTCTAAGATGAAAGTGTAGAATAAAACCACTTACTTGAGGGCTTCTATATTCCAGTTGAATATAAATGCAAGTACATGTGGTTGATTTTCTTAAACATTGTGGTTTGCATTTAAAGGGATAATAGGTTTAATTGTTTTGAAGTGTTTATTTTGTTTTTACACTTAGATTAATAAAATTAATTTCATAAGTACATGTTTATGGGTAGCATGGCTGTAAACCCTCACGAGACAAAACTCGTCCTACTAGGGACACCTAGAGGTTTAACGGCTTGTTGTATATGCTCAATGCAATCGTATTCCCTACGAAATTGACGTTTACTTTTCTAGTTTAATTTACTTTTGTTTTGTTTTGTGTGATTTTGTTTTGTTTGTTTTGCTCGAGGACTAGCAAAATATAGGTTTGAGGGTATTTGATAAACATAAAATATACACATTTATATGCTCTATTTACCTATATGCTAGTATAGTTTTAATGTTAAAATATGAATAAAATGGGTTATTTATGATTAGGGTAGTAATTAGGGAATTAATAATTAAATTGCTTTAATTAACTATTTTAGATGCATTAAAGAATATAAGGAATCATATTTTTATTATGCGTCTAATTTTGGTTTGATTTTATTATTGCAGGTTCAAAAATGCGAATTGCAGATCGACAGCAGAAGAGCGCATTAGACGGGTTTTGAAGTGCCAAAGTGACCCAAGAGCTGATATCACGCGCATCGAAGATCTGAACAGTTGATGAGTCACTTAAGAGAAGACGGGCGCAGAATTAAATGATGGGCGTTCAGATTCGATCCGACGAATGAGACCAGTTTAGCGGGATTATAAAAGAAAACAAAAAGAATTCAATGGGCCGGGTCAGTTAGAAGAAAAGAAGAAAAAAATATAAAAGAAAACTGAACCAGACCAAACTGGTTCGGTCGGGAGCTCACGGCGAAGGGCCATGGCTGGAGTGGGTCAACGGCGGAGCTCGAATCGGCGGCTATGGCAGAGCTCAAGGCGAGGTTGCAGGCATGGTGACAGTGAGGTCAACGGCAGATGAGAACCCAACTGAGAGAAATCAAAACAGAGGAAACCGAAATAAAAAGAGACACTCCTATTCGAATTAGAAACTTGATTTCGGATTCGATTTGGACGCGGGGTGCAAAGGCGTGTTCGACTGGGTAATTGAAGGAGGACTCTTTCATATCAATATGCTTATAAAAAAAGAACGAAAAGATAGAACTTTAGAAGAGCTTTTACAGAAAAAAAAATAGAGGGTGACTTTGAGAGAAGGGAGCTGATTTGGGGCGTGGTTTTGGCCGGATTCCGGTGGCGACAAGGCAGGAAGAAGAGAGGCGAAGGAAGAGGAGAATTCAGGAGAAGAAAGCTTGGATTTTGAACGGATTTCAGAATTGCTACAGTAACTGTAATTGCTACAGTAACCGGGCTCATGAGGAAGATGATGAACAGTGTTTCCGCTGTGAACAGTGTTTTGCTACAATAATTCTGTGAACAGTAACCGTGAATAGTGTTCCTGCTACAGTATTTTTCCAATGCGATTTTTCCCAAATCTGATTTTTCTCATGATAATAAATATGAATAGCTAAATTGTTTATCAAAGCTAGAGGTGACATTATTTGATTAGTATTTTTATGTCTATGAACGAGCTACTTATTGCTTATTTGGTTGAATGAGATGTTTTGGAAGAAGTCATAATCTATAAAATTATTTGATTTGTCGTTAACGTAAGGTACGGCGAATGCTTATAATTCCCTGTGATTCTTTGACTGAGCTTGTTAATGATAAATTTTCAATCGAAATCTTTATGTTAATGGTTATGATGAATGTGAATGCAATATCATCCGATTAGGTCAAATCATTATTTGAATCTAATTGAGACATTAAATAGACATAGAAGTATTAATTAAATAATTGATCCTTGAAGCTTTGATATCTCGCATCGATTATCTTCGCTATCTTTAGTTAGTTTTAATTGAATCTTTAATCGTCATTTTAGTAGTTAATTAAATTATAATTTCTCTACATAATTTCCTGATAAGAACTTTAATTTGCTGAGTTAAGTAGTTTTAAATTAGTTTGGAATAGATTAATTCTACATCATTCCCTGTGGTTCGACACTTGGACTTACCAAGTATATATTACAATTTGTCAACCTTCTCTGGGGTTTGGTCAAATAGCACAAAAAGAGAGTATCAGTAGTCGTGTCTTTGGCAACACGACTGTATGAATAGTCGTGTTGTGAAATAGTTGATTATTTGAATAGTCGTGTCTTCGATAGACACGACTATATTTGTAGTCGCGTCTCTCACTGGCACGACTATTCCGAGAGGACGGTTTTAACGATATAAAAATTCTTACCACATGGTATAAAGATGACACTTCAAACTGCAGTAATGATAGTGGTTGTACTCTGACTGTTCCAACACTCTTATTCCTCATTTTGTTGATATGATTTTGTGCATACTTTGTTAACGGTGTCGTTAGCCCTTCTGCTTCCATGCGGCGTCTCTCAAAATAGGAGGTTGTGGTCGCACGGGTTTGCTCGATCAAACGAGTTATTGGCCAAAACCTAGCCTTCCAAAGCATATTATTTACACTTTCGGATTTGCTTGAAGTGATAGTGCCATATCTTTTACCCGGATATTCCACGTTAGCCCAATTTCTTTTATCTATCTTTTGAACATATTTCCAGGCCTCTTCATTGTGTTCCTTCATCTTCTGCATGATTTCATCGAAGTCTTGTCTCCTGAAGCATTTTGCAGCTCAGAATAGCAGGTCCTTCAGGTATTTATCATTCCAATGATGAAGCATATTAGCGGCCATATGCCTCAGGCAAAACCCATGGTGAGCCTCGGGAAAGACATCAGCAACCGCTCTCAGAAGTCCCTTCTGTCTATCCAAGACAATTGTATCCAGAGAGACCGGGGCTCCGTAAACAGGGTGGCTTTCAGTAGGCCGAGGAACCACTTCCTGCAAGTCAAAAATCAGAGTGAAAGCATATTAAAAAAAGAAGAGATAGGTTGTAGACAATCGTGTATGACTTAACACACCTATATGAGTAGTCGTGTACTCGAAGACACGATTAAAGAAAGAAGAGATAGGTTGTAGACAGTCGTGTATGACACAACACAATTGTATGAGTACTCATGTACTCGAAGACACGACTACTCATACAGTCTTCTTTGCATACGTACCGCGTATTTACGGTCTCTTTCTCGACAACTGCATATACAAGGCACATTATTTGTTGGTTCCCGTCGAGTGTTGTTGCAACAAATAAAACTTCAGAGTACTTTCCTTTTAGGAATGTTCCATCAACAGTGAGCAGCGGCCTCAATGATCTTCGGAATGATCTTGCGACCGGGCCGAACATCCAAAAGACATGTCTAAAGTCGTATCTGGCATGTTCAATTTCAATTTCAGGTATATCAAAAGATCTTTCTATCACCACATGTGTACCTGGATTAGACCGATCTAATTCCTTTCCGTAATGTGGCAAAATCCGATATGCGTCTTCCGAGTTGCCATCGATCAATCGAATCAATTCCTCTTTCACGCTCCATGCCCTTTTATAGTTGACTTCTATGCCCCAATGTTTCTCAATGTATTGTTGCATATTAGCCGTTTTTATGGAGTTTGAATCCTTGTGGAGGCAATGACACTTTCGTGCAATCCATAGGTCTGAGGCCAATGGATGATCTTTAGAACTTATCAAAGTGTCACATGTATGCCTTCCTTCCCTCCTTGTCACGGTGACTCCGTCAAGTAGATTCGAAGCCCGTATGTACCACGTGCACTCTCTAATCTTGCACTTTACAGCAAATGTGTCCTTGTTCTCGTCCACAGCTTTGAACATGAATTTCCTCTTGATTGTGAAATCAGTAAGAACCATCTTGAATTGCTTCACGCTTTCGAATCTAGCCCCGAATGCAAGTTGTGCCTCATAGTCGTCTGCTAGCAAACTGCCGGTCAACATCGTCTCCTCCTCATAATTTTTTGAAAGATCGGTCTGTGGTCAAAAGGTACCCCAATCCCAACCACAGTCACCATCGTCCTCTAAATCTTGCGACAGATTTCCCTTTAGACGTGTCTCCTGCCGTGGGAACTCTAGAAGTCGATGTTATTGTTGCATGTTGAAGTTCTATATCGGGCACATAGTGGTCTCTTCTGGTGGGATCTGCCTGGCAAAAATTTGGTAGTGTTAGAGGCCCATCCCACATATCTACAAACCATGGTAATTCATATTCATCGAATAATTCTTCTTCATCTGGACTGGAATCTTCATCTTGGTCTTCATCTTCATCTTCACCTTCTTCCCCATCTCCCAATCTGCGTGAAAAAATTTGTATGAATGGACTTGAGAACACGACTAGAAGTAGGCAAGTCATGTCTTATGCAACACGACTTCATATATAGTCATGTACTAAATGAGACGACTATGTGTATAGTCGTGTTGTATAAGACACGACCAAATTTTTAGTCGTGTACTATTATAGTCAACTATAATAGTACACAACTTGCATGTATCCGCGCCTTAGAAGTCTTACCTCGCAGCTTGAAATGAATAATCTTCGTCTCTTCCTCCTTGCACTGCTGATGCAGGTATCTTATTGCCCGGGCTGGATGGCCTCTCCAACGGTGTCTTACTGGCCAGCCTTACTTCTTCCTATGGTATCCTCTCCTCCTCCTTATTGAGATTGGAAGTCTCCATGTTATTGCCAATAGAAGTCCACTCCACGTACAGGTGGAGTGGTCCATTTGTGCCTTGGTTGCTCTTGTGAAGGAGAAATATTGACTCCACGTCTTTATCATCTTCAAGGAGGTATGGGGGTTCAGAATCAACACGATATGACACAGATAATGTACCAGCCGCAGACTTCAAAGGTAATCTTTCTTCCACTTGTTGCAACAGTTCCAGGTACTTTACTTGTATATGTACAGGCTTGAGATTCCATTTCCCGCCCACATATGCATCAGAATTTGTAAAAAATCCATCGTAGTGTAAGCACACAGTATCTTCTCCATCAGTACCTGCCATTAAAATAACAAGTCATCGTATATGCAACATATAGCTTCTAAACAGCAGTAATGCTTCTAAAAGAGCTTTCCAAACCATGGACATAGGTAGAGATTGATTTGCTCCATCTTCATGAGCATCTATGGAAAAAAGAGACAAAATTTGTGCTCGTTAATCAAAAATATCATACTAGATAGTGACTGTGCACATGTTTGTGTGTATGTGAGAGAGAAAGAGAGAGAGAGAGTTGCAAGTTCTATACCTTCCTGTGCGACCTGCTGAATGACACTGGCATGAGTTCTGGGGAAGTCACAAACAGATTAAGAACTAATAAGAGGAAGGCGAGACTGGCAATTTAAATTTGTTGTAAAGAAGCTCATATACCCACCTTTCCTCCAAGTCTTCCAAATTGAAAGAATCAAGTTCATGTTGAGTGAAGACAAAGCAAATACCACAAAAGACAAGAAAACAAATAGAGAAGAGAGACACAAATTTACGTGGAAAAACCCTTTGCAAGGAAAAAACTATGGGCAACGATCAAACTTCCACTAATCAAATCAAACAAGTGCAAGGTTTTTGTCTCTCCTCACAATACAAATCACAAACCCAATAGCCGCCACGCTTAGGTTCCTTTTCTATTTATATCTTCTTAAAAGAGGATAGAAAATGAAGCCAAAAATAAATCTCACAATCCGGTGATCGATCGCCAACTCAGACGCGATTGACCGTGATATTTGTGCGATCAATCACCCACTTAACCGATCGATCGTAACTACTGGAATGTTTGTGCAAATGATCGCAATCGATCGAAATCTGACAAATCTCCACCTTGGTGAGTTTTTCTAGCCATACCAAAACCATGTGAGGTTACCAGATCAATCTCCACCTTGGCCAAAAAATAACACAAACAACAATAAGCTGCCAACAACCGATGCATGCAGCCCATCAAACCTGCCCAACAGGGCTCAAACACGAGATAAATGGATCAAAGTCAAACAATGTTGAAATTTGATCTCAATTATAACTTTGGTAACCATATCCGCCGGATTATCAGCAGTAGAAACCTTCCGAAGAATGACATCCCCTGCCTCCATAACTTCTCTCACAAAGTGAAATCGAACATCAATATGCTTTGTGCGAGAATGATAAGCTGGATTCTTAGCCAAATAAATAGCACTCTAACTGTCACAATGAACAACCACATGCTCTTGTGATATTCCAATATCAGAAAGCAGCCCCTTCAACCATAAAGCCTCCTTCATGGCCTCTATGGTGGCCATGTATTCAGCTTCTGTTGTAGACAAAGCCACTGCCAACTGTAAAGTAGATGTCCAACTCACAACACCTTTAGCTAACAAAAATAGATATCCTGTAGTAGATTTTCTTTTATCAAGATCACCTGCATAATCCGAATCAACAAATCTCTGAACACATGGTGTAAGAGTATCATCTTTAGCAAACATCAAACCAATATTAATTGTCCCATGTATATAATGAAGAATACATTTTGCAACATACCAATGCTCCTTTCCAGGATTATGCATATATCTGCTAACCAAACTTACAGCATGAGAAGTATCAGGAGAAGTACAAACCATAGCATACATTAAACTCCCAACAAGACTAGTATAAGGAAATTTTTCCATATCTGCACGCTCCTCATCTATCGTTGGTGATAACAAAGCACTCAACTTTATATGAGACGCCAAATGAGTACTCACTGTCTTTGTACTATGATCAAGATCAAACTTTTTGCACATTTTTATCAAATAGTCTTGTTGGGTAAGATGAAGTGTACTTGTCTCTTTGTTTCGAGTGATTTCCATATCAAGAACCTTCTTGGCCTCTCCAAAATCCTTCATTTCAAACTCTTGACTCAATTGAGTTTTCAATTTTTCTATCTCAACTTTATGTTTACAAGCAATCAACATATCATCAACATATAACAATAAATAGATAAAACACTCATTTCCAAGCCGTCGATAATAAGCACAAGGATCATATTGGCTTCTTGTGAATTGTTTACCATTCATGAATTGATCAAATCGCTTATACCATTGACGTGGGGATTGTTTCAAACCATACAATGACTTGTGTAATTTGCAAACTAAGTGTTCCTGTCCAACAACTTCAAAACCATCTGGTTGACACATATAAATTTCTTCATCCAAGTTTCCATGCAAAAAGGTTATTTTAACATCTAGTTAAGCTAATTCCAAATCATAGTGTGCAACCAAAGCAAGCAAAATATGAATAGAGGAATGTTTAACAACAGGAGAAAATATCTCACTATAGTCAATACCTTCCCATTGTGCATAGCCTTTCGCTACAAGTCTTGCCTTGAACCGAACTCCACCTTGAGCTAGAGGAACTTCTTTATTTGCAAATACCCATTTACAACCAATTGCCTTCCTCCCCTTTGGTAAAGGCACTAACTCCCACGTTTTATTCTTGTGAAGAGGCTCCATCTCTTCACCCATAGCAAGTTTCCAACTGTCTAATTCTGAAGATTTCATAGCTTCTATATAACTAGTGGGAATCACATCACTAGTTGCAGGAAGAGCAAAGGGAACCATCTCTGCATATTTAGGGTTTGGTTTTGATTCTCTTCGGGGTCGACTCATCGCAATCGAATCAAAATGATCCAAATCTTTGAACTTCACATGTTCACTGCCACCATCATCAAATGTCATATCATCATAGTTTGTTGTAAATTCATGAACCGGTTCCATAGGCTCCACCTGCTTCTCTACTCTCTGTTCCACTATCGGTTCAATTTCTACATTTCCTTCTTGAGAGGTCATATGCTTAATTTTGGTCAACATAAAATTTTCATCAAATGTAACATCCCTGCTTAACACCACCTTCTTTGACTCAAGATCCCATAGTCTATAGCCTTTCCCACCTGGATTAAATCCTAAAAAGATTACTTTCTTAGCCCTGGGATCCAACTTGCTTTCTTCAATGTGATAATATGCAGGACAACCAAAGATATGCAATGAATCATATTCAGTAACAGGTTCACCAGACCATACCTCAAGAGGAGATTTTCCATCATTTGTTGCCGACGGTAGCCTATTCACAATGTGACAAGCATAAGTGCTCGCCTATGCCCAAAACCTGTTTTCAAGTTCTGCATTCGACAACATGCATCTCACATTTTCTAACAAAGTACGATTTAGCCGTTTTGCCACACCATTCTGCTGTGGTGTCCCATTTACGGTGAAATGCCTTCTGATTCCTTCCTCTTAACAAAATTTCATAAAACTATCTGATTTGTATTCACCACCATTATCAGAACAAAACATCTTTATCTTCTTCCCAGTTTGGTTCTCAACCAATTTCTTCCATTTTAGAAACACATTCAAAACTTTACCTTGTGACGCATAGTAAAATCGTCAGCAAAAGTAACAAACCAATGTTTACCTCCCATAGATGCAGTCTGGCTAGGTCCCCAAACATCTGAGTGTATATATTCCAAGATTCCACTAGGCGCCCGACGAGCAACTACTCCAAATTTATTTCTAACTTGCTTCCCCAATACACAATGCTCACAAAGCTCTAACTTACAAGGTGTTGCACCTTTCAGTAGCTCTTGTTTTATCAAACCATGCAATGTTTTCTCACCAGCGTGTCTCAATCTCATGTGCCATAGCCATGTAGCCTTAACAAGTGATGTATCAACTTTGTCTGACATTATTGCTGCTCCACCTTTAACCACACTCTCTTGCAAGTAGTACAAATTATTTCTTCGAATACCTTTCATTGCAATGTAGGAACCCCAACGAATCTCTATAGTTCCCTTATCAAGAATAATCTTGAATCCCTTTAATTCCAAAGTTCCAAGAGAGATCAAATTCTTATTCAAGTCTGGTACATACTGAACACATGTCAACACTCTTATTTTTTCATCATGCAATTTCAAACTGATGTCACCAATACCTTTCATCTCACATGTGTTATTGTTCCCCATATACACGCATCCACCTTTGATCTCCTCAAAACTTGAAAATAAATCACGGTTCGGGCACATGTGATAAGTGCAGCCAGAATCTAGTATCCAACCCTCAGATTGACTCACCAATGATAAACTAAGGAGTGCTGGCATAGGAACATCCTCCTCCTCATAAACCAACTGTGCATTGGCAATAGAACTATCCCCTTTTAATAATGGACAGTTCTTCTTCCAATGCCCTTTCTTCCGGCAATAAGTACATTCATCTTTGGAATAACGGAAAAATTTCTTGTTTTCGCTCCTTCCCTTTACCACTAATGCCTCGGACAATGTGTCCATATGAACTTGTCTGTTCACACATCTTCATACTTAATACTATCATTTCCATGCATTAAAGTTGTAGTCAGATGTTCATACTCCTTAGGTAATGAATTTACCAATAATAGAGTTTTATCCTCATAAAAAATTTCAACATCTAAATTTTGCAAATCAGTAAGAATTTTATGATAATCATTTAGATGTGTAGACATGGATATACCTTCACGATACTGGAATTGAAATAGCTTCCTCTTCAAATACAACCGATTTTCAATGCTTTTAGTCATATACTTATCGTCCAATTTTTGCCAGAGTTCCTTTGCCTTATTCTCCTTCATAACAAAATACTTCTGATCTTTTACAAGACAAAAATGAATAGTACCACAAGCTTGTCGATTTATTTTCTCTCACTCTTTATCAGACATCTCTTCAGATTTCTCTTCAAGAGCCACGTCCAACTCTTGTGGCACCAAAACATCTAACACTTCACACTGCCACATGCCAAAATTGTTCTTGCCATCAAACTTTTCAACTTCAAATTTGGCATTATAGACGGTAGTTGGCACTGCAGATTTTGATTCTTTCGATTTGAAATTGGTCTCCAGTGCCTTCAACCTCTATATTCAATCACCAAACAGCGTATTCAAAGAAGAAACACACCAAAAGTTATGAACCTGTGTTCTAATACCACTTGAGTGAAGACAAAGCAAATATCACAAAAGACAAGAAAACAAATTGAGAAGAGAGACACAGATTTACGTGAAAAAACCCTTTGCAGGGAAAAAACCACGGGCAACGATCAAACTTCCACTAATCAAATCAAACAAGTACAAGGTTTTTGTCTCTCCTCATAATACAAATCACAAACCCAATAGCCGCCACGCTTAGGGTTCCTTTTCTATTTATATCTTCTGAAAGAGGACAGAAAACGAAGCCAAAAACAAATCCCACAATCCAGCAATCGATTGCCAACTCAGACACGATCGATCGCTGTATCTGTGCGATCGATCACCCACTCAATCAATCGATCGTAACTGCTAGAATGTTTGTGCAAACAATCGCGATCAATCGCACCTCTCTAACTTCAAAATCTGACCGTTCAAACCTTTCAGGTACAAGCAAAGGCAGTCGAGATTGAGTTTTCTTTCTAATGTTTGGTTTTTCCCGAAGTAGATGAGTTTTTAATTCTAACCAAAGCCTCATTGGAGTCATGATAGGCATATTCAACTTTCTTTTACTCAAACATAGACGTACAATTATAACCCTTGTCATTTACTTGCAACAACGATTTTATTCCACTTTTGACATGCACATCCCCATCATTGGTTTACAAATGGAGGTCTCAAATCTCAATGGTGGAGATTGCCAAGGTATTTGGGCCCCCTAATTTGAATGTCACAGCTTCAACCTCCTGGTTCCCGGCCCTGTGGCCTCGTAGGAGAGGCTTTTGCATTTACTTCTACTACAAAGATTATATTCTCAATGAAATTGAAGGAACAGACTCAAACATGGAATCTAAGCTTCAAATAACAAACTACAAGCCACAACATCACATCACGTTTAAAAAACAAAAGTTCAGGTGTGCATTACGACACATCTGAGGTACAGATAGGATGGGCGGAGGAAGCATCCAATGCGCGCACTGGTGACACCATAACATCCAGTGGTTGTGTGTGATGCGCTTGATGAAGAGGCTAGAGGATAGAGAAATCAGAAAATCAGATGGAAATGCTGTTGGGAATTCCCCTCCCTGTCACTCCAGGGCCTGATGAAGGTAGAAGAAGCTCGTAAGGAGGAACACCAGCTCCATTTCTGTTCTTGAGATTGATATCATGGTTCCTATCATTTATTATCTCCTCCACTTCTTCTAGCCTCACCGAAAACTTCTTAAACAAGCTCAGAATTTTCTGGTCATCTATCCATCGAGAATGAGATTGGTGGACCTGACCCAAGTATTCTTCGTCAGGTGAGTGTGTCGATAAGGTGTCCTGAACTGCCATTACTTTAGTAGCCTGCAGCTGCGTCGGTAGAGATGATAGAAAACTGCCCTGAGGATTTAGTAGAAACTTTTCGAAATCTAGTTCTCCTGGTTGGGGGATCAGTTTCCTTACAAGAGCCGGTCTATTGGGCACGTAACCTCCAAAGGGATACTGACCGAAGTTCACAGCTGCGTGCTGCCCGGAAGCAATCCAAATCATGGTGGTTAAAATGCCTGATAGATCATTGTTGGTTTTAAGCTGAGGCCACCAGCTTTCATGTCTCTTGTCATAGTGCCCTCTGTTTATTATTTCCTCCCACCAAGCTTGAAGTTCTGGATCGGACATGACGCTATTCGGTTCAGGATAAAAGTGGGCAACATAGGCTTCTACCCAATCTTTAATGGCACACCATATGAGCAAACCATCTGCAGCATATGGGTAGTCTTCTATTAGTAGTTTTACACCACAGGGTTCAGAGGGATCTTCCACTGCCATGCCCCTGTAAGAAAATTTCCAAATGCAGAATCAAATTATTAATGAAAATTGAAAAGCTTGAAAACTCCATATTATGTTAAATTTTGTCTAGCATCAGCCTGCTGACTAAGAACCCAGAAAGAAAAAATGTCCATAACAGATTTGTAATATTGTTGATAGCGAGTATGTAAATTTAGGGGTGGCAATAATTTCCAAAATGCTAGAAGTATATAGTTACCTCCGCAGTAGGTCTGCAGGTAGTGACTCCATGTCGAATCGCCACGTACTTTTGTAGGCAGCTGAGCTCAGCTCCATGGCATACTTGCCTGGACTGAAGCAAGCCTCAATTATCCCTCCTCCATTAATCAAACTCTGTCGAGCCAATGCATTAATTTCCAGAGTGTAGCGCATATGCGGGTGAAGCAGCTTGTAAATAGGATGCATACAACTCAGTTGTCTATGAGTTGCAATGATATAAGGCTCCATGGAAGCATGAGTCTTCAACCTGAGATAAAGAATTAGATTACCTTACCATCAGAAGTTGATGTGAATACAGAATCTGAATGGCCATTGCGATGCACCATTTGTTCCCTCTAAATCCCAAAGTCTAATGATCTTAACTTCTTAGCTAGAAAGTCAAGATCAATCAAACTCAGCCTTGAAAAAGCTAAAATAGACCGTCTTCAACCCCAATTGGATGCTAATTTAGGCTAATATTCCACTAATGCTTTAAATGGTAAAAGAGAAAGTTACCAATGGTTGACTAGTTGATGGACCCCTGCATCATTTGAACAGGCATGAGCCTTCGCCAACTTCCAAGTCCAATATGATGTTGCATCATGCTCATGAGTGTAGACATATTTATGTTGTCGTCTTGAAGGTGTAGGAGGAAGGCTAAGCTCGATAGCAATTGGCTGTAAGCAGCCTGACCTTTGAGAAAGAAAGAATAGCGTCCTTGAAGCATATGCTTTCCTATCGTTCAATGCATTCATCTTCTTTATAAAGGGCAAGAGCATGTCATGGTAGTCAAGTATAAACAGCCTTCCATTCTCAATTGCCTGCATTATTATTTCATCAAGAATTTAAACATTATTCTTTGATTAGCTTAAGATTGAAACTGTTTTTCCTAATTGGTCCAGTTGAGGAGTTTCAGAGCAGAATAGTATTCATTGTTGCCTATCTGGTCAACAAGTTTTGACAAACTGATTGGATGTAAACTGATCACAACTGAACTCTTAGTTTGTGGAAAACAGTCGGCAATGTTCAGATTGCAGTGGAAAATGGAACCTCCTATATTTTGGAGGCTACTTAACTGCCTCTAAGACCGGAAAAAGTAGAGTCAATTTCAAAATTAACATATTACTTCCGCGAATTTGTCACACACATATTATCTCACTAATTACGTGTAAATGCTGTGACACTTGAAAGCTAAACATTTACCTCTTCAACACTCATTCCATTCAATTCCTGCTCAATGCATTCCCTAGTTAAGGCTGACTCTGGTGGACCATAAATTGATGAATCTAGATGGCTTTTAATTGGAAATTCCTGCAAATATATAGAAAAACCGAAGATCTCATTTAAATAGAAATATCAGTAGAGCATATATAATATGGAACAAATCTAGATGAACCACATAAAAATAATAGATGTGAACAATACCCTCAGTCTTTCAATGTTTACTGGATTGAGACCTGCCAGGGTTTGCCTTGCAAATTCATTGTCACGCAACCATGCAAATCTGTCTTCTGTAGTTGAATTAATTAAGTTTTAATATAAATTACAATATACAATAATAATCATAATCATAATCAAGTAGCGCATTTTCCCAACTATTTGGGGTCAGTGACATGGATCTTATTCCTCCCTTGCCTGTTTTGTGCCAACTCTAGTAAATATACACTATATAGGGGATTTAGAATCAGTCAACAAGTAAGCTGGAGCATGTACTTGAGATTATAGCTGGAGTATCATATTTCAGCAACCTTTCACCAGCACTCACAACCTTCTTCATCATCATCATCGGCACCAAAAGGTTCTCCAAAGCATGTTTCTGCTCCTCATCTTTCAATATAACCCCATCCTTATATAGTTGGTCAATTTCTGTAAAACATTGAAAGGGATTGTCTGAATTCGACAGTGCAGCGGACAGAGATGGCACTAGATTATGGAACAGTGCTTTGAGGGCCCCCGCAGAGAAAGTAGACTGCTTAATTTCCTCAAAAGTTTCATCACGAGGAACATATACCGTATGGGGCTTCTCTATTCTGCTTTCCGACAGTGGATCTGCAAACAATGCACCAGGGTACTTGACCATCATGAGAAACTAATAATTGGGAAAAGAAAGAAGAGAAAATACTGATGACCTTTTTCTGTTACTCTTAACTGTTTATATACATTCACATGTTCAAGAAATTATAGGATGCTCACCTTTTGCTGGATATACAGTTTCACTGTAATTAAATAACCAACAACCTAAAATAATGTCTCTTTTGATATGTTGAAGAGGATATTTATAGAAGAATTACCAGACTTGCATGGAGGTCGACCTGTGCGACATCTCCTTGGATATGGCCTCTCTTCACCAGCCAAAATCGGCCTAGCAAGATCATCATCCTTGTCTGAGTTTCCCAAATCGTTATAAGCAGCGTAATCATAAATTCTGTCATGTTTTTTCCTTTGTCCCTTTCCATTCCCACGAAGACTAATTAACTCAGCCTGCCGAAGATCTTTTAGACCACTAGGAGTTTGAGAAGGCAGATATGCCTACATAGAGAGCAAGTATCAGAAAACAAGCCATATTATCTTATTCATCAAAAGAAAGTTACTAAATATTTTGTGTTGTTTTATGTACCTTGTTACTGAATAGTACCCTACTGTCTGGATTGTCATTTACTGAGTGTATCCAGGAGTTCGCAGGAAAGAAAATAGGGCCATCACTGAAACCATGTAGGACTATTTCTACTAAGTAGATTTCTTTTGGGCGAAGGTTGGTTATTTTGACAGCACCAGGACATCCGAAGGTGGAAGGAACTATGAGGTTTGCAGCATATTCAACAATGTATGGATGGTTAGATGAGTTTGGCACCCAACCCCCTGCAGCAGATTCAACACTTTTCTTCCCAGACTTTGTTACTGTATATAGACACAAAAGTATCTAATCGTTATGACCCTGTTCCTAATCCAACTATTCACGTTAACATTAATAAAGACACCTAGTTAGATTATCTTCCGACTTAGAAAACTGGATGGAACTCTGAATTTATAGGTAAATAGGATAAATCCAAGTCAAACACCGAGATATCCTGTAATGTTGCGTTCAAAAAGATAGTGCCATTTCTAGAAAGCTACAAGAAACTCATACACTCCTGAAAGCAGAAACGTGACAACGTTATAATCGGTTTGCACAAATGACAAAATTTAGACTACGGTAATCTCCTTTAACAAGATGAAAACTTTCATAAAAACAACATAGAAATCAAAACTCATATGAGAAGAAATATGAAATCTTAATGTCTTTTAACTCACTATAACAAATAGCAAAAATAGACCAAAAGGCTAAAGACTTCCTCTTTCTAATTCAAAGAATGCCATAAAAGTCAGGAAAAATCCTATATATAGTACTGGAAGAATACAAAATTCAATCATCAAATTTCCTTCTGTTTCCACAAGTGAATACACTCTACTTCTCTACAAAATCAATAAAATCACTCTATTTGTTCAAGAAAAGCAGAAAACTAACCCGGATCGATCTCCTCACTCAAAAGCTGAATCACGATCCCCTGCCCAATCCCATTAATGAACGACTCTATCTGATCCTCAAGCTTTTCACTCAGCTTCTCTTTCATCTTCTTCCTGATGGTGACCACGGCTCTAACATTGATCCCAGACGAAGATAACAACGACCCATTGGAATCCGAAGAGGGAACATTGGTGATCCGGGTCCCAACGTTCTTGTCGCCACTTCGGATCACCGCCTGTATTGGTTTGACAGAGCTGGGTCGATAGCACAACTGAGATTCAGTTCTTCCAGCTCTTCCATGAGAGGTGGTTTGGAAGAGAGGAGCTAGTGTTGGGCAGGAGAGCTCTGCCTTCAGTGAAGGAGATTGAGGTGGTAGCATCTCAGATACTTGGAACTGAGAAGAAGAAGTTCAGGAGTAGACAAGTACAAGTGATTGCCTAGAACAAGAAGAAAACCTATGAGTAAACTCAGTATATGAGAAACAAGCAATTGAGAAACATTTATTCATAGTTCTTTTGATCATACAGATTGTTTTCTCTTGTTTTTAGTTGAAACTTATATGAGATGACAATGAAACAAGGAGTGGAATGGAAGGAACTGAAGCGCAGATAGAGAGAGCTTGGTGTTTGAGGGGTTCTTGTTCTTTCTACTTACCAGTTAGCAAAGACCAGCTATTTTAGTTGTTGGGTGGTTGTCCTTGTCCTTCAATCCTTGTCTTTTGGCAGAAAGTAGTGATCTCAAGGATTGGATTGAATGTAGAGAGTAGTAAGAAATCTGTTTTCTTAAATCAGAGAAGTAAAGCAATATGCTGACGCATGAGAAGTAAACCAAGACTTGAGATCACACGCTGGTTACTGCAAACCAGCTACAAAATTATTGTGGTCAACTCTCTTCCTCTCACCTCACATGCTTTTGATCTCTTCTCCTATAATAAATACATCAACGTGTAAAATGTGGGATTATTTTTCTTTCCCTTTTTTTTGCTAAATTATTGTTTTCCAGCAAAAAAATTAGCGTACTCCCGATCGCATGTTGGAAATATGAGCAAGGCGCAGTGCGAGCTGGTGGATCGCGATCCGAATGCGTGCAACATGGGCCAGCAGGTGATTCAATACCTGCCTGCCCCCTGATTTGAAGCTGGGCACACGATTGAAATCGGGTGGCTCAAAAGCCATTGGCGTATGCCTACCGCCCGCGCACATATAAACGGGACTCTTTTTCTAGTGTCAGCCCTTCTCTTCAGAATTATCTTCAAGAAAGAGGCAAAGAGCTGTCGAGTTAGACAACTGCTACTGATGGAAATAAAGATAAAGAAAAAGTAGACAGCTACCATGTGATAATTTGATGAATGAATAATGGTAAATGATAAAGGACTGCTTGTTGTTTAAAAGCCGGGACTGATTCTGCAACTGTGGCATGAAGGTGATGGGAGGATAGATAGTTTCCTTCTACTTTCTACTCTCATCGTATTCAAGATGTTGACAACCTTCAAGTTGTTCCATCTGCAACCAACCTTCAAGATGTCTTGGCTTCATGCATACCACTACCCAAGCCATTCAGTCCGAGGAGACACATCTAATCCACATTCACACTTTTAGCATGTACACAAATACATCTTAATTCCAAATTTCAATTTTGTTATTTCTCGACAAACAACCGAACCATGCCGTCATAAATATCTGTATGTTTACATACGTATCTCGCTCAAACGCTTATCCATACACATGTTTGTCCACTGTCGTTGCATGCTAATTTCGTAAAGCCTGAATGCATTGTCCAAGCAAAAATTTATACTAAAGCACTGCACATATATCCACCGGATCGTAGATGCCAAAGACATTTTCATTTGGTATGTCTATTCATACCCTGTTTATTCTGAATATAACCCAAAGATTGTTGCTAAAAGTTAATAATCCGTCAGTAAAGATGCTAAACGTAGGGATATATATAAATAGCCGTACCAATTTTGATTACCATATCCATATCAGACAATTTCATTGGTACACAAAATGCTGTCTCCACCGGAACTGTTTGTAGATGATATCATAGTCCTACAAGGTGAAGCAAGATCAGCATTTTGGGCGTCACAACCTGAGAAACAACTAAGGGGTATTCAGGGGAGAAACAACTTCATATGAACTCTGCCGCTGTAATGGATACAACAGTTGGATAGCTACGGATTTGACAGGTTATGCATCAAAAGACTGAATGGACTCCATAGCTCAATTCAAGATCTTAAAAAAAAGTAGGACCAATGTAAAAATTCAGTAACAGGCAAATCCGGTGATTCCAAAGTACTACTCCAGTGGAGTTAGCGTATTTAAATTGTTACATATAACTTCGCTTATGCTGCATGCCTTACAAAATATTTGTGTATCCAGTAAGTTTACTTGACCATACAACCTATCATCGTAATGAAAACTCAATCGTCCAGGTTTTGTTTATTTATTTAATTTTTCAAGAATGGAAGCATGATATCAATGTCGCTGATCTCAAGTTGTTGGGAAAAGGAGCTACTTGTTTGTGATTAACATTTATTTTTTTGCTAGAATCCTCAATCGTCCAATTGTCATTGCCTTGCACAAACCTGCTAATATAGCCATTTAATTGACAAGCCAATTAAATTCCAACATCCAAGTCACTTCTGCAGTCACAGCCAGAAACAAGAGTAAACACTGTACAGGAAGCGACATGTACCCAATTGTAATGCAGGATTAGTGCATCGGATATGACATCCTTCTTCTTAAAACAAGACCATAAGAACCTGATACGGGAGAATGGTGCCATCAACAAAAAATGAATAAAAAACAAAATTTATTCCTTTTCTAAATAGGGAACCGATTATATCTGACCAAAAGATTAAAAAAAAGTTTGTTGCTTTTCTGTTCAGATATCAGCATACAATAACTGTTGAGATGCCTACAAAAAATACAAGGGGAGCATTTGGGACACTTACATATGCTAGCCAGAGTTATAGGTCCGGGTACATTGCTCCGGTGCTTCACAGTTGCCTACTTTGTCAGCTACATGTTACATGGCTAATATACACTGTCTTCATATGGATGTAGTTAGAGGAGTTGCAAGAAGAATTATATCACCATAAGGAAAGTCTTGCTTAACATCAATATACCCTCTACTCTTCAATACCTTAAAAGTCATAGAAAACACTTTTAGTAGTTGTAAACTAATTAAATAACAAAATCATCCAGAAGAGTTTGGAGTAACAAACCAGTGTTTCATAAAAAAGCCTAGCACAAGTTCTTCTACTTCTTCCCTCCATGTTTTCAGTTATATTTATATTCCTCTCTATTTGCTGTCGCTGACCTAGAAAACTATTCTGTAGAAAACGAGCAACTGCCCTGAAAAATTTATTAAGTAGCTCAGTGAATATCCAGGTTCTTCACATTGAAGTAAACTAGTTTTGAGGTCTGAAGGATTACCTGGTCCTACCTGACCACCAGTCTGCAAGATAGTACAAAAGTACAAAGAAATTTAGAAAAATGTCTTTTGAAGCACAACAAATGTTCAGTAACGCTACGTACAACCATCAAATTATAAAAACTAAATTGCTTATCTCACCTTTATTTTGGCAATCTTCATTAGAACTAACAGCCTGAAGAAAAGATCACAGAATGAGTCCAAGTCTTACTGGCTTTCTTTCATCTCACATGTAAGTAAATTAGGAGCACATTCTCAAATCGGAAAATGATAATACTACACCGAATCTGTACATCAATCTCGTACACCTGTGTTTTTGTTGGACAGTGAAAGTGCTCCTTGAAATTTACACATTTCTTTGAAACTACTCATCTTTCATGGTGTTTCACTACTGAGCATTCGGATCGTTCGTTTATTGGCAAGTGCTTTTACAACTGTTACGATATATTCCCTCCATCCCATATTAATTGCAACATTTGGAAACAAAGCATGTCCCGTATTAGTTGCTACATATGACAAAATGGCTGTTAAAAGAGTATCTTTCAAGCTTCATACAACTCATCTTCCAGCTTACCTTGTAAGATGAGTCGTAAGAAGCTTGTGAGATGCTTTTTTTAAGTACTAGCCAAGTTTTTACCATTCTCACTATTCGATAAGAATCACTATTTCTCCAAATGTGGCCATCAATATGGGACGAAGGGAGTATCAGATTACCCATAAACCAGCCACAATTGATGGCCTCGTTTTCAATTGATATATTCAACTCCTAAAGGGACATATATAAATTAAACTTTTTAAGGTAATAACAATTGTGTCAAAGGCTAGCAATCAAAGGTCATATGCATTTACAACATCATAAGGTACAGTCAAGACGTCCATAAGGAGGTTGCCACATCTCAGTGCGCTTGCACAATTAATGAGCCATTTGTCAACATTTTAGGCTGATAATATCTCTGTTAGACTCATTCTTTGTTAGTTATATGACTATCACCCAATAAGCAAAAGAAAATTAGACTGGCATGCCTACATCGTATTAACATGATATTCTAGGTAGGTTCCATAATTTCATTCAACATGACTACAACAACTCTGAACATTTACCTCATCCAAAAGATCAAGGCCTATATCAAGAATTCCACCTTCAGCTCCATGCTCTCGAATTTCAGTTGATGGTATGGTTCTTGCTTCTTTATTTTTGGCATGCACCAAAGGAGATATCAAGGGATCCACTGGGAAGGTACAAATTTCACTTGAGAGAAAGCTATCACTAATCGGTGATGCGCATGTTTGAAGTCCTATTTCATCTCTTCGATTTTGAGATGAAGTTTCAAATATGACTTCTTTGATGGTCTCCGGAACCTCCTCAGGTGACAGGTCCATAACATCATCTAAAGATTCATTTGACAACATAACACTATCATCTGATGATTTGTTAGATGCCTGAAAGACCAAATCAGCTGACCCAGTGGCACTTTCATGGACTCCAATTTCTGCTGTGTCTTGATGATGCAAATATTCCTTTTCAAATATAGCCTTAAGTTCCGCAGATATATCTGCCATAAACTTGATTAGAGGGATAGGTCATGATAACCAGAGTTTGGACCATGTAAATAACAAATACTTACAGGGATTTGTAGGCTCAAGAAAACTATGCTGGAAAATGGAGACTTTGTGTGCATTCCAGACGTTCACAGAAGCTTTAGGAGTTCTTTTATGCATACGCAGCAAGCTACTTGCATCATGGAGTCCATTCCTTATTATCCTACGACACCAGTCAGAAACAATCTTATTTACTAATATATCAGTTGAAAGCAAATAAAAAATAATATTGTCATTTTCTTAGCTTTACTAGTTGTCTTCCATTGATTAGCTGCAACTTCCGGTATATCAAAGTGGGGTCTAAAAATACTTACCCAAGAATAACACATCCTCTGCCTTTTTTTCCTTTTCCATAAGTGATAAGTGGGTTTAAAAACACTTACCCAAGAATATGTGTAGACATTATGTAAATTATTATTATTAAAAGTAAAAAGGGTGGAACAGACATTTTTAAGTGACTGCTCCAAAATACCCTTCTTTAGTCCTAATCCTAATAGTTTTTTAACTACAATCCCGCAAAACATGCTGGGAATTTCCATAATAGGAGATTATCCAGTAGTCCTTTACTTAATTAGTAAATCGTAATAAATTTGCAATCAACATTCCAATTAAACGTCATGAATTATAATTAAGAAGACACATTTCTTTTCTTACTACAAAATTCGTACAAATTGTGAAGTTCATTCAGCACATGCAAGACATATTAGGAAACTATCCCTTAGTCCTTTACTTAATTAGTAATTGTAATAAATATGCAATCGACATTCCAATTAAACATCTTGAATTATAATTAAGAAGAATAATTTCTTTTCTTACTAAAAAATTCGTACAATTTGTGTAGTTCTTTCAGCACGTGCAAAAACTATAGTCCTCATCTTCATAATTTTTTAACTACAATCCAATCGAAACATGCTGGGGATTTCTATATTAGGAGACTATCCAGTAGTCCTTTACTTAATTAGTAATCGTAATAAATTTGCAATCAACATTTCAATTAAACGCCTTGAATTATGATTAAGAAGACTAATTTCTTTTCTTACTACCAAATTCGCACAAATTGTGAAGTTCTTTCAGAACGTGCAAGAAATATTAGGAGACTATGCATTAGTCCTTTACTTGATTAGTAATTGTAATGAATTTGCAATCAACAGTCCAATTAAACTTCTAGAATTATAATTAAGAATAATTTCTTTCTTACTAAAAAATTCGTACAAATTGTGAAGTTCTTTCAGCACTTGCACGTGTTATGTTCTTCTCAAACTGATAGATTGTTAATCAGTTCGAGAACATAGTCTTGCGCGTATCAATCCGGTAATGGAAAAAGAATACTTGGCTAAGATGAATATCGTCTGATTATATCCTTATAGGATCGTGCTTGATTTCTTTATCATAGAGAAGTAAACGGGATTTAAAATGCAGTGATCCTCAATCTAGGAAGCACCGATACGCCAATTTTGCCCCCGTACCCGTATCCGATACGTATCGGATACGGATACGGATACAGATACGCCATCGATACGGCTGCATGCGTATCGATGGCGTATTGTCTTAAAAAAAAAAAAAAAAAACTGTTTCCGATACGTAAAGGGGGAACTATTATAAGTTATAATGTTTAATTTCATAACTTATAATTATTATTGTTTGTGTTGTCATTATAGTGTAATTCTATCAAAATTATGGAAGTTACTATAGGTGGCTATTAGGGTGCTAGGTTTAAATTTTTTTTCTTTATTATGCTTATTGTTTGTTTTGACACTAGGACCAATCTAAAATGTGTTTTAAAAATATATAAAATATTTTTTCAAAAAACATATCCCCGACGTATCGTATCGGGACTTTTTGAAAATTGCCGTATCGCTGTACCCGTATCGTATCGCCGTATCCGTATCGGTGCTTCCTAGTCCTCAATTAATCATGTAAACGTGCTTGTATATTGATATTCAGTTTGAGAAGAACATAATCTAGCGTGTATCACCTCATTAATGAAAAAAGAATACTCTGCTAAAATGAACATCGTATGATTATATCCATATAGGATCATCATTGATTTCTTTATCATAGAGAAGCAAACAAGATATAAAATGCAGTGATCCTCAAATAAACATTTAAACATATCATAACTTCAAAAGCAGCAGCAAGAAGCACAGAACACAAAACTCTATGATGAGAAAAGCGATAAGATGTAGAATTATAGGATCACTTACTCACTGGACAAAATTACAGCTCCATCAAATAGACATTTTTTTTTCCTTGGAGCCAGAGTTCGCTCATTGATCTTTGGAGTAGGAATTAGTGAAACTTCAAGATATTTTCTTTTCCTTGGAGTTGGACCTTGCTCATTAATCTTTGGAGTAGGAATTAGAGAAACTTCAGGTGTGACAACTGCATTGTACAATGAAAAACTTTTCTAAAATCCTTTCAACAAAATACTAAGCAGGAGCAACATACAAAATTAATATCTCTTGATTGGTCGATTTGTCCAGCAATCATGCCAAACTGAACCTTGATCCTAAACTTACATTAATGTGGCGCTATTTTTGCTATAATATTGGTAAAAAAAATGGATATTCCCGATAAGCTTGATTGCAGTATAACTTCTTTAAAAAATGAAAAATGACAACTAGAGCTTCTGCAAAGATTAAAAGATATTGTAGCATGGAAAAAGATATCAAAAAAGGCGGTTAATATTGCCAAGCTATCATAAAATGTTCGTGCATTATGATCATCCAGGAAAATATGCTCGTTAGTGTAGGACAAGTATATTATTGAAGTGCCACTCATAACTGAAAACAGATTTATACCATCAGAATGAACGAATACTCCATTAATGGGAAAGACTTCAACAAGAGGATATGTTCCATCACTTCATTCTCCAGAAAAGAAAAGACCAAAAATAATCTAATTTCTACATGATAAAGCTCGCTCAACTATTATATCACAAGTATTTCAATAATTGGATGCATACACTGCACTATAGTGATTTGACTTCACTCCACATAAAAATTTACAACTTCTTCATAAACTATATGAAAGACCAAATCTTGATTCTGACCTGAGTTATGGAAGATTGGAGATTTAACAGGACTTGGAGGAGATCTGGCTACTGAAATCCTGGTTTCTTCAATGTTAACCGATAGCACATTATGTAAATCTAATTGTTCTACTATTTTTTCGACTTTATCACTTTCCCCTTCCGAATCACGACACTTAGCATGGGGTAGATATCCTACACAAGGTAGCTGATTGCCTTCAAGTTCCTCCCAGCTTGCGTCACAATTGCTTAAATGATGCAGATCATCTGACAGTAAAAAACCAGGTTCCCCAAGATCACAGCGTAACTTCTCTGGAGAACTTATTTTATTTGCATCTTTGTCAGGACTATCATGCATTTGGAACAAATTGCAAGATTTTATGGGCTCACAAAACATTTCAATGTCCAAAATCTCTTCTTGAGGTGATTTGTGGCGTAGAAGCTTCTCCATACTTGCTTCTGCATCACTTAACCTATGCAGAATAGTCTCTAAATCAATATCCATGGCTTCTGGTGAAAAAACACTGCAAAGAAAATCCAATTAGTGATTCCACATCATGAAGAGACACGCTGTATAGCAAAAAACATCTACACCTTGTGAATACATACTCCATCGACCGAGAAAAACCAGAATGAGTAGCCGTATCCTCCCATCGATGCAGCATCTAAATACAAAGCCAAGAAGTAATAAAAATTAGTCTTTAGAGTTCACACAAGAAAAATTATACATTGTAGAACAAACGTGGTAATGAACAGTATATGATGATAATAAGAATATGAACATTCTAGCAATGACACAAATGACAATCTAATCTGACAACAATAAAAAGCACCAGGCATAGCTTGACTTTTTTGGGTGCAATTTCCAATTTTGTTTAAGATTCCGATTAAGTTTTAACTACAATTTAATTACTTAATTTATTTGGGGACAGGCATGGTATTTCATAAAGGACGAGACACTTTTCCATCCCTTCACCAATTATGCTATTGTTACTTCTGGTGTGCAAACTAGATGTAATATAGAACGGTTTATGGGGGTAACCTTGGTAAACAAATAGTCATAACATTGATTAGGAATAATAAAGGTGTTGATTACGGCCATAAATAAACTTCTAGGATTCATGTACTACATTTCCAACATGTTACTTCAAGTTCCAAGTGTCATAAATCCATCTTTTGTATGATGGACGTGCCCATAATTTTTGGACCGGCAATACTCCTAGGACATGAAAAGCTTCACAAAATATTTTCACATTATGTAACTGCTAACTTCAACTTACTTGACCTGGGATCTTAGAAGTGAACCAGTACTTTCTTTCTTTAATAATTTGTATTCTAGCATGCCTCTCCAGTTCATATATCTGTACTCTGTTATCTAAGGGCCTTTCCATTTGGGTCTTTCAAGTGAACACGTAGAAGTCCTCTTTATGAGTCTAAATAATTCATTCACCACTCATTTAAGACATAGGTCTGCTATAACTGCTAACTTAAATTTACATAAATTGCTAAAATTTGACCATATTTGGTAGTCTCTCATCCAACTGAATTTTGAGTAACACCCCACGATGGTGATAAACAAGCTGTTGAGAGAACTTTCATGCTTAAGTACATTTTGTATCTCATAAGCAGTGAAAATTGTATTAATAACAAGTCATCATATATGCAACATATAGCTTCTAAACAGTAGTTATGCTTCTAAAAGAGTTTTCCAAACCATGGACATAGGCAGAGATTGATTTGCTCCATCTTCATGAGCATCTGTGGAAAAAAGAGACAAAATTTGTGCACGTTAATCAAAAATATCATACTAGATAGTGACCGTGCACATGTGTTTGTGTGTGTGTGTGTGTGTGTGAGATAGAGAGAGAGAAAGAGAGAGCTGCAAGTTCTATACCTTCCTGTGCGACCTGCTGAATGACACTGGCATGAGTTCTGGAGAAGTCACAAACGGATTAAGAACTAATCAGAGGGAGGCGAGACAGGCAATGTAAATTGGTTGTAAAGAAGCTCACATACCCACCTTTCCTCCAAGTCTTCCAAATTGAAAGAATCAAGTTCAAACCTTTCAGGTACAGTAAAAGCAAAGGCTGTCGAGATTGAGTTTTCTTTGTAATGTTTGGCTTTTCCCGAAGTAGATGAGTTTTTAATTCTAACCAAAGCCTCATTGGAGTCATGATAGGCATATTCAACTTTCTTTGCATATATTCTCACAATACCTATAAGAAGGTAGCCCAGTAATCTCAATGCAATAGGGACGTCAGACTGCAAAATAAAATCTGCAAAACATATATAACAGAAGTTAGAAATACGTAACAGTGGCGAACAGATGAACCTACATTATAATCTGGGTCCAATATGAAACGAAAATACTTATATTATTTAGAAAAAAACGAAGGGAGTATATTGCTTCATCCAATGAAATACAAAATGAGTGAAATTTCTTGGATTCTAAGGCCTGTATAAAAATAGAGCTTCTCTCCCTCTCCCCGCTTTTTGGCCTTGAGAGAGAAAGCCCGGCCATGTAATCGGACCCATCTTTTTTCAAATTTAGACGCGCTTCATTGAGTAGAGGGAGTAATAACTAGTTGCAGATTGAAGACATAAAGGACACAGAAACTAGCAAACTCAAAATAAAAATCAAAACTTTTGATAATACAAATGCAAATCAAACCCTTCCCACACGAATACTTATGTTACTACAACCTAGGAGGAAAAAAAGGTCGGTTGGTCGACGAGAAACTCAAATTGCTCTCAGCTTGACAACCTCCCAGACATAGCACTACGAACCAGGCAATACGAACGAAAACGCCGCTTATTAGAACAAGTTCCCACAAGCTCCAGCTGGTAGCCAAGGAAAGCTTCTAAATTTATACACTTCGTACACTGTCATAGCAAGACCACACTTGACAAACCAAATGAGCAACTAATTCCCCCCAAGCAGACCAGTAGCAGGCTTCCAGCTACCCCTCATAGTCAGAGCACCACTAAATCACAAAAATAAACAGCTCAAAAAGCCGGCTAGAGGGGAGGAAGCGTGAGAGAGAAGCAGACAAGTACCTACAGACGAGGGAATGCGGGTTTTGGTGACATGAAGCTTCCGGAGCTTCCTGTAGAAGTGGGCGGCCAGCCAGACGGTGCCGAGAGGCCCATCCTTGGAGAGCAGACGCTGAGAGTAGTAGACATCCGCCTCTCCGCCCTCCTCCTTCCCTCCACTACAACCCTGCATTTAAGCAAAACGCCCCTTTTTCTCACACTGTAAAGAGGAGAGGCAAGGCAAGGCCGGAGTCCAGCCTTGGGGAGCTGAGGAATTTCGTCGAGCACTTGGTGGACGCTGAGGGTATGTTGTTGGTGGATGGATTGCGCAGGAAATCGTCATGTTTTTCGGGTTTTCTAGGGAGCAGACACAGGGTTTGATCGCCTGCCGTTTCAAAATTCGGAATTTGGACCAGAATCTGGCCCCCGACGCTGTCTCGTCTGAATCTTGCCAGTGCTATGGGCCCCGTTATTCGTAAGGTCCACACATCGTTGAATAGCGTAGTGTATACGCCCTCCGTCCAATAAAGCTTGTCTGCATTTCAGAATGAGCCAAACTTTAAGGACACTCACAATTGCCATTCCTTGCAAAGAATATACAGCACCCAGGAATTCATATGCTAGCCACATGCACAAAGAATTCTTTCAAGAACAATTTTGCTTAGTCCTTCGAGCAAGATACCATTCTTAAATACTTCATCTTCAAGATCTACTGAAGGTCCAGTAAAAATATCATCTTTCTTCACGGAGACCTCAGCACCATTAGCTCTCCCTCCCAAAAGCATCAGAACCGCAGCTGAGTAGTTTTAAAACAATATCAAATTAATAAAAGTTTGCACTAACTCATGTTCAGAATATTAGTGATTAAGCAGTAAGCACAAATCAAGCTGAGCAGATGTTGCAGTCTCACCGACTCCATTAGTCTTCTTCTCACATGGCTCCTGCCTGCTAGTCTACTGAAGGTTTAGGGATAACATCCTCTTTCTTCACTGACGCAACAACCTCATCACCATTAGCTCTCCCTTCCAAAGCGTGAGAATATTCAGAACCACCACTGCAAGATTAGAACCATCTCCAACTAATTAAAAATTAAATTTGTAAGATTATTAAAAATGTTCACGTTACATGTAGAGAAGTCCACTATAACGTAAACTTGTTGACATTAAGATTTGCCTATTTTTCTCAAAATTGGCAAAAAAATTTGGATAAGATCCACCAGAAGGTGGAAAGCCTTAACCAGGTGTGTGGTAACAGGTAAGCCCGAAGGCTGTTCCCGTCCCTGTCAGGGGAGATGCCAACCGTCTCTCCTTTTTACGAACACGACATTATAGACTGCAGTGTTTCTATTATACACCGTGAATATATTGCTATCTAACGATGTGGGACATTAGCTCGTTTTCTGCTTAAAACTACGGGGTACAATGGGTAATAGGTAGAGAGAGAATTTTTTTATTATAATAAAAAAGGTTATTATTTTTCTGTGACTTCATAGCAAACTCGCATGTGCTTAAGGTTTTAAAACCCGGACCGGTCATCTACCCAGATTTCTTGCGTTCAACCAGGGATTGTCGACATCATTAATACAAAAAAAGGAAAAACCGGGGGAGGGGGCGCAGTCGGCGAAGTGGGTGGCCCTTGGCTCAACAGGGTGGCGGCCGGGCCAGGCCGGGTTTTAAAACCATGCATGTGCATAGCCCCCCGGAACTGCTCGGCGTAATGCTTGCTATGCACATAGGCCCCATGCCAACAAAGCAAGTTGGATTTTAATATTGGACGCAGGACAATTGCTAATGCATCATCATCCACAACGACACAATGATGCAATTTCCTTGGAACAATTTCGGAATGGCCGTGATCATCTTTCCCATCAGTATGCAATTTCCTTGGGATAATTTCAGAGAAACAGCAAGAGCAAACTTATTCAAATGCCATTTCTCCTGCTGAGAAAACTATAAATTATAACATGATGTATTCTAAGAGTAATTGTGAATAGTCGCTTGGCTATGTTTTTTCTTGCCAATTTAGATGCATGGACAATTTGAATGAATGGTAAAAATCATTGAGCCAATATGGAAAAAAACAGTTAAATGAAATTGTCGGTTACAAAGAATCTAAATCAAAGACTTTACACTTTAACAATGCTATCTTTATTGATGGAATGGCAAATTTTGTTTGCCCTGTGACTTCCGGTGTGTATATAAGACGGTGTTTTTTATGTCAAATGATCCTAGAGAGGTGCATATGAATTTTTTTATAGCAAATAAAAGATAAAGCTTGCACTGCCAACACATCATAAACACAACCCACACAAGTAGTCATACAATCTGCTGCTTTTCTCGCAGCCCAAGACTATTAATCAGCGTTCCAACCCCCATTTCGCTCTCTATCTACAGAAAATTTAAGCATACATTATTGCAATGCTAAAAATTTTACATTTCTGCTAATATTAAACAATCTGGTTAAGAAGTTTTAGCGATATGTGTTTTGAAAGTCATCATATTTACTTCTGCACTTGTAAGCTCAAGTAATTCTCATTCTTTTATAATCATATCTAGAATCAACTCTACTCACAGCAATTTACAGAGTCAAAATAACTTCAACTACGCAACGGAGATCCAGGAAAAGTGAGACTAGTTTATTCAAACTAACCATTGTATTTGCTCCTTCATACCATATCAGCCCATTGTGAGAGACACTTCTTATTCTGCCTCCAGCTCTATCTTCAGCTTCAAACACAGTAACACTTAACCCTGCGATTTCAGCCTATATGCCCCCGCAAGCCCGCTGGAAGAGCATAGAAACAATTTCTTCTCACAATGACATTAACGTTAATTTAAGCATATAAACAAATCTTGAAAGCATGTTAATCATGAGAAAATTTTCCGTTGGCAGTTGAAAAGTGACCAAATACGTAAACCGGATAATCAGTACTTCCTCCATTAATTGCTCCATTAGGAAAACTAGTGATTTTTATTGGGTGGTGGACTTAATAGCTAATAGAATGGAAAACTTAAGTTGTGCAATCTGATTAAAACACCCAACCACTTAAATTGGCCTAAATAGAGCTATTAATATGGGACAGAGAGAGTAACATAAGATTGTCCATCAGATCATTGTGGGCCTTACATAACTGACGGCTCCTGCCTTTGCAAGCGCATTTAAGAACCCAGGGTTTCTCATAGTAAAAGGATAGTCTCTGCATTACTTCATGCGCGTTGGCGGGGCCCTGATGTGTCACAGGCCGTCGGATTTCGATCTAGCGACAGCATTAACACAGGGGCAGTCAAAGTTTGAGTCATCCACCTGCCTGCTCAACTAAAATGCGCTGTGGGATCTTAATCCGACAGCTGGTAGGGCCCGGATGAATGCCAACCTGCGCGAGCCGGGGCACATATGCTCCTCCGTCCGGCATTAGTATTAACATTAAATTTTCCCAGTTCGTTTGGAATACTATATGTTAATACTAATTCTGGACAGATTGTTCCATAATAGGTAGTCTCAGTTTTTTATTTTTCTCATTTTTTTGCATCCATGTTGAATATTTATTTCCACCTCTTACTGTTTGGACTATTTTACAAAATTCAATCTATGAGTAAGAAATATTTGAGATGCACTTCCTAAGGGCTGACCAGATGGACAGAAAAAAAATTGAAATTTTGCTAAAAGATTTAAAAAGTGAAGCAAAAGGTGTTATAGTTGTCATTAATTTGACATATTTAAAAAAAAAAACTAAAAACCAAACAATTCAGATATGAACACACTAATTTTTTGCTTTTACTACAAATAAGCACATTAAGCTTGAGTTCACGTTGTTCAGGATGTCGATATATATATATATAAGGAAAAGTTTAAATGAGATCACTCTCATATTGCTTATATGAGGCTACTTTGAATCATAGACGTTGGATCTTGATCTGATGGCTACAAATATCTATAATGATCTCACCCACTCCTTAATGTGATACACTCACCTACCCACTGATTTAATATCTACCCTCCGATTGAAATCTAATGGCAATAAAGATTGGCCTCATGCTCCTTATATGAGAACGATCTCATGTAAACCCTTCCCTATATATATATATATATCAGTGGGTAGGTGAGTGTGTCACATCAAGGAGTGGGTGAGATCATTATGTCTATTTGTAGCCGTTAGATCAAGATCCAAGGGCTATGATTTAAAGTGGCCTCATATAAGCTATATGAGAGCGATCTCATTTAAACTTTTCCTATATATATATATATATATATATATATATGGGAAGGGTTTACATGAGATCGTTCTCATATAAGGAGCATGAGGCCAATCTTTATAGCCATTAGATTCCGATCGGAGGATGGATATTAAATTAGTGGGTAGGTGAGTGTGTCACATCAGAGAGTGGGTGAGATCATTATAGATATTTGTAGCCATTAGATCAAGATCCAAGGGCTATGATTTAAAGTGGCCTCATATAAGCTATATGAGAGCGATCTCATTTAAACTTTTTCCTATATATATATATATATATATATATATATATATATATATATATCTTTCTTAGCAGTAGAAGTGCTTGTCTCATCCAAGAGTCGAATTCTTAAAAGTTTGTTATCAGGTAGTCATATAAGAGAAGAGCCTATGTGACTCAGGCTGATTGTTATTCCAACCTTGTTTTTTTTGGCAACATGTTCCTGCCTTTTTCTCTTTACTTCCTCTTTGTTAGCCTTTATCACCACACCCGCCTTCATCTGCATGCAATCTTGACAACTAGCACGTCATTTCGCCACTTGGGATCAGAATACAATTTGCCCTCTGAGTCATGCAGAGAGCTATAGCACAAGATGAAATGACAGGCAATTGAAACAACATACTCCAACATCACATATAGTCTATACAACTTCTGATGCCAATTTAATTAGTCCAATTTAATAGAATGCCAAAACATACTGTTATCTTGCTAAGGAGCCAAGCAAACTTGATTATTTTTCTTTGGACAAAAACATATAAAAATTATCTTGATGGTTGGGAAAGAGATATGCCCATTGCGACAACTGGCTGTGGGGCAATTGCGATTTGTCTGTTGCTTATTATTCTATTCCTTGACAAGTAGGAAACTAAGGATTAGTCATGCAGACATCCACATGTTTGACTCTTGTTGACCCTTGTCTTTGCAGCTTTCCATTTTTACTGTTCTTGCACGTTAAGCTGCTGGCTGATGGTCAATCTTCTAGCCTCTTGCTTCCCTGTGGTTGGAGCATAGAGCTTCAACCAGACAATGGTAACTTCCATCTGAAAAAACTTCAGTGTAATGCCACTCTATAAGGTAGTGAAAAGAATCTGCTGTCATTAATGCAGAAACCCGACGGTCTTCAATAAGGACTATTGGGTGGTTGGCCTTTGGATGATTGCTTTGGCTTCTTTCGACACTTTCTTCTTCTTCCTCTACGAAGCCCAAATCATAAAGATAGATGAAAATTTTCCTGCCTTTTCTTTTCCACTGTACTGGACTTGAGGTGGAGCTGGTTTTCCTTCTATTTTTGGTCAATTCACTCTTTGCATTAGTCGGTCTTCCCCAAATACTGAGAAGAGAAGATAGAGATCCATTTTAGCTAATTCTGTCCACTATTTAAGTTGCAGAGGACTGATAAAGAGGATATTTTGTGGTCAAAACTTGGATGTTTGGTTCATGCGTGCATTCATGACACCTTTGTCGGATTTCCACTTTCTTGTTTCCATAACCTGGCGCTTGGTTCAAGATCAGCCATGGAAGATGCTTACCTGGGATCTTCATTAACTTTCAGTACAGTCTAGCTTCCCAAGCTATCTGCATGCTCTTCTCTGGCCTCCATTCATGAGACTGTTCATATTCTGGAGCTCATCAATGGGCTTCCTTCAAGTTCTTCTCTTTGTTGTTCTGAGCTATTTGTACTAAAATTTGAAACCTTTCTTTACTTCATTGGTAGTGTCACCTTCTTTCAAAAATGACAGCTTCTAGCTGTTTGCTCATCTTCTACTTGTCAATCTGTTCTCTCATCAGTTCCACCCACCAAGAACAATCATCACAAACTCAGGTTCTTCTGCAGCTAAGAAAGCACTTAGAGTATCCCAAACCATTGGATGCTTGGAATGATTCAACTGTAGACCTCTGCTACACTCCATCTTCTTCAGTGCTCAGCATCACATGCCAGGAGAACTCTGTCACTGAGCTCAGAATTGTAGGCAACAAGACTGTCAAGGAGAGTGACTTGAACTTCAGAGGCTCATCTGTTGTAGGTCAGTCACTTTCACAAGGTTTCTCCATTGATTCTTTCATTACTACATTGTCAAGGTTGTCCAGCTTGAAGGTAGTTTGCTTGGTTGCTCTGGGCATGTGGGGCCCCCTCCCTGACAAAATTCACCGGCTATATTCGCTGGAAGTGCTGGACTTGAGCTCCAATTTTCTCTATGGATCAGTTCCTCCCAAGATTTCTGCCATGAAAAAGCTTCAATCTTTGACATTAGATGGTAACTTCTTCAATGGCACAGTGCCTGATTGGTTTGATTCTCTACCAAGCCTGTCAATCCTGAGTTTAAAGAACAATCACTTTTCGGGTCCTCTGTCAGATTCAATCAGCCGAGTTAAGAACCTGACAGTTATGGCGTTATCTCACAACCATATATCAGGTAGTTTGCCTGATTTGAGTGGACTGACCAAACTTGAAGTTCTGGACTTGAGAGGAAATGAGTTGGACTCTGAAATACCAACCATTCCGGAGAGATTGGTCACTGTTCTTCTCAGTCGGAACTCGTTATCGGGTGAGATTCCTCAAAATTTTGGTAAGCTAGTTCAACTTCAACACCTGGATCTCTCATTCAATTTCCTGAAGGGCACACCACCATCTGTTCTTTTCTCTTTGCCAAACATCAGTTACTTGAATTTGGCATCAAATATGCTAGCAGGGTCTCTTCCAAGTAGTCTCAAGTGTAGCGGGGCACTCGGATTTGTGGACATTTCTACTAACAAATTGAAAGGTGTGTTGCCTTCTTGCCTCACTACAGGGAAGAATGATAGAGTGGTGAAATTTGGTGGGAATTGCTTGTCTGTGGATACCCTTGATCAGCATAAGGACTCATATTGTGAACAATCAAATAAAACAAGGAAACGATGGGAGCATAAAAATCTCGGAGTGTTGATTGGTATTGTTGCTGGATCAGTCCTTGTGCTACTACTGTGTGCATTTGGATATTTAGCCTATTCGAACAGATGTTCACGGGGAGCATCAGAACAACTGTTAGAGAAGAACTTGCCAGATAACTCGCTGACAGGGTTCTCCTCTGAAATGCTTGCCAATGCAAGTAAGTTCTCAGTTTCACATCCTTTTTGTTTCATTAATCAGTTATTATGGGTTGTGCACTTGAAAATATTATTAGGGTCCTATGTACATGCAGTGTAGTTCATCGATCCATTGTTTATATTGAAGTTTGCAATATGCGCACAGAAGCACCACAATACCATTCCCTCCTCAGGATTGTAGACAAGAATTATTTCCTTAGAATTTCCTTAAGGGTTTAGGTGAAATATGGCAAGAGCGGAAACGGGTGATTAATAATAAATTTATTTCCCTTGATAGAGAATTCTATTCCCTTTGGCTCGGAGGGGTACCCATCAATGTTCCCTGTTAAAACACCTCATTTCCTGGTCCAATCTGTAGTTTTTTATTTTAAGTGCAATCTGGCGTTTAAAACAAAGAAAGGACATGACTTGATTAATTAGTTGCAACTTCTATGTAGCATCTGCAATGGTTTGATAATTGTGAAGGTGTAGGATTGTTTACTTGTTAGGTTATGAAAAATGATTCTAAAAGCTGTAGGAGAATTTGTAAGCTGGAAATATTAAGACATCAAATTCACAGAGATGAGGTAAAACCAAAAATTGTTAAATTCGGATGTGAAGTAGGAATGATAACAATTTGCAGTGACCTGAAATTTGTATGGTATGATGAAGCACGAGAGAAAATGACCATATTAAAAGCAGACTATGTCTTTATTGTTACCAGCTCTGTGATGGAAGATGACATTGGATTTTCCTTATCTTCCCTATTAAAATCCTTCATTTACTTACTGCACAATGACTATACGTTTTTCTGAGGAGTTGCAATTAAATTGCTCGAGGACTCTGAGATTTGATTTTTAATGTTAAAATCCTTCATTTACGTACTGTGCAATGGTTAAACCTTTTTCCTGAGGAATTGCAATTAAATTGCCAGAAGACACTTTATAAGTTTTATGATTCCTCTGTATATATTTACGAAACTAGAAGAAAGTTGGTGTGACCAATTTGTAGTGATTTCTATATTCTTTTTAGGTGCAGTTTGTAGTGATTTCAATGTCTGTGTGATCAAAACATTGAACAACTTTTTGAAGTCGAATGGAAAATTGTCAGACTTCTTTTGATCATATGGATGCTTTGGCTTTTTGTCGAGATTTCATGGTATGGAGTAATAGAAATCCCAAGGATGTGGGCCTTGCCATAATTTTTATTCTGTATTTCTGTCTTTAAGATGATTATCTGAATCTGTTGGTTCTTCTAACTTCTCAGTGTACATTTTTAGAAATAGCCACAGTATTACATTTTTTGCGGTTGTACATAGAATCTCTATTAAATTTGTACAATGAAATTCCACCTTGTGGAGAACTTGGTGTACTTGTTTCCTTGGATTAACGTGTAGGATACTTATGTGAATCGGTTGCTGTTTTCAGGGTATATTTCCCAAGTAAAGCTGGGGTCACATGGTTCACCATATTATAGATTATTCACACTAGAAGAACTAAAAGAAGCAACAAACAACTTCGACTCATCGACATACTTGGGTAAAGGTTCTGCTGGAGAGGTATTCCTCTTTGACTCGAAAACATGATGTTTTAGATAAATCCTAAACATTGGTTCAAGTCCTGGCATAATTTGCAAAAGCTAAACTCTTCTTACTCCTGCAACACAGCATGTGCCTTCCAGCCAATAGTAATAACATTTGCTGCCTTAAACACATGTCATGCCTAGAAAAAAAACAGCAGTATTAGGGATTAAGAATAGAAAATAGAAGGATCTTAGGAAATTAACTTTACAATCTGCTTAATAAATTGGAGTGAGTTTGGATTCAATATTCTGAAAGGCAAGAGGCATAAGTCAAGGCATTCGAGCTTGGAAATGGTGAGGCATGATCCTCAAGGCATGAGACGTAAATCCTACATTTCTAAGATATAAGAACTGATATCAACAAATCAACAGAAAAAGTAATGCGTAAAAA
The DNA here is from genome assembly GCA_039654745.1 of Houttuynia cordata. Taxonomy (NCBI): domain Eukaryota; kingdom Viridiplantae; phylum Streptophyta; class Magnoliopsida; order Piperales; family Saururaceae; genus Houttuynia; species Houttuynia cordata. The sequence continues at coordinate 28,897,726 of CM077507.1, read as the reverse complement.
GATAGATATCCAAAAAAAAAAGTCAGCAAATGAAAGTACTGTTTTTTATTATGTTATATTTGTTACGGACCAGCACCTAATCACCCCAAGGTGCTTGAACACTAAAAGGGATGTCTCATCCCCAAAATCTGTGCTTCTTGGGTACCCCATTTGTTGGGGCTTAAGCCTTAGCCTAGGTGCTTTTCACCTCACACCATCACTTCTGAGGAAATTTCACAGTACTTCCTCTTGAGGCCAGCCTCAAGATGCCCCTCAAAATTACTTTTTCAAGACATTGCTTGCTATTCGTAGGACAAGTTCCATGGGTAAACGAGTTTTTGGCTAATTGCCCTGACACGAAGCTTCGCAAGGTTACACATGTTTTATGTAGAAATGATAAAAAAAATTCGTAATTTTTGCAGCTGTACAAGGGAAGATTGGAAAATGGGACCTATGTGGCTATCCGATGTTTGTCACTATACAGAAAATTTTCTATCCAACATCTTAAACTTCGGTTGGACTTGCTTTCAAAGCTTCGCCATTCAAATTTGGTTTGCCTATTGGGGCACTGTCTTGTGGGCTGTCATGATGATTTTGTTAGTAGAGTATATCTTATTTACGAATATGTACCAAACGGAAGTCTTCGTTCTCATCTTTCTGGTAATGATACCATAAATCTTAGTCATGATATCGTTTCAGGCATTCTTCATTTCTTGCTGTGCATAATTTTGTCTCATCTCAGCAAAGCATGCACCAGAGGTGATTCTTAATTGGACAAAAAGATTAGGAATTCTAATAGGTGTTGCCAAAGCTGCACAATTTTTACATACTGGAGTAATTCCTGGATTCTTAAATAACCAGTTGAAGAGTAACAATATTTTGCTTGATGAACATCTTATTCCAAAACTGAGTGATTATGGACTTTCAATCTTCACAGAAGAAATTGATAGAAGTGAGGTTGGTCCACCCTAACTTCTCTTGCTTAGTCTATATTCTACATTGTGGCATCTTATGCCTCATGAGTCAAAATTTTTCTTAGATGCAATAATCGTACTAATAATCGTTTTCTGCTACTTGTGATGTAGGCAAAGGCAGAAGGGTACAAAACATCTATGCTTGAAATCAAGAATTACTCAAAGTAAGTATCTGTTTTCCTTGAAGTTCTGACATAGAAAAGTTTAGTCACAATCTTTTTTTAACCCGATATTCTTTATGACAGAGAAAAGTCAAAACTTGAGGATGACATCTACAGATTCGGCCTGATATCACTTGAAACGCTTGTTGGTGAAGTACTTTCTGAAAGGGAAGAAAATTCACTGAACGAAATGGTATGCACTGGACTGACTACTTCAGTTCACCTAAATTGTAGAACTCAAGACGAAAAAGCGAACGGTTTGTTTGATTTTCTTCATTCTCATCCCCCCTCCCCCCCTTTTTGTTTCTCAGGCAACCTCATTCAGCAGCCAAGATGGTCGCCAACAAATAGTTGATCCGATTGTGCTCTCCACTTCTAACCAGGAATCACTATCCATTGTAATAGCCATCACAAGAAAATGCCTTTCTTCTGATTCATCTGTTCGCCCGTCTATCGAAGACATTCTATGGAACTTGCAGTATGCAGCTCAAATGCAAGCAGGGACAGATGGAGATCAGAAATCAGATGCTGCTTCTCAACAATGAACACACACAGAAACACATGAATGTCAATAGGAATTCAATTTATATAGTTTCATCTTAAGGTGTCAGATAAATAAATATTGTGTGGATCACATGAAATTATAATACAATGTTTATACCATTGCTAGTTTTGTTTTAAGGATTCATGATGCGCTCTGCGGATTTAGTTAACCCAAAGAAATGACAATACTCCCTTCGTCCTGCTTTAATAGCAATAGTGATCTTTAATGAATGGTGGAGACCTCAACAAAGAGATCTCTTGGAGGGAAGAAGTTCAAAATCCACCTAAAGTGAGCCGGGTGGAGCATCTAATATGGAACTGTCTTTTTCTTCAATGGAGGTATGAAAACAGGTCGGAGGGAGTAAAACTGTAGAATCGTACTGGTACATATAACTAGTCTACGTAAGATTATGCAGTTCAAAGAAGTCAGCCCAAATAGTTGACACCAATAACGTGAAATTTATAAGAAATGAGAAAGAAAATACTCCCAGGAGTCTTAGATGACTAAGAACTTCCAATCACAAAAGTTAGCTTGTAATGCAAATAATAAGCCCGAGATATAACTCATAATTAACCTTATGCAGGGAGTGATAATAAGAATGCCCGAGCATATTGAAATAGCTACCTAGCTCATGCCCAGTCAGTCATAAGCAAACGCACCAAACGAAGCCAGTCCCACTTTCTAGTAACAATATTGGTAGTATCCCCCACTTCATCATTTTCAAAGTGTCTTCATCAAGTATTCGCCTCTCAGATTTCAGAATCTCCTCTTTTCAACTTCCGTTTCTGTCAAAGCCAGAATATGAAACTGAAAGTCCTGGAGATCCAATGGTAGCTTTAAGTTTTTTGTGGCTAAATTAGTTTTATTTATTTCTAAGTTTAGCAACACCAAAATAGACCTCGGGGAGGAACACAGACAAGAAAAGGGGGCGATAAACCCAGCAGCATTTATTTTTATTCTTACCAAAAGTGTTTGCAATCTTAATGAGTTCTTTACATTTCCTAAAGCAGTAGATACACATAGCCCAGATCAATAATGGGCAAGGCACCAACTTAGATTGCCCTACTAAATCAAGTCAAGTAGCGCCTTTTCTCAACTATTTGGGGTCGACGACACGGATCTTACTCCTCCACTCAGGCCTGTGTTGGGCTACCTCTTTTGTAACTTACATTGCCCTACTAAATACCTCCCGAATTTGTCTTTTAAGATGTTAAATGGTTTACAAGGAATTTTGTGCTCCCGAATAAATTAAAACTAGATACAGACCAAAAATAAGATTGCTGCAAGAGATTTGTTCCAGTTTTTTGTACTGCAAGGATCACCTCCAATAAGTACAAACAGAAAAACACAGCTCTTCCAAGCTTGAAGTGCTACCAGCATTTATTCCACGCTGTAAACTTTCAGAAATAGATCTCCTGACAATTCCAAAGATAGACAGGAAATGAAACAATATCAGAGGCATTCATAATATAAAACACCTCAACAAAGTTAGATGAATTAACATTCCACAAAAAAATGTTAATAGTAAGAAACCATGATTCCTTCAATAAGGCACTCTTGAGATGGAACAGGGCAACTCAACAACTCACTAATTTTGCTTTTATCCATATACTTGCATTAATACATGCTCTGTTCGCACTATCAATATGCAGTCTCGTGATGATTCATGAAGCACTGAACAAAATGTTAGCACATACATGTCTCCATTTTCATCCAAAATAACCAGTCATGTCATGCCAAAAAACAGAGCGAGGAAATATATTGCCAATATTTACTGTAAACAAGACAAGCAGACTCACTTGAATGTTTACTTGACCTAAGCAAAAGCTGCAGCAGCTTCAAGCAGCTCCTGCTCTGCCCTTTCTCTAATTCTTCTCTCCAGCTCCGGCCGGAAATGTCTGATGAGCCCTTGGACAGGCCAAGCAGCAGCGTCGCCCAGAGCACAAATCGTGTGTCCCTCAATTTGCTTTGTAACCTCCTGCAGCATATCAATTTCCTCCAGCTTTGCATTCCCAACCTTCAACCTCTCCATAATCATCCACAGCCACCCAGTTCCCTCCCTGCATGGGGTGCACTGGCCACAGCTCTCATGCTTGTAGAAATACGAAAGCCTTGCAATAGCATCTACCACATCTGTAGATTTGTCCATAACAATAACGGCGGCGGTTCCTAATCCTGATTGGACAGCTTTCAGTGCATCATAATCCATCATCACATCATCACATATATGTTTTGGAAGAAGAGGGACAGAAGAACCTCCTGGAATAATTGCCAACAAGTTATCCCACCCACCCCTTACACCTCCACAGTGCCTTTCTAGTAATTCTTTCAACGGAATGCTCATTTCTTCCTCCACCGTGCAAGGCTTGTTCACGTGACCAGACACACAGAAAAGCTTTGTCCCGGAATTGTTCTTCCGCCCAAAGCTGGCAAACCACTCAGGACCACGTCTCAAGATGGTTGGGGACACGGCAACTGTCTCCACGTTAGTAACTGTTGTTGGACACCCATACAACCCTGCATTTGCTGGAAAGGGAGGCTTCAATCTTGGTTTTCCTTGTTTGCCCTCAAGGCTCTCCAGCAGAGCAGTTTCTTCACCACAAATATAGGCCCCAGCTCCATAGTGGATATATACGTCAAAATCATAACCCGACCCACATGCGTTCTTCCCCAAAAATCCAGCTTTATATGCTTCTTGTCTGGCTTTTTCCAGGGTCAGCCGCTCATTCACATACTCACCCCTTATATAAATATAAGCTGCTGTAGCCCGCATACCAACACCAGCAATCAAGCATCCTTCAATTAGCTTATGTGGGTCATGACGCATAATTTCTCTGTCTTTGCACGTTCCTGGTTCACTCTCATCAGCATTTACAACAAGGTAAGAAGGGCGACCATCAGATACCTTTGGCATGAAGGACCATTTAAGACCAGATGGAAAACCAGCACCTCCACGCCCACGAAGGCCAGATTTCTTCATTTCACTAACAATCCAATCAGCACCCTTAAGGACCAAATCTTTGGTTCTGTACCAGTCACCCCTCTTCATGGCTCCTTTAAGAAGGGGATCATGCAAACCATAAAGATTAGTGAAAATTCGATCGTCATCTTTAAGACCTCCAAAGTGGGTTTTTTCAGGAGGTGGGGGAGGCGGTGGAGGCTGTGGAGCGGCACCTGGTGTACTTGCTGCCTGAGTGCTGAATGATTTGCATACTGAATCCAACTTCTTGAAAAGATGTTGGGAGTTAGTTGTTCGAGACAAGAGCAATGCAGTCTTCATCGGACCCTATGACATGCAGAATTTCAGAGAATAAATGGAAGATGCATTTAGTTTCTTGAAAATTCTAACCACCCGGCTGAACATAATAGCAGTACAAGTCATGGAAACCAAATAAAGAAAGATCTATTCGTCTGAACCTTTTAGGACTATAACTCCTATGTACAAAGCTATAAAAAAGATAACCACAATGACTACAATCTTAACACGTGTCCAATCAATCTTGGAATTATTTTCATACCGGAAGAGTCCATCCCATCTCAACACAACAATTATTGGTTTTCAACATCTCAGAAGAAAATGACAAATATTGACCAATTAATGCCAAATTGCCCCACTTTGACAAGTCAAAAAATAAGGCTCCAGAAGTTTTCCCACCAGTAAATGTAAATCTTACAATTTACACATCAGTCAGGCTAAACTTTTGTTGATGATTACTTACACAGGCCTAAGAATTCAAACCAAGATATGTCATATGTATAAAACTATTGAACATCAGGAGTCAAAATGACCATCCTCGTAGAGGTATCCCACAGAACTCAGCTCACAAAAGATCACAGAATCAAAAGAAAGCTGAATCTGCCGCTGGAATGGTGACCTCACGAGAAAATCTCACAGGCTTCCACACCTAAATCAAAGCAACTCCTAATCGATCATTATAGGAGAAACAACTTTTTCTTTTAGAAGCAACCAAATCAAACAACACATCTACAGATCTTACAGAAGGAGATGTAAACCTGTTGAAGGATGAGTCCTGTATAGAGAGCTGGGTTTTCTTCTGGCGCTCTCAGCTCTTTTCCCTCTGGCCAGCATCCTGGCGCCGGAAAGTCTCCCAAACCGGGACGACTCAACCCAACTTTTAAACACCCTGAAACCATGGTGTTTTCAGGGCATTCACAGATGTGGCACCAAAAGGAAGGAGCTTCTTTATTTTCTTCATTTCTTATGTTTCTTACAGTGCTACAGTTGTGAAAGGTGCCATGGTGTCAGGACGTTCAAAGGTAAATCGCCCACTACTCAACCCCCACCTCCTTTTTTGTTGCCGGTGCCAGAGATGCTAGCTAGATGGAAAAGAGGTGGGAGCGCTGGAATAGAGCCCAGAGCTCTATATCAGGACTCGTTCAAGGATACTACCAAAAAAAGTTGTATCAGTGCATCAGTACCCAAGAAAGGACATTTCTCTTCTCTTCCTCTGCAAACAAAAGCTATGATATTTTTGCCATTGCAAACTATTCCTCACTGGTCTTAACAATAAGAACAAAAATCAGTGGATGACACAGGATTTTTTGTCAGAGGGGTAAAAAGTATCAAGGAAAAAGAAAAATCAAGAATGTAGCCCAAAGCAATGTTCCAACATTATAAAACCCAAACTCAAAAGCTTAGCTGACATCCATAATTTGTCCAACTACATTTTTTCTTTACATCAGTTCCAACCGTTGGATCCCTCATCTTTCCACATAAAACCAAAATTGCAATTATAGCATACATAAGTTATTTAATTTACTATCCTGATCAATTACGAATATTTTTAATGAACATGTAGAATGTGTGAAGGGGAACAAGAAGCCTGCTTTGACTGTTAATATTCTCGAAGTGAAAATTCTACATCTATATTCACTATCTTAATAGCCAGTATATTATCTAAGTGCAACATTACTCATAGAATTTGTCGCAAATCAAATGTTTAAGACCTAAATCCAATATTAATCAGGCAATATATAAATACTTCAGTCCTAGTTTCATATAACGAATACAACATTTAGGAGTGTCCTAATTATGTGTGAGTGGATAACAAAACAACCCATACCCTTTTGGACTAAACTCCAAAGAGGAGCAAAGTTACATTCAAACCAAGTTCTAGACATTACCCTTAACATAATAATGTGCAAAAACAATGACTTTTCGGTCAGATTGCCTGAAAAGGGGGAAATAAAATGGAACTTAGAAATTACGACATCAGCATTAACAATGATAGGTACGAAACCTAATATTATGACAATAGATTCGGTATAGAAAAATTAAATTCCACTTCCAGCATGTTAAGTGTCCTTATTCCAAAGCCTAGCACTAGGTACAACTGAATTTTACTTGCTGCCATCCCTTCACAAACAGTCATCAACTCGTCATTTGGCCTGAAACTATGATGCTCAACAAATAAACCATAACAAATAGACCACAAGAAAAAAGGTCACTCAAATTATAGACCACAAACGAACACCCATTGCCAATTTCTGTTACTTCCGTTAAATCTTCAACTCATGGACTCATGGGAATAAACATCAGTAGCAGAATTCAGAACCAGAAAATGATCAACTTCCCCGAAATCAATGGGTACAAGATTGCTAGGCCCCAAGTCAACTCAAATTGCCCACCCTGAAAGAAAAACAAGGCCTCTACCGCCAGGCAATGGGCACAGGAGAGCCGTCCTCTGCCCAGATCCAAAGTCAAAAAGAGGAAGCAACGGTGCGAGGAAGAGAGGGAAAGATGGCTTCCCAAGTGAAGGCAGCAAAAGCAGTGGAAAGCGGCGCCGAATTCCAAAAACTAGAGGCTACCGGTACAATCATACAATCTATTTGGTACACATAATTTTTTGAAATTCCATTTGCAAATGTGGTATCTAAAAAATTAGAGAAAAATTCAATCTTTATGTGTTGTTGAGACTCCAATCCCACTAATCAATCAATCACCAGCTCATATGATTACAAATTTTCTCTAAATTTATAATCTTCGCATAGTTTCAAACATTTTTAAACCTAACGGAATACATAGCGATTTCCAATTTACAGAGACGACAACTGCGGACCACAGACAAGCAAATCGCTCGCCATGAAAGTAATAACAGATCAAAAAAGGGCAGAAGAAATGGGGAGGGCCTACCATGAGTGCGGGTAAGGGACGGCGCCGGAAACAGCGATGGCGGAGGCCGATTAGGCGGAGCTCCTCCAACCAAGTGAGAGCCTTGATCGAGAGCTCGGAATCCCAAAAGCTGCTGCTGATATGGCCGCCCAGCCCAGGGACACCAGATTGATTACCCTTATCGGGAGACTAATTTACACAAAGTACCATCTTTTGAGTGGGCCGTATGGCTGTGGGGGAGGGATGGCCCATGTGGGTGTTGCTTGTTGGACCAATTTGGCTTTTAATTCTCTTGACACTGTCTGGACTCTCGAATGGTATCAGTTGTGTTAAATCAAGGGGAATTTATATAATAAATTACGAACAAAAATTATAAAAATGACGCACTGTTCAAAATATTTATAAAATAAGGTATCTGAGAAGCCACTTGGGCACGTGCGTGGTATTTTTTTAAAACTAACTCGAAAGGTTCACCTCGCGGTGTTAAAAGAGAAAGTCGTCGGTACCTTAAATATTTTTGTCTTATTTTAAAAGGGCAATCACTTCAACTATGCATATCTCTCTTAATTTTTATAAAAAAAAATTCGTGATTTATTATATAAATTCTCCAAAATAAATGTGCTAACTACTGTATAAGCGATCCCTAATCGTACACGTAGACAAATACACGCGATTCTAAATTTCTAATGTTGTTCTTTTTATTTTTTGGGTAAAAGTTATGATGCAGTGTTAAAGAATTTTTCATGTACCAAAGAGTGGCTCGAGGTGGATTTATTGCATATTGTAAAGACTGCAACCATTTTTCCTTTTCGGCAATTGGTCGTGGCAATGACAACTCAAACACACACCACCTAAACTTTTCTAATCCATTTCATCCGAGGTTATGACTGATTTAATGGGAGTGAAGAATACTGAGCCCAAACAGCCTGCACTAAGGAGCTGTGCCTGGGTAGAGACTCGGACCCAGGTCTGCTCACTTATATTGGAGCCTGAAGACCACCGATTCTTGTGATATGGTGAATCTGTAATTTGTAGCTCTCTGTTTGTTTGATGAATTTCTCCTTCATAAAAAAAAACTGTTCTACTGTTTATTTATTCTCATTGTTCTAGTGTTTTGAACTTTGATACGAACCATGCTACCTACCCCAACATTGGTTTCATATCAACGGGCTCGTGCGAACCATCGTTACGGCCAATTCAGCCATAGCTTGCTGAATAAGACCTTTCGCAGTTGTGGGAGAAATTGCAGATCCAGATTCGATCCGGCCTGAGTATGATCTCACTTAGTTGATTCATGAGAAGCCCAGGCTTGTGGGAAACAAAAACAAAGGTACCAAAGTAGCTCTGGTATGGATATGTCATCAAGATTGAAGACAGGTTTTGCCGTTTTGGTCACAATCTGGGCTTTCTTTATGTGTCTCTGTATACATGTAGGAAAAAGCCCAATGGGTCTGGATGTACTGCTAGACAAACTCGCTAAATTGTGGGCATTAATTACCAGAATTGATGCCATGCATTACCATCGTCTATGGCATAAAAGTCCTGTCTAGGAATTCAATAAATATTGTCTATCATTTGATTCATGAAGGTGTAGGGTCTCTTTTAGTCCCACATCGGAGCTGTGAGGCGGAGAGAGTCATGACACACCTTATAAATAAGAAATATGCGCCAGCATTGAAACTTGCCTTAAACTAATGAGTAAGGAAAACAAAGCGAACGGTGGGAGCTGTTCGCAGCGCTAAAGCACCAACTTGTGCGCACGAATTTATGGAGGGGTTATAGGCTGGCCGGGTGCTGACGCTGCTTACTTTTGCAGAACTCGCCTGCGCGGGCCTCCCATGTAACCCACCAATTCCCACCCTAAACTTTCTCTTAATCCATTATTAAAATCGATAACAATCGACTGACTCTTAACACATTTAATCACATTATATATGCTTAATAAGACTATAAATCGGTTAAGTGTAAAAAAAGAATACTACAAATCAGTTGTGATTTGTCGAATCGGAATTACATTCAGCTACGAAATGTCGGTTTGATTCATCTCGTCGGTCGCCGGGTTAGACGAGATTCCGCCGTGGAAATCTCTGGCAGAAGAACATCGCAATATTGACGGGAATTTTCTTCATTTCTGCGCTCGCCATTGAATTTCTTTAGGTTTTAGTTCTTTGCTTGCGAGCCACTGATTTCCGGTTCCGATTGTGATTTTAGCTTGCCGGACTGTTGGTGATGGTTTAGGGTTTTAGCTTTCTTGCATTTGAGTCCTTTTTCTGGAGATTCATGTATTGTCCCCTTGCTGATTTGCCGTGGAGGATTTTCTATTTTGCGATTTGGGCGATTTGACTGCCTCTGCTTGAACGTGATCCAGTTCAGAAGACTTGAAAAAGGTTGGCTTGTTGGTTTTTGCTTAACAGCCGAGAAGCAGCTGCTTATGCTCCCTCCGTCTGGCATTAGTAGTAACATTTGGTTATCTAATAATGAACTAAAACCAATTGTTTAATTTGTAGTCCTATTTGGGTTTTAAAAATGGACTGATTTTAGTTCGTTTTTTGAAAAATCAAATAAGACTATTAATATGGAACGGAGGTAGTATGGGTTTAATGTTTTCATTTAGCTGATTTTCAAGGTTGTAGAGTTTCTTTGACTTCTGATTGCTTGATGCTTTTGTTATCAGATTGGGAGTTTTCAAAACTGATTTGGAACTATTAATAGGAAATAACTGAGGTTCTTTCAGACATGGACGGGTGTATCGGCCATGGCAGAATGGAATGGAGATGCTAGTAGACGCTATGCAGAATAAGCTTACATTGTCCACTGGCTATGAAGGGTATCTTTGAAAACCTTTTCATATATGTTGCCTGTGTTTTGTCGGAGTTTTTATCAGCTAATATGTTGCTCGTGAGGCTCCGGATTAGTACAAAATTATTGTACAACCTTAAAATCCAGTTCTAAGTCATCAGTTGCATGTATGACACTATTGATTTTCTTCTTGGTGATGGATTACGTGAAGGGCAACTGAATGAACTGGTTGGGTGATCGGCATCCTGGAAAATGCAGGTGAAGAAGTTTCTTCTCTAATATAATGCAATAGGATTCTTCGGTTGGGGGAGGAATTATAAAAAGCATTGCAGAAGCCTGATGGCTGTTTCTTTACGTGATACTCCCTCCGTCCTAAAGTTGCAGTGATTATCTAATGTGGTATTTTGCTTCTATTTTTATTTTATACTCCCTCCGTTCCAAATTACTATGTATATTTAGAAATATTATTATTCCAAAATATTGTATGCATTTTGCTAAACTACATGACTTCCTCTTTCCAAAATTGGAGGAAATTTGGAAGGATTTACCAAAATTTTGTTCATGAACGATCATGTGAGTTAGACGGGATATAAAGGAGAAAAAGTTACGTGAATTTCTTCTGGGTTTCATGGTCTAATAAAAATAAGAATTTTCTTAAATGTACATAGTATTTTGGAACAGAGGGAGTATGTTATTGTATCTTCTCATCATTCAACTTGGCTGTTTAATGACATCTGTTGATATTTTTTTTTTTAAAAAATGAAGGGTTGTACCTTTTGGTGAAAGGTTGCATCCCTTAATTTTTTTGTGACCTTCATTTACTTTGCACCCCTTAATGAAAGGTGCATTTTCTTAAATTTTGTAATGGGTTGCAACCATTGGGAATAGATGCATCCTTTCGGTTGTGATGAGATACATATTCATAAAGGGCCATGCCTCTTCACTTCGCACCCCTTAGGAGTCTATAAAGGGCCAGGCCTGGGCAAATGCATAAGCATACAGACAGAATAAAAACACACATTACGGTTTTCCTCTTTTGTGTTCTTATTTTCTCTTGTGCTCTTCTCTTGTGTTTTCAAACACAAATTTCAGCCATATTCTTATACAGTTTCAAGGAGAGTTCAGGGAGAATTCTTCAACATTGCTGGTTGCAGTTTCTCAAAGGCTCTGTTGTATCCTGGGAGGAAGTTTGTCGTGTAGCCCATCAGCAACTTGGTTTTATCCAAGGGGGATAAATAATTCCTTAAAGAAAACTGTACTTGTACGTGCCTCAGAGCCTGAAAGTTTTTGTGTTCATCCGCATTTCAATAGCGAGTTCTTGAATCCATCTCCAACTGCCGTCCGTTGTGAAGATCTATCATAATGCATCTCCAACCGCCATCCGTTGTGAAGATCTATCATAATCCATCTCCAACCGCCGTCCATTGTGAAGATCAGCCATCATCCTCTAAAAGCAATTTTGCAGATCTGAATCCTACCCCTTGGCACTACTAACAATTTTAAGGAATTAGGTGTCTCATGATGGATTCAGAATCAAATATGACGTCTGTCAAAATTATGAACCAGGATCTTGTTAAACTTGACAGATTCGATGGTTCCAACTACACTCGTTGGGCTGACAAGATGATGTTTCTTCTCACTGCCTTGAAGATTTCATACATTCTTGATCCAAAATTGAAGCCATTTCTCGAGCCCAAAGATGATGATACCGACAAGACAAAAGAAGAGAGAAAATCGAGAAGAAGATGAACTCTTGTGCCGAGGTCACATTCTCAACACTCTTTCTGATCGGCTTTTTGATACCTATACAAAAAAGGCCACAGCCAAGGAGATATGGAATGCACTGGAATTCAAATATAAGGTGGAAGAGCAAGGTACGAACAAATATTTAATTTCAAAATATTTAGAGTATAAGATGGTTGATTCTAAGCCGATTCTTGACCAATGTCATGAACTCGAGCTTCTAGTCAATCAAATGAGTGCTCTTGATGTAAAACTCCCTGAAGTTTTTCAAGTTGGAGCTATTATTGCAAAACTTCCACATTCATGGAAAGTTTATCAAAAAAAGCTCATCAACAAACAGGAGAATTTTACATTAGAGCAAATTCAAAGGAGTCTGCGTCTTGAGGAAGAATCCCGGTTGAGGGAGAAAAATGATTATTCTCAAAATAACGCTCTAAATGTAGAGGACAAGAAACCTCATAAAAGGGCAAAGGGCACTCCTTATTTCAAGAATGACCCTAACAAAAGTTCAAAGAGAAAGAATATTTCTTGCTTTGTGTGTGGCAAAAAGGGACATTATGCTCGAGAATGTAGGCACAGAAAGTCTGACAAGGATTCCAAAAGTGCAAATATGGTTGAAGGAGTTGAGTTTGTGGCCATGATTACTGAAATTAACATGGCAGACTCCAACTCGGGATGGTGGCTTGACTCAGGGGCTATGGTCCATGTTTGTAAAGACAAGTTCCTTTTTAAGGAATATATCGAGGATACCATTGGCCAAGAGGTTCAAATGGGAAACCAAAACCGAGCCAAAGTCATTGGTAAAGGGGTTGTGGAAATCAACTTCACATCGGGAAAGAAACTCACTCTCACTAATGTTCTTCACGTTCCCGACATGAGGAAGAACTTGATTTCTGCCAACATACTCTGCAAGAAAGGATTTAAAATTGTGTTTGAATCTGACAAAGTTATTTTGTCAAAGAATGGAACTTTCGTGGGAAAGGGCTACTCTTGTAATGGGATGTTTAAATTCAGTTTGAATGAAAATAAAGTTGATGTTGCTTACCTTGTGGACTTTTTTGAATTATGGCATGATAGATTAGGACATTTAAATTTCCAATCTATGAATGACATGAAAAAATTAGGGCTAATTTCTTATGATCATAATCATAGTCATAAGTGTGAGACTTGCATTCAATCCAAAATGACAAAGAAACCTTTTCCAAAACATGATAGAAGTTCTGAAATTTTGGATTTGATTCATTTTGATATTTGTGAATTGAACGGTGTTTTAACCCGTGGTGGCCGAAAGTTTTTCATCACTTTTATCGATGATTTTTCTAGATATACTTATGTTTATCTTTTGAAAACAAAAGATGAAGTTTTTTCTATGTTCAAAATTTTCAAATAAGAGGTTGAAAATCAAATAGGAAAGAAAATTAAAGTTCTTCGTAGTGATCGAGGTGGATAATATTTGTCAAATGAATTTTCAAACTTTTGTGAAGAACTTGGCATCATTCATCAGTTGACTGCACCATATACACCACAACAAAACGGTTTAGCCGAAAGGAAAAACCGTACACTTGTAGAAATGGTGAATTCCATGTTGATGCGTGCAAAGTTACCATTAAATCTTTGGGGAGAAGCTTTGATGACTGCTTGTCACGTGCATAATCGGATTCCTTCACGCAAGACTCATAAAAGTTCATATGAATTATGGAGGGGAAGAAAACCTAATTTATCATATCTTAAAGTGTGGGGGTGCATGGCTTATTATAGGGTCCCTGATCCTAAAAGGACCAAGTTGGGTCCAAAAGCCTTGAAATGTGTTTTCGTAGGATATGCTGAGCATAGTAAGTCCTACAGATTATTAGATTTAGAATCTAATGTGATTGTTGAATCTAGAGATGTAGAATTTCTAGAAACGACTTTTATTTCAGATTCTAAATTTCAAGATCCTCAAAGAGTAGAAGTAGATAAACCTACTGAAATTGAGAAGGTTTCTAATCCTCCAAGTGAGCTTCGAAGGAGTCTAAGACCTAGAAAAGAAAAATCACTTGATCCAAACTTCATATCCCTGGACCACATTACTTTTTTAATAGAAGGAGATAGAGAGCATGTTGTTAACCTAGTGCCCATGATTCTTAATTTGGAGGAAGATCCTAAGACTTATAGTGAAGCTATGGCCTCTAGAGATTGTGCTTTTTGGAAAGAAGTCATTAATGATGAGATGGACTTTATAATGTCCAATAACACTTGGGTCTTAGTAGACTTACCTCCGGGTTCAAAACCTATTGGTTGCAAATGGGTATTTAGAAGAAAATACAATTCCGATGGTTCATTGTGAACCTTTAAAGCTAGATTAGTAGCAAAAGGTTATAGACAAAAAGAAGGGATTGATTATTTTGACACTTATGCTCCTGTTGCTAGAATTACTTCCATTAGAATATTGTTTGCATTAGCATCCATATTTAAATTGCACATTCATCAAATGGATGTTAAAACTGCATTTTTGAATGGTGATCTTGACGAAGAAGTGTACATGGAACAACCAGAAGGATTTATCCTTCCAGGTAATGAAAGCAAAGTGTGCAAATTGGTGAAGGCTCTATATGGACTTAAACAAGCACCCAAACAATGGCATAAAAAAATTTAATACCGTCATTTTATCTACTGGATTTAGACATAATAATTCTGATAAATGCATTTATACTAAGTCCACTAATGATTATTTTGTGATTGTGTGCTTGTATGGTGATGATATGTTGATTTTGAGTACCAACATAATTGGTGTGACTGAGACTAAGAGGTATCTAACTTCTAATTTTAAAATGAAGGACTTGGGTGAAGTTGATACTATCTTAGGGATAAAGGTGACAAAGCATAGTGGGGGTTATGCTCTAAATCAGTCACATTACATTGAAATTTTTTTTATCTAAATTCAATTACCTTGGATTTAATGATTTCAAAACCCCTTTTGATTCTAGTGTTACCTTATGTGAAAATACTGGAAGAGCAGAAGCACAAATTGAATATGCAAGTGCAATTGGTAGTTTAATGTATGCTATGCATTGTACTAGACCAGATATTGCATTTGGAGTTTGTAAATTGAGCAGGTACACTAGTAATACTAGTGTTGAACACTGGAAGGTTATTGGCAGAGTCTTTGGTTATTTAAAACATACCATAGACTATAAATTATATTATCATGAATATCCGATAGTATTAGAAGGGTACTCCGATGCAAATTGGGTGACACGAGTTGGAGATAATATGTCAACCTCGGGATGGGTTTTTACCCTAGGAGGAGGTGCTATTTCTTGGGGTTCCAAGAAACAAACATGTATCTCACACTCAACTATGGAATCCGAGTTTATCGCCCTGGCTGCAGCAGGGAAAGAAGCTGAGTGGATTAAGAACTTGTTGCTTGACATCAAGCTATGGCCTAATCCAATGCCACCTATTTCAATAAATTGTGATAATGAGGCTACTTTGGCTAGAGCTTATTGATCGTTTAAAATTAAATCCTTGCAAGTGCACAAGGCAATTATACTACGGCGAGTATTAAAGGGTTGTCGAACCTCAGGGACGGTGAATACTTTACCAAATTCAAGAGAAAATAGCAGTGTTGATTTTAGACTAAGAAAGCAATGAACTTTAAACTAAACTAAGCTGAGATTTAATCAATATGCGGAATACCAAGGCTTCGAATCCACCACAATAAACTAGTGTAAAGTCTCTCTCTCTCTCTCTTTTAAATAAAGATTTCCAATTGGCTGGTGTATTCCTCTCAGACATACACCTGTCAATTCAAATTATAGTGCTCTCCTCTCGGACGTAACACATAAATCAATTAAGCATATGGAATTGTGATCTATCTCTCTCAAGCATAAATCAATGAAACTTTATTAACATATGACAAATCAGAACACTCACATTCCTCTCAGACATGCAAGTAATCTTTCAGATTGAAATTCATAAAATCCACTCTTGTCTCTCTCAAGCACAAAGAATAAACTCAATGAATTAACTTTAATTGCATAACAAAGGTTCATACACCAACTAGAGTAAAAATAATATGAGAGAAAAGAAACTACACAACCAGATTATTGGGCTTCATCTACGCCTTGGATAGGAGTTTAGCCAAGCATGGGAAGAGAATCCATCATCTTCATCTTCATCATCTTCTTCATCCTTTGCTCTAGCCTCCAAGGTCTCAAATTGCTCTCTAGGTTGAATATGTGGTGCCCAAAACGTTCTCCCATAAGGCCTATTTATAATAGTGAAGAGTAACCACGAAGTCCCCTTCCAAATCCAAGTCGAAATAGGTCTTAATTCCGGTTTGCCGCATATGGCGATCGATCGCTCCGTATTGCCGATCGTTCGCTGTCCGATCGATCGCTTTTCCTTCGTTATTTTCCTCCGATCGATCGCTTTGCCGATCGACGCCGTATGATACCGATCGATCGTAGTTACTGTCTTGCGCGATTGAAAAATTCCAGTAGATGCGATCGATCGTTTTTATGCCGATCGATCGTTTCCTTCAATACAGTGCTTTTGCGGCTCTGGCGATCGATCGCATTGATTGCCGATCGATCGTAGTTACTGTTCATAAACTTCAAATGGCTCTAACTTTCTGTCCCAAACTCCGAATTGCACATGGTTGGTGGCGTTGGAAAGCTGACTTCTTGAAATTTAACATGAGATTTGAATCAGTCCAATCCGATATTTGTAGACGAAGTTATGATAATTTAACCATTCGAGTTACTTTTCTCCTCATTTCTGTGTATTACTCTTGTTTCCTACAAAAACCTAAAACTATATTAAAGTAGTAGTTATTCTAATCAAACACTAGCATAAACATAAGTTTAGGAGATAATAAAATGCATATTTCATGTATAGATCACTTATAGTAGCACTTATAATGGCAAGTCTAGACATATAAGTCTAAGACATGAGTATGTCAGACAATTGATACGAGAAGGTATCAGAACTATAATATATGTGAAGTCAAGTAAGAACTTGGCAGATCCTCTTACTAAAGGGCTTTCCAGGGAGTTAGTAAGAATGACATCTTTGGAGATGGGGCTAAAACCCTAAAAAAGTCAACAATGATGGTAACCCAACCTAACTCTAGTTTACCACTAGTCTTATGGTTTAATGGGTAAGAACAAGTCATTGCATTGGCTGATTAGCACTAGAACCTTAGGCCTCATGTGAAATCGCTAGTGCTGGCCGTTACAGATTAGAGGTTGAGTTTAACTCTTAATGAGTTCGAGTGAACATGTCTAGTAACGGAGACAGATGAACTTCAACTATGGAAACATAGAAGTGGTGCCGCTTCTCACGGAAGGTAAGGGCTTACTTCCTGGATTGTTCTCCTAAACCAGGCAAGCACATGGCCATAATAGTGCTGAGCGAGTATGTCGAACTTCTCAACGAGGTTGGATGTTGTTTTGTGTACGGGACTACCGGTTTTGTATCTAAAGTACTTGGTTTAATGCATAGCACACCAATGACTTTTACTTAACTTTGTAGTCCTTGTACTAATTGAAGGTTTAATCTTAAGACACCGTCTTGTAGGCAAAATAATGTCAGTAAGGATGTCGGCTGAAATTTGTCAATTTTGTTTTTTTTTAAAAAAGTGGGGGATTGTTGATATTTTTTTTTTAAAAATGAAGGGTTGTACCTTTTGGTGAAAGGTTGCATCCCTTAGTTTTTTTGTGACCTTCATTTACTTTGCACCCCTTAATGAAAGGTGCATTTTCTTAAATTTTGTAATGGGTTGCAACCATTGGGAATAGATGCATCCTTTCGGTTGTGATGAGATACATCTTCATAAAGGGCCATGCCTCTTCACTTCGCACCCCTTAGGAGTCTATAAATAGAGACCCAGGCCTGGGCAAATGCATAAGCATACAGACAGAATAAAAACACACATTACGGTTTTCCTCTTTTGTGTTCTTATTTTCTCTTGTGCTCTTCTCTTGTGCTCTTCTCTTGTGTTTTCAAACACAAATTTCAGCCATATTCTTATACAGTTTCAAGGAGAGTTCAGGGAGAATTCTTCAACATTGCTGGTTGCAGTTTCTCAAAGGCTCTGTTGTATCCTGGGAGGAAGTTTGTCGTGTAGCCCATCAGCAACTTGGTTTTATCCAAGGGGGATAAATAATTCCTTAAAGAAAACTGTACTTGTACGCGCCTCAGAGCCTGAAAGTTTTTGTGTTCATCCGCATTTCAATAGCGAGTTCTTGAATCTATCTCCAACTGTCGTCCGTTGTGAAGATTTATCATAATGCATCTCCAACCGCCGTCCGTTGTGAAGATCTATCATAATCCATCTCCAACCGCCGTCCATTGTGAAGATCAGCCATCATCCTCTAAAAGCAATTTTGCAGATCTGAATCCTACCCTTTGGCGCTACTAACAACATCTAATTGATTGTTTTAGTTGTCGTGACTTGCTAAAGGTGACAAATCACATGGTTGGTGGTGAAGGAGGTATACCAAAGCCGGCCCTTGGGGAAAGCTGGAAATTTGTTCCTCATGTGCGTCTAATGCTTTCACGAAACCCAGGAAGCAGTGTGCACTGTGTATCTATACTGAAGCACGCATCAATTGTATGTACCGGATTTTTCTCATCTGCAATTTGATGGGGAATGTTTGTTTTTGAATGATGAATTTTATGCTTAAGCTCTGGTTTGGTTACGAAATCAAGTAGTAAGAAATATTCACTGCACTGCACTGCATTGGGTGCCCATGAGCCTTATGTCCATAATCAATGCCCATCATTGTCTCGTTCTAAATTGCAACATATTTACGGCTTGCCTCAGTCATGAAATAAACGTGTATACTTGTTCTGTTTTCAGGCATGTGGACAGGCTGAACACTTTTCCCTACAAGTGAAGCAGAATGCTTGAGTACTGCAGACCACAGAAATGATTCGGTAAGTGGTGGCATAACAAGAGCAACTTTTGGGAGCTTCACTTTCACTCTTTTAGGCATGAAATGCGTAGCTAAGAAACCTTGTATAAAGAGGAATGGTTTGTCGGGTGGAACTATCATTCAGTGATATGGGACATGCGGCCCCAGTCCTCGTATGCAAAGTCAGTACACTTCATTTGGTAAATGTGAGATGAGTGGGGATTGGTTGTAGCAGGAAAACATTAGCTTTGGCTTTCGTATCATGAGGGCGGCTGTTCTACTGAAGGGAAAAACAAAGCCGGCAACGCTGTACGTGTGTTCCAAGCGCTTTTGGGCTGTGTGTTCCAAACACAAATTAGGACAAGAGTTCATCGTCTCGTTGAATTTGCTTTTTGATGCGTAGGGTTGCCCAGAGGCCAGAAAACAGATTCACGTCCAATCACGATAATGAAATATCTTGGAGTCTAGTTGACTGAGAGGATTATGAAGCTCATTGCTGTTCTTTAGATAGTTACATCCAAAGGTTTTTATGGGTCGACCAAAGTTGTCTTTATTGGTAGATTATTGGGAGGAGACGAGAGTCTTGGTTCATGACCTACCAGTTTGGTATATGGCATATTATTGGGATGCCGACCCTGACTGAAGTGAAGGATGCTATTTGCCAGTTTACCTGGACCATTAATGATGTTTTTTTTTCAACTGGACTATTAGCAGTTGAAAAAATGTGAATGCTGAGCTTGCATTACGTTACCTATGCGATTTTTATTGTTAATACATGTTTGGTTAAGTGTTTTTTTCCTGAAAAACTTCTAAGCCTTTTTTAACAGTAGAAACAAATGAAGGGGGAGTGTTTTTTTCAATTACGATTTACCCAGAGGCGGCGGAGTTGTTTCCCCTACATTTCCAAGGTTGCAAATTAAAGATGGGGGCTTCAAAAACTGGGCACAAGATAGAAGAGCCAGGCCTCCTGTTATATTTTTGCAAAGTCTGCTCCTGAAGTTGAAGCTATGGGGTGTCTTTTTGGCATATGCCTTGCACAATATCTTAGAATTTCACACGTATACAGGGAGACTCACAAGGGTTAATTAATCTTATCAATCAACAACAATTTGAAGGGTCATGGTATACTTGTTGAGGAGAAATAACTTCTTACTTCAGTTTGCATATCCGGTCGTCTTGTGCATAAGGAAGTCCTTTTTTGGGGAACACGGTCGCCTTTAGCAGTTATCATGCCCTTCCTGAAGAGTAGGTCCTAAGTTCAAACCCCGCTCTGTTGGCCACTGAGATTATATCCCGATTTACACATTGAGTATGATGGAGCTCAAGAAAATTGGAGGCTGAGTATGGTGCTCTAACCGGCCTCTGCCCCAAGGTACGAGGATCAGGTAAGCATTGAAGTATCGATTAGCTATGCTCTCATCTCAAAATTCGTCTCCATCGGAGCAGAAAATTTGTGTACGCGTTCATTCGTTTTCTTCTGTGGTCCATCTACATTTATCTAGCTAAGTTCATTTATGAGAGCAAATGAAGTAACAAGTAGAAACCCAATTTTTCCGGTGAAGCTTCTACCGGTGACCTAACCAGCAGCAGACTCGTTTGGAACTTTTTTTCCTCTTCCGTTGGAATTCAGATAAACTGAGATGTCATGAGTGGGAAAGTGCCACCACTTTCACCAGCTAGTAGTGTCAAGCAGGTCTGTAGGGCTCAGGTTCAGAAAAACGGCATGCAAACGGCCCACAGTTTAGTACAATTCTTCCAACTTTGCTTTAGTGTGGTTGAGCTTTTTACATATGACCTGGCGCCAAACACCGGTTTGTCATATTACCCGGAATCCTTTTCTTCCTTCCATATGACCCGGAAAGTACCCAAAATGCCCTTAGGTTTAGGTATAAGGCACACACACTTTGGTTTTCCATATTACCCGGAAAGGGAGCGACTACCCGGAAAGGGAGCGAGTACCCGGAGAAGCTGCCGCTAGTCGGAGAAGAAGGCGTTCCGTCCGGCCGCTCCGCCCATATCATCGCCGGCGCCGGCGTCGTCGAAGTCCGAAAAGGTCATCTTCGCGGCAACAAGCGGGAAAAGGAGCGGGAAAGATCGGGGTATTGGAAAACAACTTCAACGGAGGCAAGGCACATCGAAAAACTGGTAGGTGAAGTTAAAATACGACGATTTATATGTTGAAAGTTGGTTCCAGAGAAGAAAGTTGAAAACGTAGCAAGTTTTCAACTGTTGTTACAGTCGTGTCGTCGACAACACGACTGTTACCATAGTCGTGTTTGATGAAACACGACTCATATACGATGCACTCATATACGGTTTTCAATATATCGTGTCTCACGGATTTGTAACTTATGACGGGTTTTTAATGGCAGGTACGGATGGAGAAGATAGTTCTTTGTTTACACTACGATGGAGTTTTGACGGATTCTGGTAAGTACGTGGGCGGGATACGGAAGCTCCTGCCTATAGATACACGAATAAAGTACCTAGAACTGTTGCAGCTAGTCGAAGAAAGATTACCGCTTAAGTCTACACCTGGTACATTAACTTTGTCATATCATGTTGAATCTGAAGAATACACATTTCTCCTTGAAGACGATAAAGACGTAGAGTCAATATTTATACTTCACAAGAGCAAGCAAGGCACAAATGGACTAGTCCGCCTGTACGTGGAGTGGACTTCTACGGGCAATAACACCGAGACATCGACTCTCAATAAGGAAATAAATGCCAATGCGAATAACAGCCCGGCCGAGAGGCTACCAGAGGCAGAAGTGATGCCGGGCAGTAACACACCGCCGGAGAGGCTACCAGAGGCACAAGTAATGCCGGGCAGTAACACACCGCCGGAGAGGCTACCAGAGGCACAAGTGATGCCGGGCAGTAACACACCGCCGGAGAGGCCGTCCAGCCCGGGCAATAAGACACCCGCATCAGCAGTCGAAGGAGGAAGAGATGGGGACTATGCGAGGTGAGACTTCTAAGGCGCGGATACAAGCAACACGTGTGCTATTATAGTCGACTATAATAGTACACGACTAAAACGGTTATCGTGCCGTATTGAACACGACTATATACTCGTCGTGTTGAATCGTAGACGACTATAAATCAATTCGTGTTGCATAAAACAATACCTCATAGTACACGACTAAAAGGGTTATCGTGCCGTATTGAACACGACTATATACCTAGTCGTGTTGAATCGTAGACGACTATAAGTCAATTCGTGTTGCATAAAAGAATACCTCATAGTACGTGCAATCGTTTTGTCAAGTCCATTCATACATGTTTTTGCCCGCAGTTTCGGAGATGGAGAAGGTGAAGATGAAGAAGATGACGATGAAGATTCCAGTCCAGATGAAGAAGAATTGTTGGATGAAGATGAATTACCGTGGTCTGCAGATGAGTGGGATGAGCCTCTTACAGTACCACATTTCAGCCAGCCATATCACACGCGAACATCAACCTCTAGAGGTCCAACGGCAAGAGACACATCTGAAGGGAAATCTGTCGCGTCGGAGGACGATGACTATCTCAATATTGAGGGTGATGGTGGTTGGGATTGGGGTACCTATTCTGCAGAGGCCGGTCCTTCAAAACATTGTGAAGAGGAGACGATGTTGACCGGAAGTTTGCAAGCAGAAGACTACGAGGCACAACTTACCTTAGGGGCTAGATTCGAAAGCGTCAAGCAGTTCAAGATGGTTCTAACTGATTTGGCAATCAAGAGGAAATTCATGTTCAAAGTAGCGGATGAGAGCAAGGACACATTCGCTGCAAGTTGCAAGGTTTCGGGGTGCAAGTGGTACATACGAGCGTCGAACAGACTTGATGGAGTCAGCGTAACAAGGAGGGAAGAACGGCATACATGTGACACTTCTCTAAGTTCGAAAGATCATCCATTGGCTTCTCACCTCTGGATCGCGAGGAAGTGTCATGGCCTCCATAAGGATTCAAACTCCATAAAAATCTCAAATATCCAACAATACATTGAGAAGCATTGGGGCGTCACCGTCAACTATAAAAGGGCATGGAGGGCGAAAGAGGAATTGATCTGATTGATCGATGGCAACCCTGAAGACGCTTATCGTATTTTGCCACAATACGGAAGGGAATTAGAGCGGTCTAACGCAGGTACACATGTGGTCATCGAAAGATCAGCTGATATACATGATATCCCAATTGAGTTAGCCGGCTACGACTTCAGACGTGTGTTTTGGATGTTCGGCCCGGTTGCAAGAGCATTCCGAAGAACACTGAGACCGTTGCTCACGCTTGATGGAACATTCCTAAAAGGAAAGTACCCTGGAGTATTATTGGTTGCTACAGCAATAGACGGCAATCAACAATTAATGTGTCTTGCATATGCAATTGTGGATAAAGAGAATATCAAAACGTGGTAAGTTTAGAACCAGGAAAGACGACTGTATGAGTAGTCGTGTTAGGCACGACACGACTGGGCACACAGTCGTGTAATCGACAACACGACTACTCATCTAGTCGTCCTTTGCTTATAGACGACCTTGTAACAACCTGAAGCATTCTATGTTTAATATGTTTGTCTCTCACTTGTACAGGACGTGGTTCCTCACCTTACTTAAATGTTTTCTCTTTACGGACCCCCCGGCATCCCTGGACACTATTGTCTCTGATAGACAGAAGGGACTTCTGAGAGCGGTCGCCGATGTCTTTCCCGAGGCTCACCATGGGTTTTGCCTCCGGCATATGGCCGCAAATATGCTTAATACTTGGAAGGATAAGTACCTGAAGGAACTCCTATTCCGAGCTGCAAAATGCTTCAGGAGACCAGAATTCGACGCTACGATGGAGAAGATGAAGGAACACAATGAGGCGGCCTGGAAATATGTTGACAATATTCCGAAAACACATTGGGCGAACGTCGAATATCCGGGTAAAAGGTACGGCACTCTCACGTCGAACGCGTCAGAAAGTGTAAATAATATGCTTCTAAAGGCAAGGTTTTGGCCAATAACTCGGTTGATCGAGCAAACGCGGGCGACCACAAGCGTCCATTTTCAGAGACGCCGAATAGAGGCAGACGGCCTACCGACTCCGTTAACAAAATATGCACAGAATCATATCAATCAGATGAGGAATCAGAGTGCTGGAACAGTTCGAGTTCAACCGCTATCATTACGGCAGTTTGAAGTGACATCTTTATACCATGTGGTAAGCATAAATTTGTTTTCTGTAAGAGACGCCTATAACAAAGTCGTGTCGTCGAAGACACGACTACCCATACAGTCGTGTCTTCGACGACACGACTGTATTGTCGAATACACTAATTAATTCATGTTTTCGCATCAGGATGTTGTGGACCTTACGAATAGAACATGCACATGCGGCTTCTTCCAGAGCATGGGACTTCCGTGCAAGCACGCCATGGCATGTATTGATGAGAGGAGTCTGGAAGCGGTAGAATATTGTGAGAAGTGGTACTGCGCAAGTACGTACCGCACCACGTACGAAGAAGTAGTGTTCCCTACTTTAGACAGAAGTCAGTGGGGAAATTACAGCGTATTATTTAAATGCGAACCGCCAAGGCTTGATGCTCCAAAGAAGGGCAGGAGAAAGACAAAAAGAATTGAGTCACAGCCCGATCCACCTGCAAGGCCACGTGCGAAATGTGGGAATTGTCGTGAAGTTGGTCACAACCGTACAAAGTGCACAAAAAGCCCCGTTCCGAAAGAACATCGGACGCGCAGGAAACGAAAACTTCCGCAACAAGGCAAACTGTCTACGAACGAGACAGCGGATGTACGCCGCTCCGGCTTACCTCAGCCCCCACCATTCTTCACTTAGGATGTAGTCAAAGTCTTGTATAGCGCAGAAGGCCTACCCAAATTAACATCTCTACTGTCGTGTATTGTGAAACACGACTATATATAACGTCGTGTTCAATCAGGGACGATTATATACGTAGTCGTGTTGTTCCAGAGACGATTATATGCGTAGTCGTTTTCCATCATAGACGATTATATGAAACTAACCTGTTGTATCAAGGCCGTATTCACATTCATGATAGCGATATTTTGTCTACATCTGGTATGAGTCAAATATGTGAACTTTGTACATTAAAAATGAAGTTTGTACAGTGAAAGAATGTGAATAAAATGAACTTTGTACAATGACATCTGGTATTTACAGGAAATGAACTTTGTACATTAAAAGAATGTGAATAAAATGAATTTGAAGTTATTCTTTATCCGGAAGCCGCAAAAAACCCGCAACTGTGACAGCATCTTTTGTGCCTTGTCCGGAATCGTCGTCAAACTCGCTGTTAATAAGCCCCCGAATCAAGGTTGAAGCGATGACTGGTCGCCACACTCGTGTGATTGTGGACTGGTCAAACTCCGGGGGGTTCACATTGGACGCCAAATGCGCGACGTACATCATGATGAAGATGCCACAGTCTTTCGAATTTTGTTGCCACGGCGCTTTGGTTATCTGAGTCATCTTCCAGTCTAGCAAACCAAACCACCCCAGCTTGCCTGCCATAACGACGTTCATGAACTGCGTGAATTTGTCAGCAGCTTTTCTGTGATGCGGATATAATTGGGCTCTGCCAGACAGTGGGTTGTAGAAGCGCCATACACAGTGCGGGAAATGGACATACACGAGGCAGAAGTGGGAGCCGGTGCGGATTGGGAAAAATGCGTAGAACATGTTCCTATTCAAGCCGTCCAGCATCCTCCCGAGCTTTTTAACCAATTTAGCATTATTTCCCCCTTCCTGGTGCTCCTGCGAAAGCGAAAGAGATTTAGACAACGATCTAATAATATCATAATTATTTACTTATCACTCCTTCTGCAGGGAACACTTACGTTGTCGAATATCTCTTTGAATGCGTGGCAACCAAAAAATGCCCACGGATATTTCATCGGGTTTCTCTCGTTGCGCTGGCTCAAAAGACTTAAAAAAGCATCTATAACCTACAGAAAACATATTGAGGAGTCATTACACTTCGGTAAGGCAACATGCAACTTCCAATTAAAAGTCGATTATTCTATATATACGATCTGCATAGTAGTCGTGTCCTCGATAGACACGACTATGCGTATAGTCGTCTATTCCATAGACACGACTACGCGCAAAGTCGTGTCTTCCAATACCGACTTTATGTCTACAACCCTATATATGAAGAGCATAGGTTTACTTACATTGGTGTTTATTTCTGTTGTTTGTAGGAGGGATAAATAGTCGTCATCACATAGCGTTGGGATTGGATAAGCCTTCCTCGGATTGGCCATCCATCCATCTATTGCCACTCTATCCCGCTCTAACAGTACCCCCATGTCGAAGCATAACTCCGAATCGGCATAGTGGTCGGGGAGAGCAATTACAGACTTAGACTTCTGAGGGGTTAGGAGGACATCGACGTCAAGCGGCTGTGATGCGGTTAAGCCAGTGCCCTCGGCGACCTCCTCCTCCTCCCTCGCCTTCTCCTCCTCAGCCTCCTCTTCCTTCAACTCCTCCGTCTTCTCCTCGTCCATCGCCTCTTCGTCTGCTTGCACCTCCTCCTCCTTCCCCTCCCCCTCCTTCGTCTCTTTGTCCAGAACATCCGCCTTCACCTCCTCCTCTTCGACGTCCCCGCCCTTCACATCCTCCTTCACCTCCTCCTTCACGGTTTCGATATCCGACTGCCGTATGGAAGAGATGACCTCATCGATGATAGAGGTCGCCTCTCTATCGGATATGGTTTGTTCGGAGTCGGCTTTCGGCTGAGGGGACCTATTTCTTCTTTTCTGCTCCTCCGCCATTCTCCGTATATGGTCCTCTTCTCTAATCCTCTGCTCCTCCTTCGAGCCGACAGTCCTGAAGCGCTTCCTTATCACTACACCAGGAGGGAATATGTCCCGGCCGTACGTCGGACGGGACTCGACTTCTGCACGCTCCATATCTTCCTTGAATTCTGGTTGGAGCTTCTTCAAAAACATCTTGGCAGAGGAACTCTTCGCAGCCCGTTCCATCTTGTCTTCCTCAACCGCGCGTTTGATGGGAGCTGAAATGACATTTTACTTCTTCATGTCAGTAGTAGCAGCACGATAAAAAACATAGTCGTGTTATATAGAACACGATAAACCACATAGTCGTGTACCATTAAACACGACAAATATAGTAGTCGTGTATGATGGGGCACGAAAAAATAAATCATCGTCTACAACTTACCTTTACCCCATTTCGTCGAATCCAGATGTGACTTCCTTGCCAGCTCCTTCGTCCGCATACCGATAGGAGTGTTCTTATTATGCTCCTTTTGAAGTGGCCGCTTCTTTGGGTCCATCTGATGCACTGATGACGATTGTGGCCCCATTTGGGGCCGCTTCTTCGGCTCCATCTGACGCACCGATGACTTCTTTCTCTCCATTTCGGGGCGCTTCTTCGGCTCATTCGTCGGCTCGTCAGTCATCTCCTCCTTCGGATGCTCGAAGATCTGACCTTCTAACAGCATTGACGCTGAGGCGGCAGAGGACTTCATAGAGTGGAGAATCTCTCGCAGAGGTCCCACTCTCCTTCCCATCTCCTCATAGGAAGACAGAGCTATCTCTATTAGTGACTGTATGCCCTGAAGGGCACCCTCCAATCGGCCCATTGCAGTTGCAGTCGACTGGGCAGCCTTTCTCGAGGAAGTGGAGGCAGGTTGGTTGGGAGTCGTCTTCATTTCCGGCCTCTGCCGTCGTGGAGGATGGGCCCCTGAGGTTGACGAAGCAAGGAGATATGCCTCTCCGGCCATGGGGCTGATTACGTCGACGAGTTCCTCCCCTATTTGAAGATTGTGGAACACTCCCGTCCAATAGTCGGCCATGCGGTGCTTCTTCTGTGCACCTTTCTTCACCTCTGTAATGAGGGCCCCACTTCCTGGCCATCTTTTCGCCCGTGGGCTGCTAGGGCCCATGACAGGATGGAAGATTGTCGTGTGCTCAAAAAACCAAATCTGCAAATTAAACAGTTGAAAACATTATAACAATGCGCGGTTGCCTTAGTCGACTATAAGTTCAACACGAATTGAACTATGGTCGTGTCTTAAAAAACACGACTATATACCTAGTCGTGTTTCATTATACACGACTATAAATATAGTCGTGTTCTATGATACATGACTATATATATAGTGGTATTGTATAAGACTTTTTCCCGATCGAAGACTATGAATGCTACATACCTGAAGGACATATGCGGCGCCATTTAGGCATCCACCGCCCAGGCACTCTCCTTGCGATCTCGCTCCCACTAGGCGGCTGGTATGGGTTATACCAGAAACCAACATCTTATGTATAGCCCCAGCCCAATTGTATGACCTCAATCTTGGGAGGTCGTCAATGTAACGGTACAAAGAGGGATGAACCGCTCTAGTGCTGTGTGGAAACAACACCGTGGAGAAGAGGAGGCAGATGATCATCCTCGCAATGTCCTCCTCTTCCATCTTCAGTTCGCCCGCGCTAAGCTTGTCTATCATTTCCTCAATGTGTGGAATGTCTGCTCTCCTCGCGGCGAAGTACTTTCTGAAGAATTGACCTTCCAGTCGGCGTGTCAAAGAGGGGAGGACCTCAACTCTGTCGCCCTTTGCGGGCAATCCGGTGATAAGGGCAACATCTTCCTCTGTGAAATGTAGCGTCCTACCCTTGATATTGAAGACCTTCGCCGACTCATCCCAGTACCTGACCAAATGGTCGAGGAGGTTCCGAGATACAACAACGTCCTCACCTTCAAAAATGACAGCGAAACCAGCCTCGTTCATCAGCTGGGCACATCTTTGGTGACGCTGTAGGAGGGCCGCACACTTTTTCATCGCCCCCGGTTGACAACACGTCTTCAGCGCCGGTCGCGCATTATATGTTCTCTTCACTGGTCGGTCCATCGGAGCCTTCCTTTTCCTGCCCCTCTGATTTCGCTGCCGAGGTGCGAAGACAAAATCATGATCCTCCTCCTCTTCCGGTGGTATTTCCTCCATAGACTCATCTCTTTTTTTATCCATCTGCAAGGAGTGAGGTATAGTGGTCAGTACAAAAGTGTCCTGAGTGCAACACGAAAATATAAAAGTCGTGTCGTCGCGGACACGACTAAATACACAGTCGTGTCTACTCTAGACACGACTTTATAGTTCATAGTAAAAATTAAAAATTCAAATGTCCGACCTTATGAAACTAAAATCAGGTAGGATAGTTGTAACTTACCGTAGTTTAGTCGTCTGTATGTCTGTATTTCCTCGCAGGTGCCTTCACAGTCTTCCTCGCCGTGCACCGAAGCTCAATCCGGTCAATCCGCCTGTTGCATGCAGGCGGAGGGAGCCGCGGGGGTCTTCTCAAGGTTGAAGATCAGAAATCTCGACGGATGCGCTTCAAATCGCCGCCTTTGTCCACTCTCCCTCAGTCGTGTCGTCGAAATCCAGCAGGGGGGCAGCTCGATATCGAGATGGGGGACGCGAATAGGCTCGAACTCGTCCGTGTATTCCGCCGGTTGAATCGCCGCTCCAACTCGCCGGTCGCCGGTGCCGTCGCCGATGGGAATCGTCGGAGAACTTCACACTCGAGGCGTGTTGTACACAACACGCCTCTTCGCACAGTGTTAACACGAAAAAATAGAAGAAAGGGCATTTTCGGTACATCAAGTCCAGATTCCGGGTCATATGAGATTTCACGGGAAAAACCTGGTAATATGGGAATATGAGATTTTGCGCCAGGTAATATGGAAAAAACTCAGTGTGGTTAGGCCTGGTGGTGTCAGACGTCGTCCTGCATGTGCTTCCCAAAGCCCCATTGGGTCCCATAGAGTTCTGCATATAAATCTCCAAAGACTTTGAGCTCTTTACATATGACCTGGCGCCAATTTTGGATTTCTCATATTACTCGAAATCTTTGTCTTTCTTCCATATGACCCGGAAAGTACCCAAAATACCCTTAGATTTAGGTATAAACACCACACTTTGCCTTTTTCTATATTACCCGGAATCTGAGGAACAGGTACCCGGAGAAGCTCGCGTTCAGTCGGAGAAGAAAGCGTTCCGTCCGGCATTCTCCCCCCATATCATCACCGGCGCCGGTGCCGTCCAAATCGGAAAAGTAATCTTCGCGCCAAAAGGCAGAAAAACGAGCGGGATGAAGAGATTTTGATACAATAATAGCGGGAAGCCCGCCCAACTACAAAAATTAAGATCTACATGTAAAAAACACATATAAAGGTCACCCATTGGTGCTCGATCGCTCCTGAACATGAAAGAAAATGATAAAAAATGGGCAAAAACGTAAAATACTCGCCGACGAGCGATAATTCAATTTATATATCTTTCTGTGATCTTAATTAGGTGAAAGAGGAGGAAAAATGAGGAAGAACGCAAAAAAAATGGGCAAAATGGATGAAAAATGAGAGAGTTATTGCATTTTGAAGATTGTCATTTTATCGTGTAGGATATACACGACTTGAGATTTATCGTGTCTTTCACTTTGCTTTAGTGTATGTGTTTTTTAAAGAAAAAATGGAAGCTTTCTAGCAAAGAGTTTCCATTTTCTTCTTTCTTCTTATTTTTTGTTACTCTTTTATCATAATATATCTTCATGAGGTGGAAGAGGAGGAAAAATAAGGAAGAACGAAAAAAAAAATAGGCAAAAACGGATAAAAAATGAGTGACTTATGACATTTTGAAAATTCTAGAAAAAACGTATTTTGAAAGATACGACTTGCAGTATAGTCGTGTCATCGCGTCCACGACTATACTGCAAGTCGTGTATTCCAAAACACGTTTTTATTAAAGTTTTCAAAATGTCATAACTCACTCATTTTTTATCCGTTTTTGCCCATTTTTTTTTCGTTCTTCCTTATTTTTCCTCCTCTTCCACCTCATGAAGATATATTAGGATGAAAGAAGAAGAAAAAATAGGAAGAAAGAAAAAAATGGAAGCTTTCTAGTAAAGAGCTTCCATTTTCTTCTTTCTTCTTATTTTTTGTTACTCTTTTCTCATAATATATCTTTATGAAGTGGAACAGGAGGAAAAATAAGGAAGAATGAAATAAAAATGGGCAAAAACGGATAAAAAATGAGGGAGTTATGACATTTTGAAATTTTTAGTAAAACGTGTATTGGAATACACGACTTGCAGTATAGTCGTGCACGCGATGACATGACTATACTGCAAGTCGTGTCTTTTAAAACACGTTTTAACTAAAATTTTCAAAATGTCATAACTCGCTCATTTTTTATCCGTTTTTTCCCATTTTTTTTCGTTCTTCCTTATTTTTCCTTCTCTTCCACCCCATGAAGATATACTAGATGAAAGAAGAAGAAAAAATAAGAGAAAAAAAATAGAAGCTTTTCGGCGAAGAGCTTCCACTTTCTTCTTCTTCTTATTTTTTCTTATTCTTTTATCGAATATATCTTCATGAGGTGGAAGAGGAGGAAAAATAAGGAAGAACGCAAAAAAAAAGGGCAAAAATGGATAAAAAATGAGCGAGTTATGACATTTTAAACATTCCTATTTTATCATGTCATACAAAACACGACTCAGTTCAAGTCGTGTCTTTGGATATTTTTCGTGTTTTCGACGACACGATAAAATAGAAATTTTCAAAATGTGATAACTCCCTCATTTTTCATCCATTTTTGCCCATTTTTTTGTGTTCTTCTTTATTTTTCCTCCTCTTCCCCTTCATTAGGATCATAGAAAGATATATAAATTAAACTTGTTACTCGCCGAAGAGTATTTCACGTTTTTGTACATTTTTATCCTTTTATTTCATGTCCAGGAGCGGTCCAACACCAATGGGTGATCTTTATATGTGTTTTTTTACATGTAGATCTTAATTTTTGTAGTTGGGAGGGCTTCCCCGCTATTTTTATATCAAAATCCCTTCATCCCGCTCGTTTTCTCGCTTTTTGGCGTGAAGATTACCTTTCCCGATTTGGACGGCGCCAGCGCCGGCGATGATATGGGCGGAGATGCCGGACGGAATGCCTTCTTCTCCGACTGAACACGAGTTTCTCCGGGTACCTCCTTAGATTCCGGGTAATATGGAAAAACAAAGAGTGTGGGTGTTTATACCTAAACTTAAGGGTATTTTGGGTACTTTTCGTGTCGATTCCGGGTCATATGGAATTTCACTGGAAAAACCAGGCAATATGGGAAACAAAAGTTGGCGCCAAGTAATATGGAAAAAACTCAAAGACTTTGGTTTTCTGTTGCACGGAGTCTTCACATGACTCCACTGGCTCTTCTCTAATTGTGCATTTTTTTGCAGCTCTCCTCTTATCTTCCACTAGTTTCTGCAACACCACTAGCTCAAATGGCCGAGTCCTCAGCTTCCTATATACACATGGTAAATACACATATATACAAGCACTACAGTTTGAAAGTTGGCCTTAAGAGGCTGTTCTCTAAACTAGTGTTGGTTTCTTCTTGTTTGAAAGGTCCAACATCTATTTGAAGAGTGCCTGCTCTTATGACCAAGGAACAGTGCATCGAAGCTCTCTCTCCAAGCATGCTAATTACATCTACCAGTCATCACTTCTGTTGGTACATCCTCCTTTTCTAGAGCTTTCCATAGATATCATACAGTGGAGACTAGTCTAGTGCTAATTGAGTGGTGTTGCTCTGCAGTGTGGCAAGAGCTGGAGAAGGAGAACAGAGAGTTTTTCGAAGCTTACAAGCTTCACAGGGAGGTGCAAAGTTTGAGGAGACAAGGAAAGGGGCATTGAAGATGAGCCCTGGATCTGAGAGCTAGAATCTGAAAGTGACACAAGATTTACGTACATTTACCAATGGGGTTTGCGGGTTCCAAGGTCTGACAAACATTGTTTGGAGACAAAATATCAATTAGCATGTACGAGATTCTGTGTGTTGTACTTCTGTGATGTAGTAGTATGAGTTCCTACTGTTGTACATAAAAAAAAGTGAGTTCCCCATGTCCACTCTTATGTTGTACTGTGGCATTGCATTTGCTCTTCTGGCGGCTGGAGGCTGGAGCATGGAATGTTGTATATATCGATATCGGCTTTCAACAGGTAAAAGGGTTTCAGTTCGATATATCGGTGTTTTAAAAAAAAAATAGTTATTTCAAAAAAAATTAACTTTCTGGTTTGTTTCCCATCCTATGCCAAGTAGAAAGATACGGGTTTAAAATGCAAACACATATTTTGAATTATATACGTATTTTTAGTGCATATTTTAAAATTTATGCTTGTCTAAATGAGTATCACTCATTTTAAAAGTTATATTATGAAAATATATGGTAAATACTAGTTTTAGATCACCGATATTTTTTTTACACAATATCTCCAAAATATTTTATCTCTTTGGTCGACCGATATTTTACCGATATCCGATACGACATTCCTTGGGCTGGAGCAATGCCCCGGTGCTTTTGGGTATTCTTTATTCTAGGCGTTGGTCTAATTAGGAAAATGAGGTAATTTGTGTATCTTAATTCGTCTCATTTTAGATAAAAATGTGTGATGTTGACGCCTGTAGTACTACTGCTATCTGGTTTATTGCTCTCCTTTTCATCTCTTCTCTACAGTTTTTTTTTTGCCAAAAGAAAATAAGGCTTGGAAATCAATATTGGTGGATCGTATAGGAAATCCTGTAAAGGCGATTGTAAGGGCAGAGCAAATTTCTCCTAGTAGCAGAGAGAAGTACAATTTGCTTTTAACAGAATTTAGGAAAGATAAGTGTGTTTGGTTGGGTTTTGGGAAGCAAAATTCAATTTAGGCAGATTCTACAATTATGTGAACTAACAGGGACAATATTGGGATTTTTCACGCATTTTCTCCTTGAAAATGCGTGAAAAGTGGCTAGCACAGCTTTTTAGCGGAAATATCCTGCCGATGAGATTTTCCAGAAAGTGGCATATGAGGGAATATTCTCTATTTTTTTACTTTCTAGACGGCTTCACTACACAACCTAGCTTTTCACCCAAAATCTTGAAGTATTGCAACCAAATAGACTTCTTTTTCCCGAATAGGACATCTCTTGGGTTTTCCTAAGAACCAAGCAAAAGTGGCAACCAAACGGACCCAAGGGTCCGGTGACCACAACGAACTAGTTGCCAGAGCGGGCTCTGTGGAATTTTAATAGTGTTTATTCATTGCTAGGGTGCTAGCCTTAAGCACTCTTCGTCTTCTCTACAAATAATTGGATAGAGAAAAAAAACAAGTTTCTGCCTGGTTGGGGTACAAAATGGTTCTATAAATGCTAGATATCTAGCTCATACATAACCAGCGTCCACCGTCTTTTTCGTGTGTCAAATTGCATTAAGGGGATATATTTTGAGTCTGGTTTACATAGAGATCGTTCTCGTGTAACTTGCATGAGTTAAACCATCTTTATTCATTTGATCAAGATCTGACAATGGGTGTCAAAATCACTCGTAGGTAAGTGTGAATATCACTGTCATCAAATCCGAGTAATCTTGAGCCGCCAAATCTTGATTTGATGGCTTAAGATTACTCGAGATCTGACATCTGACAGCTCAAGATTACTCAGGCCCATGCAAGCTATTTGAGAACGATCTCAGTTAAAATTTTCTCATATATTTTCATCCAGAAAGGGGTGAAGCAGTGTAAAATATCAGAAGCAAAAGTTCAAAGTGTTACAACCGACATAAACAGGAAAAGATCTCTAGATTCTGTACTTAGAATGGGGAAAATAGATTTCAGTGCTACGGGCACCAGAAGGAACTAAACAATGAGCACAATGAGGAAAGACTAATAATAAGCCAACCCTTTTAGAGTTTAGACCATGACAAGCAAAGGCCATTTTCTCCCACATACTCACCAAGTACTCCCTCTGTGCTATACAAATTATCTGGATTGGAAATAGAAATGAACTAATTAAGCCGATTCCCTTTGACATCCTCACCAAATAGTAGTCTGCATGGACCTAAGCCTTGTTATTTCCTTTTGCAAAGTGGTAAGAAAACACAATCGGTAGGCATGCAAGGCAAAACTACTGGAATCCGGAGCACTAGAATAAAACCCACTATGCTCGACAGTGATATTTTATTTTAATTCAAAACCAACACTATCTAAACCATATCTGAATATGTTAAGCTTCAAGAGCACAAACATTTTACAAGCTTTAGACAAGACTAGGTGGCCCACTGCTGAGAGCAACCAAACTACATTCATCTTGAAGACTAAAATGAGTAGCAGTTTATTATAACTTGCTGACAAGCAGTCTACAACTTATGCATTAACTTTTGGCGCCCATCCCGCGATCACATGTTCCTTGGCTACCTGGGTCTTTGCGAATGACTCCCGAGAAAAGAGCAGCTGGGAAGTAGAATAAATCAAACCATCAATGAGTTAATGTGTATGTTTGGGTGATGTGAGCCCAGTAATCGCTTATAATCTCAATGTCTAAAATTTGCATAAGGTAGGCATTTCACGTTTTTTTTCTCTTTCTTTTTCCCACCAGTAGGCTAAAGTTTATAAACCTCACGCAGCAAAGATAGAGGTATTGAAGCCACACACAAAGAAATAGTAGTCTGGTATTATATTCAAAAGCCATGCCTTAAAAACTTTGTGACTCCACAAAGTAAACTATAAAACACCAACTACCACATTGACTAAAAACTCTGAAGGTTGTGGACGGTTTTACCTGTATAAACGATATAAGTTACTATACAAAGATGTATTAGAGCACTTAGCAGGTAGAAAGAATGTCTGCATTTTATTTTAAAACGTGGTAAGTGCTTTTAAGAACATTGAATCATGCAAACTGTAAAGTCCATTTGCAGGGATGCTATCCTACAATCCAATATATAAAAGGATGTCTTGCATGAGGCATTATGTGTCATCTGAGGTACATGCACAAGTCCATAGGACATATGAGTGTGTGGCGTTGAAGAAATCCAAGCTCCATATATAACATTAGACCAAATCTAGATATTACGCTAGGTAATACAGAAGTAATAGAATTGAATATATCAAGAAAACTACTTCAGAACTAAAGAGATACCTCCATGTAGTTATCAACGTGAGTCAAATCCTTTGGAACACTCCAGCTTTTAAAATGGCCAAGGGCAACTTCCAGGTGGTACAGCTTAGGAGCCAAGCTAAAATCAGCGGCAGTGATTTTCTCACCAGCAATGTATGGACCCTAACATTGTTTTATCAAATAATCAAGGTCAAACTTTTTGTGAACCAAAACTTCGGTACCAATTATATTTACATCAAGGGAAGGTTTTCTAGTAGGGCCGACATAATGAGTAATTGTTTACAATGTAAGATAACCAGTGTTTCCCAAAAGCTCAACCTATTAGGAAATAGAAATCTTTATATATTTATTGTATATTCTCACATTCCCCCTCACGTGCAAGCATCTACCAAGCATGGCACGTGAGAAACATAATTGGGGTACAAACTCCTGCAGTGAGACTAGAACCCGAGACCTTCCATAACCTGGAACTCTAATTCTGAATAAAGATTTTTGTTTTCTAACAGCTCAAACTTTTGGGAAACATTGGTTATCTTATATGGTATCAAAGCTCCAGGTTATGGAAGGTCCTAGGTTCTAGTCTCGCTGGAAGAGTTTGTACAAGGAAAAAATTTAAGATATTTACAGAATATTTTAAATTATCAATAAGGATTTTGGTGTTAATCATAGACTTTGGCGTCAATCAAGGACTTTTGGTGTCAATCAAAGACTTTTGTGTCAATCAAGAAATTTGGTGAGTTGACCTTAAATCATTCAGAATCAATTCAAATATTTATCTGGCGACATTACTCCATGTATCCCTCCTCAAGGTCAACGAGAGAGTTTCCGAAGATTGAGCTTGCTTCGAAGTGGGAGAAAAAGTGGATCTATTGAGCGGCATAAAGTTCGCTTAACGGCCAAAGGTTACAACCAAGTACCTTGGTTTGATTTTGAAGACATATTCGACCCTGTTGTTAAGGCTGGAACGATGAGCCTTATTCTTTCCCTTTCGTCTCTTTCAACTAGCCTCTTCAATAACTTGACATGAAGAATGCCGTCCTCCATGGAGACTATAAGGAGGAGGTCTATCTCCAACAACCTCTTGGCTTCATCGATGCCGCTCGTCCCATCCATGTTTGCAAACTCCACACGGCGTTGTATGGTCTCAAACAGGCCCCTCGGGCATCGTAGGGCTGCACCAAAAACCCGAACTCGACCCAACCCGGATAGAACCGACCCGACATTGATCCGGGTCGGGTCGGGTTTGGCTTTAAAATACCCAAGAACCGAGATACCCGAGATATACCATTTAAATCCCCTATCTCGGGTCGGGTCGGGTCCTATCTCGGGTAGGGTCGGGTACCCAAGATGCAGCCCTAATCGTACACCAAGTTTACTAGCTACCTTCCTCGTCTTGGGTTTCGAGGAAGTGATGATGCACTTATTCAACGCCTCATCGTCTTCTTTCCCAACAGTTTGATATGAAGGACTTTGGCCCTGCTCATTTCTTCTTAGGCATGCAAGTCCATCTTCTTTGATGTTTTCTCAAACTCAATATGCCATTCAGCTCTTGGACAAGTTTGATTTGGTTAGTGTTCTGTCACGCCCCGAAATCCCATACCTCGATCGGAGTGCGGAAGCCAATCAATGAGATACAATTCGAGGTAGAGATCCCGGGCACGCGACCGAACAGTCGATTTACCAACCGATTACAATCATCTCAAAAGGACGTGTAACCGATTATGCCCGTAATCAGTGTAATACAATAATAGACATCAATGAATACTATAAAATGAATTTACTTAATAATAATCCATTTAAGAAAGTCAAATAATAAACCTAAAAGTTTATGGCACACAATTGCCAAAAATGTCATAAGCATCAATAAAAGCAAAATAAATAACTAATAATCTTTAAACTCTTCTCGGCGCCTGCAATCCGCCATTCCACTACTGCACTTCCTTATCTCAATTTCCAACTGCGCTTGCATCAGAGGATGCATGAGTATTTTATAGAAACACTCAGTAGGATGTAAAAACCCACTGAATTAAAACAAGCAGTATGAAGAGAATAAGAATAACAAAGGTCATAGACATTCCACAACATCTGGACTTAACTGAGGTCTATACACCTGCAGGGTTAGTCAACAACAATTCCAACTCACAAGTATAGGAAAAACATCAATAAGGGCTCCGAACAAACATATGTGTAAGGAGAGAATATCAATCATATCAAAAGGCTCCATACATCTAAAGTGAAAGGAGTTACAATTTCTGCTCGCTGAACCGGTCGCTCGCAAGTGACAAAATAATATACCAGAACCACCCTAGGGGTTCTCTTGTGGAACCCTGCCATGCGTCTAGGATGCTGGCCCCACCAGTGCTTACGGACACGATGGGCGGAGACTGAGGACCTTCCGTAATGTCCACAATCTAACGTACGTATAGTGCCTCCCTTCGGACAGTATGGAATCGCAATTTCATAAATATAAGTGACCTCGCAAGATCTAGCATTGACATAATTTGAGCATACTATGAAACCACCATGGGGAGAGTCTCGCAAGGTCTCCAGTGGAAGAAACAATCATGTAATCAATATGAACAATATCTCAAAGGAATAGAGGTCACAACACTCTAAGATCATAAGGTATCTCTTACCAGAATAGACTCTCTCAAGGAGTATGGATAGAAGCATCAAAGTCTTTGGTCAACACATAACTCACTCATTGGAGTAGCATAGAATAACAAGACAACTAACACAAGGAGTGACATACAATCAATACATACCTTTCATGCTCAGCTTTAGATAGGAATTCCTCATCCGCATTAGAGTTTATATTACCAATATCAGAGATAATAAATCAGAGAATCTTAGATGATTTGAATTCCATGTAGAATATCAAACCGACATCAACGCTTTTTAAAATAGATAGTTATGAATCACTTGTTCAAAGGATTATCCCTCATAATTGAATTACATCTAACCCAATTCTTACTGTGATATACCATAAGTATATAGTCTAATTACTGTTATTAACATATTAATCGTTATCATATCATATTACATGATGTTATTTGTATACTTAGTATTTTCTCTCAAATTCTGCTCACTGTCTCCTGCACAACAGTCCTCTTCCGACGGCTACTGTGCTCTATATAGTAAGACTTAACCTCTGAAATTTTTATTGATAATACCTTTGTGAGTCTAGTTTCTAACCCCACTGATTTTATATTTTTTCGATTTTATTTGAATTAGTTATGAATTATTTACTACCGACTGTCAGTACAGAAAACAGTTCTGGCCGAGATTAAGACTCTTAATTAAACTTGATTAACTTACTTGATAACACATTATAAATAATAATACATCATTAACAGACCATATACTCCCCTCCTAGACCAATTACAGAACCTAGGATTATCTGGAATTACTAAAGTTCACTCCTTTCTTGTGTTCTTATATATATAACATAGTTTGTAAACATTAATACACCCCAAACGAGACAATTAATGTAAGACACACCTTAAAGTCACAAATTCAATATGGATCATCAACAACCAAACAATATCAGAACTTCTACTCTCTGGAAAATTAATAAAGCATTAGACTTTAGATGCGAATTCCAATCTAGAAGTGACACATGAATGCACATATGATTTGTGATGCACTACGCATAGAATTAAAGACATAACTCATTCATCTCGCAAGAATCCAAACAATGACTAAGGTGTTGAATAAAAATACTTGTCAAAAGCAGATATAATCAAAGAGAGAAGAGGGAAAAACCATCCTACTTAATCCTCCAAAGATCTCGCCTTTCTACGCGTTACTCGTCTCTTCCGCTCCTTCCAAAGCTCCCGCTCCAAGCTCTCGCAAACTCCCACAAGAACAAGCCTCCAAGGAGATGGGTGAACGTGGGAAGGAGAAGGGAAAAGTCTCTGGACGTTCTAGGGTTAGCACAAGCCAATTCTCTAGTGTTTATATAGAGTTCGGGGAGAATCCATTCTCAAACTAATCTTCTAAATTATGGACACTTTCAACCAATGGGAAGGCTTCACAATCCTCCTAGAGACGTGCAAAACAAGTTCAATTGGGATTTAGTATCTTTCCCAAGCAAATCCACCCCAAAAATAAGCTTGAAAACACAAAACCACAACTGGCGATCAATCGGCTATACGGCGATCAATCGTCGTATGCGTTGATTTACACTACCGCATTTCAGCCGATCGATCGCCATTACTGCCGATCGATCGCTTTACGTGAAACAAAACATTCGCAAATCACAGTAACTACGATCGATCGTTTTGATACGGCGTCGATCGGTTCAAGCTTGCCGATCGATCGGCTCTTATGGCGATCAATCGCTGTCACGTTTAATCAAAATTCAATTTCTCATATCTTTTTACTCCGAACTCCAAATCGCACATAATAGGTGGCGTTGGAAAGCTCTTCTCACCAACTTTAATTTCCACAAGGGAAAACACGACCAAATCAAACATTAAGAGGGTCAAATTTGGGTTTTAAATACTTACTAATTTTCTGGGTGTTACATGTTCAACCTGCTAAAAGCCCACTTGCTGCTCGGACTCAATTATCAGCCCATGGCTCAGCTCTGCTCTCTTACCCATCTTTATATCGTCAGATGGTGGGCTCTCTCCAATACCTTACTATGAGTCGTCCTGACTTATCCTTTGCTGTCAGCCATGTATGACAGTTCATGCAAAAGCCTTGTGTTGTTCATCTTGAGGCTGTCAAAAGGATTTTTCGTTATGTCAAAGGGGCACTCTCTTATGGCCTTCTCTTCCGTCAAACCCATGATCTTTCTCTTCGTGCATTTTCATGCAAATTGGGTTGGTTGTCCTAACAATCATCGCTCCACCACGAGTTATGTTGTTTATCTTGGCCCTAGCATTCCCTCTTGGAGTGCCAAAAGCAGCCCATAGTTTCTCAATCAAGTTCTGAAGCAAAGTACCGCGCTTTGGCAGCCACTACTACTGATGTTTTGTGGTTCATTCACCTTTTTCGGCATCTACAAGTTCCTCTATTAGGAGCTCCTACACTCTATTGTAATAATGTCATTGCCATAGATATGTCTCGAAATCCTGTGTTCCATAGCACGACTAAACTTATTGACATTGATGTCCACTTTATTGCGAGCATGTTGTTAATGGGATGCTACAACTTACTCACATTCCTGAAGCTGAACAACTTCTTGATATCTTCACCAAATCTCTCCTTAGCCCACGTTTTCTCCAACTTCGAAGCAAGCTCAATAACTCACAAAAGTCACAAAAGTCCTTGATACAAGGAGTAATGCCACCAGACAAACAAATCAATTCATCTGAATGATTTAAGAATAACTCACAAAAGTCCTTGATTGACACTAAAATCTTTGATTGACACCAAAGTCCTTGATTGACACAAAAAGTCCTTGATTGACACCAAAGTCCTTGATTGATAATTTCGAATATTTTGTAAATATCTTAAATTTTCTTCCTTGTACAAACTCCAACGAGACTAGAACCCAGGACCTTCCATATCCTAGAGCTCTGATACCATGTAAGATAACAAAGTTTCCCAAAAGCTCGAGCTGTTAGGAAACAAAAATCTTTATTCATTTATTGTATATTCTAACATCCCCCCTAACGTGCAAGCGTCCACAAACTGCGGCACATGGAACATAATTAGGGTACAAACTCCTCTAGAGAGACTAGAACCCAGGACCTTCCATAACCTGGAGCTCTAATACCATGTACGATAAACAAGTTTCCCAAAAGCTCGAGCTGTTAGGAAACGGAAATCTTTATTCATTTATTGTATATTCTAACATACAAAACAAAGAGTTATATTGCCTTCAAGTGCGGAATAGACAGCTTATAAATGAAGATGATGTGCTATTCACCATCATAGTGTGGACTTGTGTTTGGACAACGTTGCAAGGTGCAGTGTATGGCAATTATTCCATTTATATGGACAAAATGTTTGCCAAAACTAGAAACATTCTGCAGATATTCCTCCTTTCCTTCCTTTTTCCTTTTTCCACCAAAATGCATTAAAAGAAACATGCCTAGCGCTGACCGAAACAAAACCATCAAATCCTAATAGATTCTTGCACAACATTGTCTATCAGATAACCAATTTTTCTAAAAGCTTGAGTTGTTAGGAAACAAAAATCAAAATTACTATTTTATATTCAAACAACCCCTCACATGTAAGCGTCCACCTAAGTGTGGCACGAGGAAGAGAATCGTATAAATGCCTCCAACAAGACTTGAACCCAAAACCTCCTAGAACCTGGAGCCTAATATCATAAGAGTTTCCCAAAAGCTCGAGCTGTTGGGAAACAGAAATGTTATTTATTTATTTCATATTCCAACACTGACTCCTCCCATGACATCGTACGCATCAGAACTGCAAACATTAAATTTTATAGAAAACTAAAATGAACAAAACGCTCACTTTTGCTTTGAGATGCTCATCAAAGGCCTTCAATTCTTCCAGCAAAGCCTGCTCTGATCCATCAGCTGGGTCTTTGCTTTTAAGAAATTTGACAAAAGAAGAGAAAATCTTTGAGCCTCTGCAAGCACCAGTATATAAATCAATTAGTGCCAAGATGTTTATAAATAATGAAAATATGAAGAAGAAAAAAAAACTGCTGATCCGAAGGCTTATTTGAATTTATGTGTCGATTGGCACCTCATTGGTGAGCCTATTGAAAAGAACATTTGTGGTGAATTAATTTGACAAATTCAGGAGAAATGGTTCTTTGTTTGGCAAGACACATTTTCATTCAACAGGGTGGGAGTGATAGGGGCAGCCGTGTCCAAAAAATATCTACCACCATACACCCCCAGAGAACCTCTTGTAATGGTGAACTGACCTGGGAAATGGTGAATTGACCTCAAATGGTCCAGAAATGCTGGGAAATGACATTTGTGGGAAATATCAATTTCTAGCATGGAATTCCATATCGACGATATATCGCCGATATATCGATATCGGGGCCCACCCGATAAAACGAGATGGATAAATATCGATTTTTGTTTTTTTTAAATATCGCCGATATATATCGCTATTTTATAATAAAATAATATTTTCGGAAAAAAAAATTCGAATTTTTTTTTTTTTTTAAAAAGGGGAAAAAAGTAACTTTCCCACTTGTTTCCCATCCTAATATGCATATTTTAAAATCTATGCTTTTTCTAAATTAGTATAACTCATTTTAGAAGCTAGATTATGAAATTATATGGTAAAAACTAGTTTTTAACTACCGATATTTTTTTACAAATATCTCCGATATTTTGTCTCTTAAGCCGACCGATACGATACCGATATCCGATACGGAATTCCATGATTTCTAGTCAAATAAAGCCATCCAAACATCATTGTCCGGAAATGGGCCAAAAATGGGTTGTCAATCGATGCCTTATTCATATGATTTCCATTTCCAATATGCCAAGGAAAACAATACTGATATGTAGAACAATAAGTATGTACTTGAAAACAGAATAGAACAAAATTTTTCTAGACATATATATAAAATTCCATCTTGAAAATGGACATTTCTTTCTTTGTTGGTTTATAATCATCTAGTATGTATTCTTTAGACTTCTAACATCACCATGTATGACTGCATTTAATATTGGTCGAAACAAAAATATTTCTCCTATGCAACTACACATGCTTAGTTGCTGATCATGAACTTTAAATTTGCAACTTCTGCTGCAATACCATTATATAATAATTTAGTTAGTGAATTTTATTATCATAAACCTTGGTGAGTCCTTTTTCCACTACATAATTGTGTTAGTAGATACAAGGCCATTACTAGTGTACATTCACACGTAGATGGATATTTTTTTCTATTGGTTAATAACCAGTTTAGTATCTATTGCTTTAGACTTCTAACATTGTTGTGTACGACAGTGCATTACTTATCGTCTGAAACAAAAAAAACTTTCTCCTATGCATCTGCACATGCTTAGTTGTTGATCATGAACATTATCTTTACTACTTCTGCTGCAACATCATTATATAATAATTTAATTAGCGAAATTTAGTAGCGTGATGAACCTTGGTGAGCCCTTTTTCAAATAATCTCACTAGATTCAATCT
This sequence comes from Houttuynia cordata, assembly GCA_039654745.1. Taxonomy (NCBI): domain Eukaryota; kingdom Viridiplantae; phylum Streptophyta; class Magnoliopsida; order Piperales; family Saururaceae; genus Houttuynia; species Houttuynia cordata. Next base: position 28,853,448 of record CM077507.1, on the reverse strand, counting down.
TTTAGTCCATTATTAGTGTACATTTGCAACTAGATAGTGAATATTGAATTTTATAAAAAATTAAGACAACTGAAACAGTATCATCCACGAAAGAAGTGCAGGAAAATGATTAAATTGGTAGGAAAAAGACAACCCACATAGCATTTGCCATTAGAATAACAAAACTGAATGAAAGAAATGCCTACGCTGAAGCACATTCCGGAGGGGTAACATTAGAATAACAAAACTGAATGAAAGAAATGCCTACGCTGAAGCACATTCCGGAGGGGTAACGAAAGATGGTTCAGGGTGCTTCTCCTCAATGAGCTGAGTGATGACATCGGAATCCGGCAACCATTTATCGCCGAATTTAGCCACGGGCACCTTCCCTTCAGGGCTAATCTCCAAAAACCTGACAACCCACAAAACCATGACCACAAATTCAAACCTCTCATCCAAACCACCCAAAAAGGCATACAAACAAGCCCATCCCTAAGCAATTACCACTGAGGCTTGTTGCTGACATCAATCAGCTTCATCTCATAGGGGACCTTCTTCTCCTCCAGCGTTATGAGAACCCTTTGGCAAAATGGGCCTAATCAAATCCACAAGAACAACAATGAAGTTGATTTCATCCAAGAACAAGAGGCGGAGAAGCGCGAGAAACGTACAGTCGCCGAGGACGTCGGGGGCTCCGGCGGAAGCCTTGACGCAGACCTGAATGGGCTCCATCTCCGGCGAAGATTGGTCGGAAAAATCCGCAAGCAACGGTTCGGAGATTTGAGTTACGACGCCAGCTGAGGCTCAGGCACTCGAATGAGCACATGATATAAATAGGTAGAATGTTGTTGCGAAAGAGTAGCAAGAGATGAGCTTAGTGTGAGACGCTGGGGACAATGTGGACGATTCTAGTGCACGTGCCCATAAATGGAGGCAACACGTGAGCAACTTGATTTTTTTATAAGGTTACACCTAGGGGTGTTCACGGACATGAACAATGATCAGTCCGTGTCCGTCCGTAGTCATGAGGGGTATTGTCCAGTCCGCCCGAGTCCGAAGTTGTCCGTTAAAAAATTGTCTGTGCCTGTCCGTAGTTGTCCGTGGACGTCCATGGACAATAAGCTAAGAGGAATTCATATACGATTATCTAGGAGGAATTAACACACTCAGATCAAATGCTAAAATCCATTTCCAGTGAAATAAACTTTAATAGATAATTCAGCATAGATTTTATATAAAAAAAGTAGCTTACAAATGATGGAATTGGAAAGAAAAATATCTCATTTGGTTCGTAACATTTTCTTTTTTTGCCTTTGCCCCTTTGTTCATTTCAGTTCAACCTTGTCTGGGCTGGGTGGCATCATTTATGCAATAATTCACTAGATAAATCACAACAAATATGTAACAGATTGGCATCTCCAGACACAATTTCGTATACAAAGGATCAAAATTCATTATTTATAGTTCAATATGTTGAATAGGTAGTTAGAAAGGGATGATAGAGAACAAATAAAAAACAAAACAAATACCAAATAGATACCACAGAGCAAATTTCAAGAAATCGAAAAAGAAAGGTGAACCGTCGAAAAGCTGAGATTTTTACCAAAATTTGGAGAAATAGATTAGAAACCAAATGAAAGAGAACTGAGATTGAGAAAGCAGATGTAGAATCGGGTGGGGGGGGCTCACCTCCTGGCGCTGCCTGTGACCGTCGGAGCTGCCGGCTGTGGCCAAAGAGAGAGAAAGAGGAGAGAGAGAAAGAACCAGAGGGAGAACATGGGTCCTCTGGTTGGGGCTATTTATCATTTTGGAAGGGAGTTTCCCTAAAAAACAAAGAGACAGAGAAGAAGAAGAGGAAGAAGAAGGAGGAGGAGGAGGCCAGAGCTTTTTTCTCGATTGTTGGGGGCATCAAGAATCATACAACCATTTTTAAGAGAAAAGCTCCAGATCAACAGCAAATGAATCGAATACCGACCCTCTTGATCTCATCAAGGTCCGCATGCAACTCCAGGGAGAAGCTCCCTCACATCCGGTGTAATACCCGGAAATTTTCAAGTTAACAAGGCGGGAAATCCTATGCAAGGTAAGCACTTAATTCCTGTAATTTAAAGAGTTGTGATTTTGGTTTAATTTGAATTAGAATTGAGTTGAAAAAAAAATTATTTTTGATAAATATCCTAAATCCGGTTTAATTGGGCGATTTTTTTGAGAAATCCTAACTAAGGAAAAATCATGATAATTAAGGGGATGATTTTGGACATGTTTGAGGTAGTTACCAATTTGAATTGGAGTTGCCACGTGGCAAAGTGCAATGGTCATCATTTAAAGGAGGTTATTGAATCGGTTTTGGTAACCAATTGATTGGATTTTTGTTCCCTACAATCTTGGAACCATAACCATCAAGAAAGGAGTAATGGGGCGTCATTTAACAAATTAGAATCATATTAATTATCTCAATCAATGGTGATTGTCAAGTAGTTTTGGTAACCCTTTTAATTGAGTTTTTCCCTCCCAAAATCATGGGGATCTTAACTAAATTAGTTTGATCATGGGCTTGCTTTGAGGAGAGGTCCTTTTTGATGGATTCTTGGCCAATGGATGGGTGTGAGATCGATGGTGAAGATTAATGAAGGAGGGAATTGATTTGGCTATATAAAAGCCACATGAGAGAGGTCGGCCTCGCTTTAGCCATCGACCTCCCTCTTTTCCTTGTCTTCAACCTTCTCCATCACTCCACCAGAGACCTCCTCCCTCTAGTCCAACCTCTTTCCCTTGGTGGTATGGCGAATTGATAGTAGGAGCACGAAGGAGAGAGTGTTTTGTACGTGGGTCAAAGCTTACGGCTTTTGTGGAAGATTTCTTCGGTTCATCAAGAGAGGTAGGATAAATTTTACCTACCATATTATATTGTTATCTTTGATTATTGATGTGTCACCGAACCATGCTTGTGTTCTAAGTTGTCTTCTTTATAGCATTCTTATGTCATTTTGATATTTAAGACTATGCTTGGGATTGAATTTCATATTTTTGATATACGGTTGATTTGATGTAAGTTAATCCTTGTGCTAAAGTCTAGATGGAGATTCTATATTGATTTCAGCATGTAATCCTCTGCTATCAAGTGTGAATTGAGATATTTAATTGCTGTCCGAAATTGTCCAGTCCATTAGTTGTGTGTCTTTACCTTACCCTAATCAATGTTACTTCATATATGTTTGCAAGTTGAATGACGAAGATGATTGATCGTTGGACTTGGCAAGTGGGAGCCATGAGTCACGACCCTTCTACTTGATGGAAAGGTTGTTCCTTTGGTGAACAATTAAGTGATTTTACAGAAAGTTTATGACTGGGATTAATAACCCTAATTGGGTGATAGAGAAGGTAAGGGTATATATATATATATGTATAAACCTAATTGAAAGGGGTTAAAATAAACCGATGTAATATGATAAAAAGGGCACTGGTGTAATTTCACAAGGACTGTAAAATTTAGGAAATGTGTAGTATCTTCTAAGATCATGAGTTAGGTTAATGTAGGTGGCATAATTAAGCAATTACACAAGAATTAGGCTCTCGGCTAGAAACTGTTCTGCACAGATAGTTGTCAGTTAAGTATTCATAATTAATTATAGGAAATTCAGAAAATGATGCCGTCTATCGTGCTGTAAAATAGACTCATAAGGCATTCCATAATAAAAATTTCAGAACGTAATACCTACTGTAGAAACCTAGGTAAGCATCCTAAGTGGACTGTTATTTCATTAACAGTGCAGGAACCTAAGTTACCCTAATCTATTTGATTGTATTATATGATTATAAGAAATTAAAAGATAAAGTATTATGATTAAGATTTGAAAAACGTGGGTAGTAATTATTCCAGAGGAGTTGGTTGGGTTTTGTAAGCTCAAATACCAAAATGAGATCGAGTCAAACTTAGAGGCTACTCCGTAATGTTATACCGTAAAGCAGCACCACAACTTTTACTAGAATCCGTACTCTCAAATTCCAGTTATCTTTCATCTAGAAATTTTTGGAGTCTGAAATCTGTATTCGGGAATTCAATCTAGGACTGAGCACAAGGAAATTATCTAGTGAAGTAAACAAACTTTCACGAGTCAAGCAAACAGATTTCAAAAGGATTACCTTTTTGGTCGTGAGACACAGTTGAGTAACCTATTGTGGTCAATAGTCCCTTTCTTCTCATTTCGTGTGATAAGCGGGTTACTCATTGAGATGTTGCTATCTCAACAGAGCTTAAGAAAAATCTTCGTTGCGCGATAAGAAACATGTCATTCTTTCCTTACAACCCGTGTCGTTGTAAGCTGTCTTCCAGTTCTTGGTAAACTGTTGACTCCACAAGGGTTATTATTGACAACTCATTGAGTGGAAATCATAGTATGCTCTAAAGCCATTGCAAGATCCTTAGTGATCTTAGATTTTACGAACCTCTGTAGTTCAGCCGATGATGGCAATGCGTGCACTTAGACTGTATGACATTACGGAAGATCTGCAGTCTCTGCCTATTCTGCCCGTAAGCACCGATAGGGCCAGCATCCCTAGACGTATGGCCGGGTTCCTCTGTAGAACCTCTAGGATGTTCTGGCATAGATGTCCATAAGGGAAATAGATTGACCTGAGAGCAGAAATTGATAACTCCTACACCCTGTATGTTTGGAGTCTATTCTGAGTATGATTTATACCCTTTTCAATGAAGTGTTCAGAGTTTGATTGATTCTTAGCACAAGTTGCTTTCATTCTGGTATATTGATTACTGCATTATTATTCCAGTTATAATTGATGTTGTCTCATATTTTATATCGACTAGAGTCCATTGTTCTATTTATATCTTGTTCAGTAGGGTTTTGGCATCCTACTGGGTATTTCTTTCGAAATACTCATGCATCCTTTGATGCAGGAATTAAGAAAGAGTGAAGTGGAGCAGGTTTGTGTTGTTGCTGATTTCCAGATGAATAAAGTTGATTGTGAAGAATTGTTCTATTTAGATGTGTTTGAACTTTTATCATGTTTGGCCTGTGTGCCTTAAATATTATGTTAATTTTTTTGAATTATTAAGCTATAATAATTTAAGTAGTAGTTCTTTCGGATTTTTAGTATTCAAGATCTTTGTTTAGTGGATATTTATTTAAGCGTTCTGGAACGGATGAGAATTATGTATGAGTATTCGGTCGCGGCCCGGGTTTTAGCCACATGACCTTAGTTGTGTGAGTGCTTCTGCGTATTATTCGAGGTTATGAAATTCGGTAAGTGCCATCCGGCCCTAGAGCTCCGCCCTACTCTGTCCTTTCCTCATGGCTCGGCTGTGATGACCGGTGGTGGTGTGCCATGTAAGGACCTGAAAATTTATTTTAATAAAGTGATTTTTCTGCTTAAGGTGAGTAATTTTGGTTTTGAGAAATCTTTGAAAATACTTGAAAAATTTAATTTTTCGTCGGGCCGATCGATCGTTTTTTTAGGGTATCGATCGCCGTGAAATACGCAATTTTCGAGGCAAAACCGTTGGGAAACCATTTATGCTAATTTTGGGTGATCTTTGGATGACATGTACACCCTTGGGCCCACGATCTAGAGGACCAAATCGTGGGGAGCCTTGTTGTTTAAAATTTCATTAATTGTAATTAATGGATTAGCCTAATTGGGAACTATTGAAAGAAGGAGATTTGAGATTAAATTGAGGGGGTTTGATTGGCACTTAATAAAGATGCTATAGCATATTCCATTCAATCAAAAAGGGCGCCAAATGGTTAATGGAGCAAATAGTGGGATGGATTATAGGAAAGGAAGTTACAATGGCTTAATGGGATATTTATCTCATTAACTAACTCCCTAATTGATGGGATTGTAACCAATTTGGTAAGGGCCAATCAGCTTTTGGGGAAGGTCTTACCAAAGATTGTCATTTCAAATTTTGATCGATGTGTCACTTGGATTGGACGCCCAATTGGAGGTGAAAACTGCCATAAGCAGTTTGGGGGATCATGGAGAAGATCTCAATCTTAACTACTAAGTGATTCAAACAAACTGAAGAAGCTGAAAATGGGGGAACACGTTGGAAGGCAAGATCTTCTTCTTGCTGGACTTCTTTTTGATCGTCGGATGGGAAAAGAATGGACGGCTGAGATGGCATGGGCCTAGAGGGGGATCATCTATTTAAATGGATTCATGAAGGGATCGGCTCTCCTTTAGCCATCGACCTTCATTTTGGTGTGTCTCCTTCATCCTTCTAAATTCTTCTAAATCAGTACTTCCTCTCCTTTTTTTTTACGTCGCATCTTGGTGTGGTGGATCGACGAGCGTAGGAGAAGGCTTGGAATAGGGTGCAATCTACGCGAAGGATTTTGCGGTTCATCGTAAGAGGTAGGATTCTTTTACCACAATATATATATATATATATCTCTGAATTCTATATAATCTTGAGTTAAGCATGCTGATCTCTGATGGTATGTCATATTTGTATTGTTGTTAATATATGTGTCTTGATGTTATGTATTTTGTTAAATGAGAATACTTCATTCGGTATGTTGCATGCTTGATTCGTTCGTCTTAATTCCTAGATAGACATCCCCATCCTTTTTATTGATTAAAGTTATCACCTTTGATGCATGTGGTTGATGTCGAACCACTGCCCAGATTTGGTTGTCCCTCTTTGATCTTTGAATCACTTCTTGTTTGGTCTATGCTTAACCGATGGCATGTGTTAATTGATATTCGGAGTGATCTTTGGTGATACTCTTTTTAAATATGCATTAAAAGCTCTAATTCGATCTCTGATATAGTAAAGTGTAGATCTTTATGTTGTGGTCCAGTATGACAGACCACTGTAGCGTCCAAGATTAGGTGTCCTATTGGTTTTATTATATGGGTATTATACTAGTATATGTAGTCAACAATCGGGTACATAATATTTGTATACCCTATGTTAATTGAATGGCTAATTCTTATGATCAAACTCGAATCACTCTCTGTGGTACTGGAAATGGTCTGACGTTATGTCAGAGCCTTTTGAGTCAAAGAGGTGTCCGGGTTTAATTAGCTTGATTAATACCTTTGGTTAAGGAAATCGGGTCAAAAGATTAGAAACCGGGTTATAAAATGTAACCTAATGGTGAGATTAAACTAATAAATCCAGAACCTTTAGGTTATGTAAAAGACATTAAGATTGTGATATTAGGGTCAGAGAGAGTAATTAAGGAATTACTGAAGTTTATACAAATGATTAATCAGTATAACTTAAAGTAATTGGTCTCGGCCAGGAGTAATCCTGCGCAGACGACCCTATTCTAAAAATTATAACTAATTGTACAATAATATAAAAATTAATCCGTTTATCAATCTGTAAAATAGACACCTGAGGCTATCTGAGATAAAAATTTCATTGATTAGTTCGCTGTGTACAGAGCGTGGTGACCAATTGAAGTGGACTGTTCTGTTTTGGACAGAACCCTGTTTCTGGTTTTAAAAGACTTGAAAACCCTAATAATACTATGAAACATGAGTTAAGATAATACTTAAGACTTTAATTAAGTATAATAAGACTTATAAGGTACTGAGAACAGTAACCCTACAAGAATATTAAGGGTCTTAGAGTCGAACGTGGTGTCCCAGGATAATTGTCCTTTTTGTTTCCTCTCTTGGGTTATTCATGACTCAAGAGTATTCAAAGCTTGAACCTTATTCAAAATCTCTGACGTGGTCTATCTAAGACACGTCATTCAAATTATTCTGTGTCGGGGATTGTCAACTCTAGGGTTAGGTATGACGATGAAGACGGCGGAACATGGACTTTTGGCGAATCTCGTGGTGTGTCTCATTGATGAGTCATTTTAGTCGGGTCTCAGTCGAGTTCCCAGACCTATTCATTCTGAGTTAGCAACACTCTTTAGTGAGTCGATTCGGGTTGAGTCCGATATGGCTTTCTACTCTTACGAAGAGTCAAAATTTAGAAAGTCGTGATTTAAGCCTTTTGTCATTAAGGCCAGCTGTTTCCAAGAATAGTTTCATCGCTAAGTAGCATTTTTGAGAGCTCTTAGTCGGAATCATAGTATGCTCACGAGCCATCGCTAGATCTTGCGAGATCTCCGATATTGATGAACCTCTGTAGTTCAGCCGATGACGGCAAACGCGTGCGCATTAGATTGTATGACATTACGGAAGGTCTGCAATCTCCGTCCATTGTGCCCGTAAGCACCGATGGGGCCAGCATCCCTAGACGCATGGCCGGGTTCCTTTGTAGAACCTCTAGGGTGATCTGGTAATTGATGTCCATAGAGGAAATGGACAAACCTGAGAGCAGAAATTGATACCTCCGACACTTTGGATGTCCGGAGTAGATGTTATTACCTTACCTCCATTACTCTACGTAAGTTTGGAGTCTTTGATTTATCCTTCCTGTACTATCATGTGCCTTGAAGGACAGTTGTTTCGAAGTAAGAAATCTCAGTAATTGCTGAACCTGAGTTTGTTGACCTATGCTGGAGTCTTATCTTATTCTATTATTCCATTGTGGGTTTTCTGTATCCTACTGGGTATTTCCTATGGAATACTCATGCATCCTCTGATGTAGGAATTAAGAAGGAACAGAAGTGATAGCGAGCAGCGATGTGGATGGATACTGGAGTCTGAAGACTTATTTCTTTAATTATGTTATTATTATGTTTTGTTGATTGAACTCGCGGCCTACGCGCCATTTTATTTCAAGTACTGTTGAGACAAATTCCGTTAATGTAATAATTAATTAGATCCCTTTTCAGTTATCTATATTTTTGTAAGTGAATATTGTTTAAGTCATATTGATCCTGTAAGTCCCATGATATTTAAATGGGACAATAGAAGTCTTGAGTATTCGGTCAGTCCCAGGTTTCCTACCCTATGACCGTCTTTGGTTTGTCGCTTCCGCGTAAATCGGGTCTTGGAAATTTGGGGCGTGACAGCTTGGTATCAGAGCCTCATAATGACTTAAATAATTGTTTACTGTACAAAGATTAGGATAACTTTAAACGAGAATTTGAAACCTAGAATGAGAGTTGAATTTTATTGTCCCTAGAGACTAATTAGTACTTTGCCCTAGGTAATGGCGAGAACTCGTAGCGGACGAATTTACGAGAAGGACCAACAGGAGGCAGCACGTCAGTGGTTGGCTGAGTGGAGGATGCAAGATGTTGGTCATGGAACAGAGGAAGAACCTTTTCTGATTGACGTCGAGATAGAGCCTGATCTAGAGGAAGATCCGGAAGAAGATCCGAAAGAAGATGCGGAAGAAGACCCAGAGGAAGATCCAGAAGAAGATCCTGAGGAAGTGCAGCAGTTCGTTGGTTACGTGATACACCAGGAGTTTCGGAAGGTTTTGGAGCATCCAGTTTACGTTCGCGCGAGAGATGATCCAGATCTTTTCTATGAGTTGTATCTTAGGTTCAAATCCCTAGGTTATAGGTGGCCTCACATGACTAATTGGGAGATTAGCTGGTATGGGAATTACCTAGTGTTTGCACCTATGCATGTATCTTTGGCGATTTTAGACGAGTACCTATGAGATGTGGTGTTCACGGACTCGATTAGGAATCTTTTAAATTGAGTAGAATCCTTAATAACCCTGCGTTTTCCAGGGATTAGGTGTAATCCTTAAGTGGTATTAATAAAAGACATCTTTCCTTTTGAATCTTGTTGTTTTGCTTGCCTTGTGTGATCCGTTTTGTTGTTTACGATTAGGAGTCATGGATTGGAGGACGAATTAAAATGAAACACTGGTGTTAAGTTCTAATTCTCCTTCTTTCCTTGGCTGTAGATTATCAGAAATGGCATCAACTGGAGTTCGAGGTAGGCGATCGGGTGCTGTGCCAAATTCCTCACAGGAGGAGGCATCTAGTCAGAATCTGACGGATATAGTGAGAGAATTGGCAAAGGAACTGAGGAGCGGTGGTAACAACAGCAACACACCCAAGGTGAAGGCGCCAACACTAGAGAGGTTCAAAAGAGCAGGACCGGCTTTTTCTGGTGAAGATAACCCGGAAAAGGCAGAGCGTTGGATAGTCGAGGTAGAACGATTATTTAAAGGAATGAAGGTTCCAGCAGAGGAACAAGTAGTGTTTGCAACATATCTCTTTGTAGGCGAAGCCGTGTTTTGGTGGGAATCGGCGGAGTGAAACAATTTTGTGGCAGGACAAGAGATCTCGTGGACTGAATTTAAAGAAGTCTTCAACAAAAAGTATTTTCCTCCTCATATTCAGCGAAGAAAAGAAAAGGAGTTTCTGGAACTAGTCCAAGGTTCCATGTCAGTTTTGCAATACGAGACGAAGTTTGAGCAGCTTCAGCGGTTCGCATCAGACGCCTGTCCCAATGAGTTGGTAAAGGCGAGGAGATTTGTTGATGGCTTGTGCGATGGACTAAGATCAAAGGTGTTGGTCTCACAGCCAACTACGGTGGCTAAAGCTGTGGAATTGGCAACAATTTTGGAGGATGACTATAAGAGAACTCAGGAGCGGAAAGGGAGTTCAAACAAAGGTCCAGAGAACAACGCCAAATGCGCTGGGTTCAAGCGATTTGGGAATGGTGGTCGATTTAACAACCGACCGGCTAAGCAACAGAAGCATCAACCACAAGGGAATTGCGGCAACAGTCAGAGTCAAGCAATGGTTCCTTACCGTCAGCCTCAGCGTGGTAATGGTCCAGAAACAGGAGGCAAATGCAGATTTTGTGGGCAGCAGTCTCATGCAGGGAAACCGTGCCCGAAAGACACCTGGAGATGCTACAATTGTAACGAAGTCGGACATATTTCACCTCACTGCCCCAACCGTAACACGAAGACAGGAGGGGAGACCAGCAAGAAGGGTCAAGCTAGAGTCTTTGCCTTGACCACTGCGGAAGAGGCTCACGCTTCAGATGATGTGATCGAAGGTACTCTTCTTGTCTTGGATAGTTTGGCTAGGGTTTTGATTGACCCCGGATCGTCGAGATCCTTTATATATGTGGTGTTTGCTGCGAGTCTAGAATGGCAACCTTCTAGACTGGAGTATGATCTTTCTATTTCTACTCCTGTCGGAGACTCAGTTGTGGCTACTGAGTATCTGGAGGGATCCTCTATTGTGATTGGTGATGTAGTGTTGCTTGCTAATTTGGTATTGCTTGATATGATTGATTTTGATGTTATTCTGGGTATGGACTGGTTAGCCAAATTTGGTGCTACAGTAGATTGTAGTAAGAAGAGAGTTCATTTTAGAATTCCAGGGAAGAGAGAATTGTTGATCCAGGGAATTCGATTGAGAAAAAATAATCGTCTAATTTCTGCAATGAAAGTGCATAAACTAGTAGCTAAAGGTTGTAAAGCCTTTTTAGCAACTGTGCTATCAGTCGAGAAAACTACCCCTAATATAGAAGAAATTGAGGTAGTGAACGAGTTTACCAATGTTTTTCTAGAGGAGTTGCCTGGTTTGCCACCAAAACGGGATGTTGACTTCACTATTGACCTGATACCGGGAACTGCACCGATATTGAAGGCACCGTATCGGATGGCACCTGCAGAATTGAAGGAATTGAAAGAACAACTTCAGGAGTTGCTGGATAAACGGTTGATTCGTCCGAGTGTGTCTCCATGGGGAGCACCAGTTCTATTTGTAAAGAAAAAAGATGGGTCAATGAGATTATGTATTGACTACCGGATGGTGAATCAAGTGACTATAAAGAACAAGTACCCGCTACCGAGGATCGACGACTTATTTGATCAACTGCAGTCAGCGAAAGTTTTCTCAAGGATCGATTTGAGGTCTAGATACCATCAGCTAAGGATCAAAGAAGAAGATATTTCTAAGACAGCATTCAGAACCAGATACGGACACTATGAATTTCTAGTGATGCCGTTTGGTCTGACTAATGCCCCTGCTGCATTTATGGATATGATGAACAGGATCTTTAAGGCATTGTTGGATCAGTTCGTGATCGTGTTTGTGGACGATATTTTGGTCTACTCTACAAGTCAGGAAGAACACAGAAGACACTTGGCTCAAGTGTTGCAAATTCTGAGAGAGAACCAGTTGTATGCTAAGTTTAGCAAGTGTGAGTTTTGGTTGGATAAGGTTAACTTCTTGGGTCACGTTATATCGAAGGACGGAGTTTTGGTGGATCCGACGAAAGTAGAAGCAATTCTTCATTGGGAGCAACCGAAGAGCGTGACCGAGATCAAGAGCTTTTTGGGATTGGCTGGTTATTATCGAAGATTTATCGAAGGATTCTCCAGCTTAGCCTTGCCAATGACCAAGTTAACAAGGAAGGGAGTGAAGTTTAACTGGAATGCTGATTGTGAAAAGAGTTTCCAGGAGCTGAAGAAGAGATTGACATCCGCACCGATTCTGAAACTTCCATCAGGATCTGGTGGGTTTGTCATATATAGCGATGCATCGAAATGCGGTTTAGGTTGCGTATTGATGCAAAACGGACATGTAGTAGCGTATGCGTCGAGACAACTGAAGATCCATGAGCAGAATTATCCAACTCATGACTTGGAGCTGGCGGCGGTCGTGTTTGCTCTGAAGATTTGGAGGCACTATCTCTATGGTAAAACTTTCGAGGTATTCACAGATCACAAGAGTCTGAAGTATATTTTCTCTCAGAAGGATTTGAATATGAGACAGAGGCGGTGGTTGGAGTATTTGAAGGACTATGACTTCTCCATTCACTATCATCCAGGGAAGGCGAATGTAGTCGCAGATGCACTAAGCAGAAAATCAGGAATTATGGTGCATTTGATGGTGCACGAGTGGAGAATGATGGAAGATTTGGGAAAGTATAATCTGGAATGGCCAACTAACTAGAGAACTTCTTTCCTATGAAACATCTCGGTGAGATCAATGATCTATGAAAAGGTGCTGGAAGCACAGAAGAGTAACCCTCAGTTGCAGAAGCTGTTGGAAAAACCAAATTTCACAAAAGGAGCTGATGAGAGTATCTTATTTCAAGGAAGATTGGTCGTGCCGAAGGATGCAGAATTGAGACAAGAACTTCTTAGAGAGGCGCATAACTCACAATATGCGATTCATCCAGGAAGTACGAAGTTATTCCAGGATTTGAAGAGAAACTTCTGGTGGAACGGAATGAAGCGAGACATTTGAAAATTTGTGTCCAGATGTTTGACTTGTCAGCAAGTAAAGGCGGAACATCAGAGACCGGCGGGATTGTTACAATCTTTGGATATTCCACAATGGAAATGGGATCATGTCACTATGGATTTTGTGGTAGCGTTGCCAAAGACTCAGAAGCAGAAGGATGCGATATGGGTGATTGTTGATCGATTGTCTAAGACAGCTCATTTTCTACCAATCAGATGGAAGCAGAATCCGGAGAGTTTAGCTGAGTTGTACATCAGAGAAATAGTGAGATTACATGGTACGCCGATATCGATTGTGTCAGATCGAGATCCGAGATTTACGTCAGGGACGTGGAAAGGAATTCAAGAAGCGCTGGGTACTAAACTCAGTTTTAGCATAGCTTTTCATCCATAGAGCGATGGGCAGTCAGAAAGAACCATTCAAACTTTAGAAGACATGCTCCGAGCGTGTGCTATTGACTGGAAGGGCAATTGGGATGATCATCTACCATTGATCGAATTTGCCTACAATAACAGCTACCATTCTAGCATTGGAATGGCACCGTTTGAAGCCCTATATGGAAGACCGTGCAGATCACCTACGTGTTGGACAGAGGTCGGAGAAAGTCAAGTGACGAAGTCGGAATTAGTACAGTATTGTGCAGAGAAGGTAAAGCAGATTCGACAAAGACTACAGACAGCGTAGAGTAGACAGAAGAGCTATGCAGATAACCGAAGACGAGAATTGGAGTTTCATGAAGGAGATAAAGTATTCTTGAAAGTTTCTCCGTCAAAGGGAGTTATGAGGTTTGGTAAGAAAGGGAAGCTAAGCCCGAGGTTTGTTGGACCCTTTGAGATCTTGGAGCGGGTCGGGCCGGTTGCCTACAGGTTGGCCTTACCCCCACAGCTGGCGGATGTACACAATACTTTTCATGTATCAATGTTGAGAAAGTATGTGCTGGATGAGTCTCATGTGTTGGACTACGCAACAATGGAACTAGAGGCAGACTTATCTTTTCCGATGAGGCCTGTCAAGATTTTGGACAAGAAAGAACGAAAGAAGACTATTCCATTGGTGAAGGTTCTGTGGCAAAACCAGCACTATGAGGAAATGACTTGGGAGACATAAGATGAGATGAAGAAATCCTACCCTCAACTCCTTGAAGAATGATTTGCGGCATTTCGAGGACGAAATGTTCTTTAAGGAGGGGAGGATGTAAGGACCTGAATATTTATTTTAATAAAGTGATTTTTCTGCTTAAGGTGAGTAATTTTGGTTTTGAGAAATCTTTGAAAATACTTGAAAAATTTAATTTTTCGTCGGGCCGATCGATCATTTTTGTAGGGTATCGATCGCCGTGAAATACGCAATTTTCGAGGCAAAACCGTTGGGAAACCATTTGTGCTAATTTTGGGTGATCTTTGGATGACATGTACACCCTTGGGCCCACGATCTGGAGGACCAAATCGTGGGGAGCCTTGTTGTTTAAAATTTCATTAATTGTAATTAATGGATTAGCCTAATTGGGAACTATTAAAAGAAGGAGATTTGAGATTAAATTGAGGGGTTTGATTGGCACTTAATGAAGATGCTATAGCATATTCCATTCAATCAAAAAGGGTGCCAAATGGTTAATGGAGCAAATCGTGGGATGGATTATGGGAAAGGAAGTTACAATGGCTTAATGAGATATTTATCTCAATAACTAACTCCCTAATTGATGGGATTGTAACCAATTTGGTAAGGGCCAATCAGCTTTTGGGGAAGGTCTTACCAAAGATTGTCATTTCAAATTTTGATCGATGTGTCACTTGGATTGGACACCCAATTGGAGGTGAAAACTGCCATAAGCAGTTTTGGGGATCATGGAGAAGATCTCAATCTTAACTACTAAGTGATTCAAACAAACTGAAGAAGCTAAAAATGGGGGAGCACGTTGGAAGGCAAGATCTTCTTCTTGCTGGACTTCTTTTTGATCGTCGGATGGGAAAAGAATGGACGGCTGAGATGGCATGGGCCTAGAGGGGGATCATCTATTTAAATGAATTCATGAAGGGATCAGCTCTCCTTTAGCCATCGACCTTCATTTTGGTGTGTCTCCTTCATCCTTCTAAATTCTTCTAAATCAGTACTTCCTCTCCTTTTTTGTTACGTCGCATCTTGGTGTGGTGGATCGACGAGCGTAGGAGAAGGCTTGGAATAGGGTGCAATCTACGCGAAGGATTTTGCGGTTCATTGTAAGAGGTAGGATTCTTTTACCACAATATATATATATATATATCTCTGAATTCTATATAATCTTGAGTTAAGCATGCTGATCTCTGATGGTATGTCATATTTGTATTGTTGTTAATATATGTGTCTTGATGTTATGTATTTTGTTAAATGAGAATACTTCATTCGGTATGTTGCATGCTTGATTCGTTCGTCTTAATTCCTAGATAGACATCCCCATCCTTTTTATTGATTAAAGTTATCACCTTTGATGCATGTGGTTGATGTCGAACCACTGCCCAGATTTGGTTGTCCCTCTTTGATCTTTGAATCACTTCTTGTTTGGTCTATGCTTAACCGATGGCATGTGTTAATTGATATTCGGAGTGATCTTTGGTGATACTCCTTTTAAATATGCATTAAAAGCTCTAATTCGATCTCTGATATAGTAAAGTGTAGATCTTTATGTTGTGGTCCAGTATGACAGACCACTGTAGCGTCCAAGATTAGGTGTCCTATTGGTTTTATTATATGGGTATTATACTAGTATATGTAGTCAACAATCGGGTACATAATATTTGTATACCCTATGTTAATTGAATGGCTAATTCTTATGATCAAACTCGAATCACTCTCTGTGGTACTGGATATGGTCTGACGTCATGTCAGAGCCTTTTGAGTCAAAGAGGTGTCCGGGTTTAATTAGCTTGATTAATACCTTTGGTTAAGGAAATCGGGTCAAAAGATTAGAAATCGGGTTATAAAATGTAACCTAATGGTGAGATTAAGCTAATAAATCCAGAACCTTTAGGTTATGTAAAAGACATTAAGATTGTGATATTAGGGTCAGAGAGAGTAATTAAGGAATTACTGAAGTTTATACAAATGATTAATCAGTATAACTTAAAGTAATTGGTCTCGGCCAGGAGTAATCCTGCGCAGACGACCCTATTCTAAAAATTATAACTAATTGTACAATAACATAAAAATTAATCCGTTTATCAATCTGTAAAATAGACACCTGAGGCTATCTGAGATAAAAATTTCATTGATTAGTTCGCTGTGTACAGAGCGTGGTGACCAATTGAAGTGGGCTGTTCTGTTTTGGACAGAACCCTGTTTCTGGTTTTAAAAGACTTGAAAACCCTAATAATACTATGAAACATGAGTTAAGATAATACTTAAGACTTTAATTAAGTATAATAAGACTTATAAGGTACTGAGAACAGTAACCCTACAAGAATATTAAGGGTCTTAGAGTCGAACGTGGTGTCCCAGGATAATTGTCCTTTTTGTTTCCTCTCTTGGGTTATTCATGACTCAAGAGTATTCAAAGCTTGAACCTTATTCAAAATCTCTGACGTGGTCTATCTGAGACACGTCATTCAAATTATTCTGTGTCGGGGATTGTCAACTCTAGGGTTAGGTATGACGATGAAGACGGCGGAACATGGACTTTTGGCGAATCTCGTGGTGTGTCTCATTGATGAGTCATTTTAGTCGGGTCTCAGTCGAGTTCCAAGACCTATTCATTCTGAGTTAGCAACACTCCTTAGTGAGTCGATTCGGGTTGAGTTCGATATTGCTTTCTACTCTTACGAAGAGTCAAAATTTAGAAAGTCGTGATTTAAGCCTTTTGTTGTTAAGGCCAGCTGTTTCCAAGAATAGTTTCACCGCTAAGTAGCATTTTTGAGAGCTCTTAGTCGGAATCATAGTATGCTCACGAGCCATCGCTAGATCTTGTGAGATCTCCGATATTGATGAACCTCTGTAGTTCAGCCGATGACGGCAAACGCGTGCGCATTAGATTGTATGACATTACGGAAGGTCTGTAATCTCCGCCCATTGTGCCCGTAAGCACCGATGGGGCCAGCATCCCTAGACGCATGGCCGGGTTCCTCTGTAGAACCTCTAGGATGATCTGGTAATTGATGTCCATAGAGGAAATGGACAAACCTGAGAGCAGAAATTGATACCTCCGACACTTTGGATGTCCGAAGTAGATGTTATTGCCTTACCTCCATTACTCTACGTAAGTTTGGAGTCTTTGATTTATCCTTCCTGTACTATCATGTGTCTTGAAGGACAGTTGTTTCCAGGTAAGAAATCTCGGTAATTGCTGAACCTGAGTTTGTTGACCTATGCTGGAGTCTTATCTTATTCTATTATTCCATTGTGGGTTTTCTGTATCCTACTGGGTATTTCCTATGGAATACTCATGCATCCTCTGATGCAGGAATTAAGAAGGAACAGAAGTGATAGCGAGCAGTGACGTGGATGGATACTGGAGTCTAAAGACTTATTTCTTTAATTATGTTATTATTATGTTTTGTTGATTGAACTCGCGGCCTATGCGCCATTTTATTTCAAGTTCTGTTGAGACAAATTCCGTTAATGTAATAATTAATTAGATCCCTTTTCAGTTATCTATATTTTTTTAAGTGAATATTGTTTAAGTCATATTGATCCTGTAAGTCCCATGATATTTAAATGGGACAATAGAAGTCTTGAGTATTCGGTCAGTCCCAGGTTTCCTACCCTGTGACCATCTTTGGTTTGTCGCTTCCGCGTAAATCGGGTCTTGGAAATTTGGGGCGTGACAGCTATCAATGGCGCCTCCTCCTCCCAAGGTCGGACCTTTATTTGTCAGCCTCTGGATCTTCTGCACGGAGGGCGTCTTAGCGCTCTTCTCTGGCGTGTCGGCGACGATGCTGAGGCAGACTTTGTACTCTACCACCAGGATGGGCCTCTACGACATGACCAGGTGGACCGATCCTAACACCCACGAGATCCGGCTCCTCCGAAAGATCGCGGCAGGGCTGATCGCCGGCAGCATAGGAGCCACGGTGGGGAACCCGGCCGACATGGCTATGGTGAGGATGCAGGCAGATGACGCCTTCCTGCGGCTGAAAGAAGGAACCAGAAGGGTGGGGGACTGAGTCGACTGACCCCATTAAATGGACAAAAAACTCCCGTCTGTGTCTGGTCCGTGGTCCATAGGACCGTCTGTTAATAATGGACGGACATGGACACAGACGGACCAACGGACACGGATGTTCGTGAACACCCCTAGTTACACCCCACACTGTGGTCATATCCCCGCCCCATCCATCACAAGTTTTTAATTTCTTATAAAACCTTTTGTGCCTCAATCTTCCTTACCTCTATCGCTTGTGCATGTCTTTTACACTCGTATAAAATTAGGCGATGATACATGGTTTTAACAACACTAAAAACAGAGAAGCGAAGAGGCAGATATGGTTGTCAATAGGGATGGACCTACGTGTAATGCATGGAGATGACCCTCATGGGTTTCATCCATTTCACTAAGATTACATATACATTTCATCCATATTGTCGTTGAAAGTTGTCGATGGTCGCTAGGATTGCTCTTGGTCGCATATGGTTAGCCATTAAGAGGATTAATGTTTATTATTAGTGTTTTAATAATGGGGTGTAAAATGTGATACAATGGGGTTGACTAAAAAAATAATGCAATATCTGACTTGGTATTGGTGGGGAGATACCACCCTTTTTAATGCTCTTTGATTAGATTATTATACTCTATCCGTCCAAAAAAACTGGCTACAAATTAGGTGATTGGAAGCCAAGAAATCCTCATGAATGTGCATGTGTAGGGGTAAGTGGAGGCTTAATTCTTGAAATGTTGTGAGCCTTATAGGAAAATAAATTTAATTCATTTTCAAATGTTGTAAGTTTATATGGATGGATGGGATATATATTCAGCCAAAAAAAACTCCATGTGCCCCCCCAAAAAATTAAGACGACTGAGAATGTTAATAAAGTTTGACTTTGACATTGAAGGTTATAATATTTCTCCAATCAGTCAAATAAAAAGTAAGATGTTTTTATCCGTTGTGTTTCATTTTTATGTCAGCTTGATGATAGGCATAGTTTGGACTTTGTTCTAACTTCAGAGTTTGAACTTTTTTATCAGTCTGCTAAAAGAACAAGAGATGAGTTTTTTTTTTTTTTTGCGTGTGAAAAAATGATAAGAATTAAAAAGAAGTTGGTGGATTCAAATTAAAAATGGAGGCTAGAAAATGGCTGTAGCATATGAGAGAAGCAGATTAGTTATTTTGTTTAATAACTAAGTTTCCTATAAGTTCTAGCTGTTAGGAAAGGGCTATTTTTTTATCCTTAAGTCATATCTTAACAATCTAATTAAAAGATTGATTGTGAAGCTAAGGCTCCCATACCATGTTAGCCAAGTGCCCTAGGGTTTTTGAAGCCTAGACCTTGATTGTGATTTTGTATTACTCCATCTGGTCATTTTTAATTGAGAGAATCACATAATTGGTTAATTTTATTGAGATGTGGGTCCATAGTAAAAGCTTAGGCTTTCTAAGTGAGTGAGTCATCTTTCAAAGGCCTCTCAACCTTGACGGGCGGCCCATTGGCACCGTCTTTAAGGAGCGGTATCATCTAATTTTGGTTTACTATTTTTACTAATTGTTTCAATCAAAAGTGACCGGAGGGGGTAAAAAAAAGATCTTCACTCCCATACCATGTTAAATAACCAAGTTTCCGGAAGCTTGAATGGTTAGAAAAAAAGCTATTTTTAAAAGGCTATGTTTAATCCTTAATTCATTCCTTAACATGTTCAAAGGAGGATGACCGGTGTTTTGCGACAGATTTGTCTTCTTGGCAGCGGCAACGACAGGTTATTGGCCAAAAAAAAACTACTACAGGCGAGCCACTAGATGGTAGATACTGGAGTCTGGAGACAAGGACAATGAAAGACATTAGTGGACCTTTTTCAAAGACAATGAAAGACACTAGGGAACCTTTCTCAAGGAAAATGAAACACACTAGTGAACCTTTTTCGTGAGAAAAGCCTTGGAATCTTCCGAATAATAGAAATGCAACTACCCCAGACCACGATAGCCATTTCATTGAACACCACATACCTGAGGGAAAAGGATGGGGATGGGAAAATCAGGTGGAGATAGAATCCCAACAAGACACAATGACAAAATTTGCAGTTGCCTCATATAATGGCCATATAGCTTCTTTACATATGTGGTGGATGGAAGCTTGAATGTACTGTAGCATGGTCCTAATTTGGAGAACAATGTCCAATATACACTAAAGGGTCATGCATTGATTTCTGTCATGATCAGCTTAAAGTTCTATCGGAGTTCAGTAATCTTAGTCAATCTATTCGGTAAGTGTTATCACAAGGTGAACAAAGCTCAAATTAGGCTGCTGTTTTTGATGGCATGGAGGTTATGTATACCATTGTTAGAATAGGACTGATAAGGTTCCTCCTCATTAAGAGTCTTACAAAGAGGGGCTGAGATCTTGTAGACTGACATGAAGTTTACATGCACTTTTGAGTGCTAACAAAATTGCCCTCCCATCTTGATTGTGGATTCCATGCGAGTATATGTGCCCCCATTGTAGTCGCCCCCTCTGTGACCAGAAACGCGTTTTAAATAGGTTTAAAACACGCAAAACGAGTTTGAGCAAGCTGCCGCAAAAAACGGCGTTTAAAATGCATTTTTTGCACAAAAACGTGTTTCATGGTTAAATCCCTAATTTTGCCCGCACTGTTTCTCCCGTCGTCCTCAATTCCCTCCTCCGCTGATCTTTGCTCTCTATTTAAATACATGATGCACGTTGGAGTTCTTATTGGAAAAGCTGGTGATACAATTAGGTACTTGCAATATAATTCAGGTGTAAAAATTCAAATTACAAGGGACGCTGATGCAAACCCCAATTCTTCTATATGACTTGTGGAATTGATTGGGTCTTTGGAAAGTGTCAACAAAGCTGAACAATTGAATCTGCATAATCCTATTCATGCATTTGTAGCTTATTTGAATCCGCATTTGTATTATGATGGCTTTATCTCCATGGATGCAAATGTGAGGTTGAGAGAAGGTGTTGGAGAAGATGGTTCCGACGATTGATGAAAGAAAGGACATTGGCAAAGAAATAAGGTTGTATCACACAAAGGCTCCATGCATCTTTAGTCCTATGGCAATAGAAAGTCTTCGTGATTCGCATCCAAGTAAGTTTTTTTTCATAAGATTATTTTTTTTATAATTTATATACATAAAATTTGACTTTATGATTGTAATTTAATGAAATTGTAGGGATTTGGTGGGACATGCGAGGCTTAACGATTCCAAAGCTACAAAAAATAGCAATTAGATTACTTAGTCAACCTTATAGCGCCTCACCATGCGAACGAAGTTGGAGTGCCTTTGATGCGGCGTATACTAAAAAGAGAAATCGCCTAGAACCAACAGATTTAGTTTTTGTAAGGATGAATTTTTATTTCATGGAGACATGTGCAACTAAAGAATTGAATGATTCGGAACCAATCGAACTTAGTAAAATCATGACATTTTCCGATCTACCGCCATAAGGAGAAAACTTTGAAGAAGTAGAAGAAGAAGAAGAAGAAGAGCACGTAGATGGTGAGGGTGATGGAATTGACGAAAATTTAGAAGAGAACTTAGTACAAAATGATGATGATTATGATATATTTGATAATTTAAATGTCTAGTTTGTAAGGAATAAGATACTTTGTTTTGTAGTATCTTTTAGTATTTTGGGCTATTAAGGAAGAAAACACTTTATTTTAAACTAAGAATACACTTTTGTTATATTGAATTTTTAATTTTATTACTCCCCCGTACTTTTCGTATATTTTTCCCGCATATTCCATTTTCTGCCGTATCTTACCGTACGCTAATCTGAGCCGTATAATTGCCATACTTGTACTGTACTTGGTCACTTAGGTCGGCCCAGAAAGGTTTGGGCTGAATTGGGAATGGTCCAACCAGTATTTCTCTGTGCCATTTGGACAAGGCTCTTGCTAGTCTCCATGGGTCTTGACCTTTCTCAAAAGAAAAACCAACATCTGTTTGTTTCTGTTTTTATGAACAACGTCTCTTTGATTGGATGTTGATAACTCTTGAAAATCACGCTTCTCCCACAAGCTCGGACTCTTCATGGGGATTTCCATTTTAATGCTAAAGGAATGCTCCCTATATCCCGCATTAATAGTACTATCTGATTTTTTCAGTTGATACTGATTTTATTCCATTTTGAAAAACCAAATTGATCAGTATAAAGGTTAGAAGAAGAATTTAATTCTAGAGATGCTACTATATATTTTTTTATACCTAAACATCATTAAACAGATGAATCTCCTTTTATAAGAACCCGATGATACTCCAACGGTGCCATACTGAAAAAAGGGATTTAAAGTATAAAACCCGATCCAAGCTTCTACGCGCAACTCCATTCGCTCCTCTGCGAACATAGATAAAAGACGCTGAATTGAGACACTCCTATACTAAATCAAGTGGTATTCATTTGTGATTTATATCCTGCAAATTTAACACATGATTTTTTTTTGTAGTAACTGACACATGATTTCATGCTGTACACGTTCGAAATCCACTATTCATGAAGGGGCAGTAGCCATAACATTGTCACAAAATCCGAATTCAGAGTCAATTCTGCAGGAGAGCGATTCAATTTGGAATAATTTGAATATTTTTGGGAAGGAAGGCCATGCTACAGAAAATAGGGCTTGGCTTATAGGTTAGATTTTTTGTATGTCTGCCCCGACATGGAGACTGGAGTAGGGCAACAATGTGAGTGTGCTTTGTGGAATTAGTCCACAAACTTTGGTGATCTCTAATTTTCTTGTACATAGGCAAGAAACTGCCAAGTATTCGGATAAATTAGTAGTACTTGGATAAAAAACCTATAGGCAAGAAACTGCCAATTACTCGGATAAATTAGTAGTACTTGGATAAAAAACCTAGATTCTAAATTCAAAGAATGGGAGCTACAATTCCACTTTTTTTGAAGAACAGTTGACAAAATTCAGAAATTTTTTTGACAATGGCCATGAGCCCCTCTTCTTCGCTTCATCTACTTTATACAGCCTCAATGATTTTAGAAACAATGGTGTGCTAGACTCCACCGTCATTTTTCTTCATGTCCTAACCAATTTGCCTCCATTTTTGTAGTTGTTTAGCATTCCTTTATAATAATCCTTCCCATCGTCCCCTCAATGTCATGATTGGCCATTTGTAGCTACCAGTCAATAGAAGTCCTTTCATGTTTTGAAATTTAATATAATGAACGAACCCACCAACAAAAGACAGTATGAAACTAGATAGAAGCTTTAATTCTGTTGTCTTCTTACCGTTTATATTTAAATTACATTGAAACTACTCACTCTTGTGATGCGTGAGTTGCACCGTTCAACATAAATGTACTCTGTGATCTATATGAGAGAAAGGTAATTGTTCTTGTTGGGCTTCCCTCCTCATGTGAAGCCCAAGATGTTGGGCTTCCCTCTCATGTGGAGAGGCCCACCACTTGACCCACTTGGGGTTAAGTATAAGTTGGGTTCTTTTGAAAAGAAAAAAAAAACTACAACTTTGTAGGAGCTTTAGAGAGCAAGAAAAGGGTTTTTCTTGGTTTTTCTTGGAGGAAGAAGAAGAAGGAAAGGAAGGGACTTTTGAAGTCAAGGCATCCTCTTGTGAAAGAGAAGACAAATCATAGGTGGTTTATGGTAATCCTTCCATCTCTATTCTTTGTGTTTCACCTAAAGGTGAGATTTCTCCTTAGTTTATAAGAGGGTATTTACCCTTGCTTGTTGATGTAATCTCTACTAAGTAGAGTGTATCCAAAGTTGGTAGTAGTGCATTTGGTCTCTAGACCTCGTGGATGTAGCCATTGTTTTGGCGGTGAACCACGTTAAATTTGTGTCTTCCAAGTGTTCGATGAATTGCTCTTTTGCTAATCTTGCTTTGTGTGTATGATAACTTGTGCATCCTACATCAAGGAGGTGTAGAATACTCACTTGCATCATTGTGGGTGTGGAGAAGTGTGTATTTGTTTGTGTTTCTTGGCTAACTCAAAAGAGGGAAAAAGTATAATTTTTCCTAACAAGTGGTATCGGAGCAAAGGTTGGAAGTTATCTTTGAGTTTACTAAGATGGAGAATCACAACACAAGGATGATTAGCTTGAATGGGAGTAATTGGATGATATGGAAAGCTAAGATGGAGGATCTTTTGTATTCTAAGGATCTCTTTGAACCGGTTTTGGGAGTGAAGCCGGAGAACACAAAGGAAGATGATTGGAAGAAAGAGAATAGAAAAGCCATAGCATGTATTAGACAATGGTTGGATGATGTTGTATTTCACCATGTGTCTAATGAGGTTGATGCAAAAGTTCTTTGGGATAAACTACATGAGTTGTATGAAAGAAAGACCGCGGGAAACAAAGCCTTCTTGATCCGGAAGTTTGTGAACTTGAAGTTTAAGGAGAATGGTTCGGTGGCGGAGCATTTGAACGAAATGCAAAGCATTGTTAATCAATTGGCAACTATGAAGATGAGCTTGGATGATGAGTTGCAAGCTTTATTGTTGCTTAGTTCCTTACCGGAGAGTTGGGAGACTCTTGTGGTGTCTCTTAGTAACTCGGCACCAAATAGAGTGCTTTCTATGAGCCAAGTCACAAGTAGCTTGTTGAATGAAGAGGTTAGGAGAAAGTCCTTGGGGTCTTCATCTCAAGCATTGATTTCCGAACAAAGAAGAGGAAGGTCAAAGAGTAGAGGTCCAAAGAATGGTAAAGATGGCAAGAGGTCAAAATCCCGAAAGGGGATGAAATATTTTCATTGTGGTGGACTTGGGCATTTTAAGAGGGAGTGTAAGAAGTTCTTAAATGAACAAAAGGAAGGTTCACTAAAGGAGCAAGGCAAGGAAGCTCAAGAAGCTAATGCTATGGAAAAAGGTAAAGATCTTGTTATGGTTTATATTTGTGATGAAAGTTGTTTGAGTTCAACAAGTGCAACTAGTTGGGTTGTGGATTCCGGAGCATCTTTCCATGCAACTTCTTATAGAAAATTCTTCACTACATATGAGTCGGGCGACTTGGGGGTGGTGAGGATGGGAAATGATGTAGTTTCAAAAATTGTTGGGAAGGGAGATGTGCACTTTGTGACTAATGTGGGTCACAAGTTGATTCTTAAGGATGTAAGACACATTCCGGACTTGAGGTTGAATCTCATATCAACGGGAATACTTGATGATGAAGGCTATGAATCACATTTTGGCAAAGGTATGTGGAAGCTCACAAGGGGGTCTCTTGTTGTGGCAAGTGGGAAAAAATGTTGTACTCTCTACAAAACCGAGGGTCAACTATCCAAGGGTGAGGTAAATGCTACCCTTGAGGACTCATCCACTAACTTGTGGCATCGGCGGCTTGGCCACATGAGTGAGAAAGCTTTGGAACTCTTGATGAAGAAGAATGCACTCCAAAACTTGAAAGGTACTTCTTTGACTCCTTGTGATCATTGTTTAGTTGGTAAACAACATAGAGCTTCATTTTCTACAAGTAGTACCCGAAAAATAAATGTGCTTGATCTTGTTTATTCGGATGTTTGTGGACCAATGGAGGAGAAAACACTTGGTGGCTCTTTATACTTTCTTACTTTTATTGATGATGCATCTAGAAAAGTATGGGGATATGGCATAAAGAGTAAGGATGAAGTGTTTGACACTTTTCAAAAGTTTCATGTTATGGTTGAAAGGCAAATCGGGAAACTTCTTAAATGTCTTCGTACCGACAATGGGGGAGAGTATACTTCAAGGAAGTTCAATGATTATTGTAGTAAGTATGGGATAAGGCATGAGAAAACGGTGCCTTATACTCCTCAACACAATGGTGTGGCGGAGAGGATGAACCGGACAATAGTGGAGAAAATTCGGAGTATGTTATCTTTAGCAAAGCTTCCGAAGAGCTATTGGGGTGAAGCTATGAGCACCGCTTGCTACTTGATTAATCGGTCTCCTTCATATGTATTGGATTGTGAGGTACCGGAAAAAGTGTGGAGTGGTAGAGATCCCTCTTACTCACACTTGAAGGTATTTGGTTGCAAGGCATTTGTACATGTCCCAAAAGAGCAAAGAACAAAGTTAGATGGCAAGTCTATTGAGTGTATTTTCTTGGGATATGGTGATGATGAGTTTGGTTATAAGTTGTGGGACCTAAAGAACAAGAAACTCATTAGAAGTAGAGATGTGGTATTTAGAGAAGATCAAACAATTGAAGACTTTGGCAAAGATGAAGCACCAAAGCAAGTTGTGCATGAAGTCTATGATGAGTTCCATGTTCCACAAGCTTCACAAGGTGTTCAAAGGGAAGAACATAATGAAAGTGATGAACTATATGATGGTGATGATCATGTAGAGAATGAAATGGAGCAAGATGATGTAGATTTCAATGTTGATGATTTTATTGAGAATGGAGGTGACTTAGATGAAGATGATGACTCTATTCAAGGTGATGTGGAAGAGGGGGAGTCTTCACATCAAGAGGAAACAAGCTCATTGAGGAGATCGGATAGAGAAAGGAAGCCATCTACAAGGTATCCTTCATCTACGTATGTCACACTTCCCGAATATGGTGAACCGGAAAGCTTTGTGGAAGCTCAAACACATGAAAATAAGGATTTATGGATGAAAGCCATGCAAGAAGAGATGAAATCCTTGCATGAGAACCATACTTATGAGTTGGTGAAGCTTCCCAAAGGCAAGAGAGCTTTGAGAAACAAGTGGGTATACCGGTTGAAGGCCGATGAGAGTAGTTCACATCCAAGGTACAAAGCAAGGTTGGTTGTGAAGGGTTTTGGGCAAAAGAAAGGTGTTGATTTTGATGAGATATTCTCACCCGTGGTGAAGATGTCATCTATTCGAGTTGTGTTGGGTCTAGCCGCTAGCATGGACCTTGAGGTTGAGCAACTTGATGTTAAAACCGCATTCCTTCATGGTGATTTGAAGGAAGAGATTTACATGGAGCAACCGGAAGGATTTAAAGTCAAAGGCAAGGAGCAAATGGTATGCAAGCTAAACAAGAGTTTGTATGGGTTGAAGCAAGCTCCAAGGCAATGGTATAAGAAGTTTGATTCTTTCATGATGGGTCATGGGTACAAGAGGACAACTTCGGATCATTGTGTGTTCACTAAGAGGTTTGGTGATGGTGACTTTATTATATTGTTGCTTTATGTTGATGATATGTTAATTGTTGGGCATGATACTAACAAGATTGCTAGGTTGAAGCATGAGTTAAGCAAGTCCTTTGCCATGAAGGACTTGGGCCCCGCAAAACAAATATTGGGGATGACAATCAAGCGTGATAGGAAGGCTAAGAAGCTATGGCTATCACAAGAGAAGTACATTGAGAAGGTACTTGAGAAATTTAATATGAAGAATGCAAAGCCCGTTAGCACCCCACTTGGAAGTTATTTCAAATTGCACAAGAAACAAAGTCCTTCAAATGAAAGGGAGAAGGAAGAAATGGCTAAAATTCCTTATGCATCGGCGATAGGGAGTTCGATGTATGCAATGGTATGTACAAGGCCGGATATTGCACATGCCGTTGGAGTTGTTAGTAGACATCTTTCAAACCCGGGGAAAGAGCATTGGAATGCAGTGAAGTGGCTTCTTCGGTATCTAAAAGGTTCATCTAAGGTATGCTTATGCTTTGGAGATGGTAAATCTTTGCTTGAAGGATTTACGGATTCGGATATGGCCGGAGATATTGACTCAAGAAAGAGCACTTCAGTGTCTTTGATCACTTTTGCGGGGGGAGCCGTGTCATGGCAATCAAGGTTGCAAAAGTGTGTTGCATTGTCTACAACGGAGGCCGAGTACATTGCAATTACCGAAGCTTGCAAAGAGATGTTATGGATGAAGAGATTCATAGAAGAGTTGGGCCTAAAGCAAGACAACTATGTTGTGCATTGTGATAGTCAAAGTGCAATCCATTTGAGCAAGAATGCAAGTTTTCACTCTAGGAGCAAACATATTGATGTGAGGTATCATTGGATAAGAGACATGTTAGAGATGAAGCTCTTGGAGTTGAGGAAGATTCATACCGACAAAAACCCGTCGGATATGATGACTAAGACCGTCCCTAAAGCGAAGCATGAACTTTGTAGAGGTTGAGCCGGTATGGGTGAGGTTGGCCCTCATGTTTAATATGGGGGAGCTCCCACATGAGTAGGGAGGGGGAGAATTGTTGGGCTTCCCTCCTCATGTGAGGCCCAAGATGTTGGGCTTCCCTCTCATGTGGAGAGGCCCACCACTTGACCCACTTGGGGTTAAGTATAAGTTGGGTTCTTTTGAAAAGAAAAAAAGAAGAAAAAAAAAACTACAACTTTGTAGGAGCTTTGGAGAGCAAGAAAAGGGTTTTTCTTGGAGGAAGAAGAAGAAGGAAAGGAAGGGACTTTTGAAGTCAAGGCATCCTCTTGTGAAAGAGAAGACAAATCATAGGTGGTTTGTGGTAATCCTTCCATCTCTAATCTTTGTGTTTTACCTAAAGGTGAGATTTCTCCTTAGTTTATAAGAGGGTATTTACCCTTGCTTGTTAATGTAATCTCTACTAAGTAGAGTGTATCCAAAGTTGGTAGTAGTGCATTTGGTCTCTAGACCTCGTGGATGTAGCCGTTGTTTTGGCGGTGAACCACGTTAAATTTGTGTCTTCCAAGTGTTCGATGAATTACTCTTTTGCTAATCTTGCTTTGTGTGTATGATAACTTATGCATCCTACATCAAGGAGGTGTAGAATAGTCACTTGCATCATTGTGGGTGTGGAGAAGTGTGTATTTGTTTGTGTTTCTTGGCTAACTCAAAAGAGGGAAAAAGTATAATTTTTCTCAACAGTTCTTGATATCAAGCACTCGTGACTCGCATATAATGAGCAGCATTGGCAAATGGCAATCAACTTGAACATGGGTAACTTAATTATGTCCTTTGAAGCCTTCCACTTGGTCCATGTACCTGATTAAAGCAATTCAAGAGTGTGATGAAAGTAATGGCAGTACCGTCTCCATCCAACTTTCTTTTCACATAGAGACCACTCGAGAATAGTTGTTGGCTTGTTGCACCTTGTAAATGGGCCCTTGCAAGCTTGTTTTCAGCCTGGTTACATGCTTCCGGATTTCCAGGTCACTTTGAGAAAAAAAACCCACTTCTTCTTTTTCTCATCTTTCTTTCCATATCCATCCAATGATCACATGCATGTTTTATAAAGTACTATTTTTTCCACTGTAAATCGAAAAGCCCAACCGTGTGCATTGTTTTTTTGATAGAAATAGAAATCCATTCCAACTGAAAGAGATTACAGCTTCCTAATGTCCAACATGAGCGCCTCCTTAAGGAAGGGAGGTAGGTCGTCCTCATGCAAGGAATAGTAAGAATCATGAATCGCACTTCTAGCGAGGGCGTGAGCTAGCCCATTGCCAAGCCTGTTGACATACAAGCGAGAGATAGATTTAAACTTAGTGAAGCACTGTTTGATATGATCCACAATGTGACCCCATGGGGCAAGGCAGGCATCGTCAAGTTGAAGGGCTTCGATGATATTAGCCGCATCCCCTTCTAAAATAAGGTCCGGAATGCCCATGTCCGAGGCTAACGAGATGGCGCGAAGCGCCGCAAGGGCCACAGCCTCCTCAGGGTATAGCCAACCTTGTGCTTCATGAGAAGGTTTAGGTGCTAGTACATAATAAGCCCGGATCATAACAGTGCCATAAGAGGATTTCTCATTTGTCACAGCTTTCAAGCCAATAGGAAGCCTACACCAGCTACCCAACAAGATTGCATTACCGTAGAAAATGTCACATATATCAGTTTATTCTTATGTTTACAGCTAATGTAGTTTTTAATGTGACCTTAAAATTTATAACTAAATGGTCGATGACCATGTGAGCACTACAAAAAAAGGGGGCAATAGTGACATTTTTTACAAAGACATTTCACCTAAACGTCATTAATAGGAGCCACGTAGCACCCGCGCGCGGGGGATTGAGGAGAAAATCCCGCGTGACTTCCCATTTCCCACTCCTGTCGTGGTTCTCCTCCCTCGCTTCTCCCCAAACCCTAGCCCCGTCTCTACCCCGCTCCATTTTTGTCCCTCGGCGGAGACAGACGCCCTCTGCCTTGATTGCCCACGACCTCGCCATCGCATCGCAGCTTGCTCCTAGTGCCGCCCAATTTTGAGCAAGATCTTCAACGGAGTAGTTTCAATCAGAAGCAATGGTAAGATTCCTAATCACCTTGCTTGTTTGGCTTGATTCCTCTTCTTATAAAGCATCAATTAATTCCTCTTCTTTCTCTTTTAAAAAAGGTGAAATTTTAATGAATTTCAATTTCGAAGCACTTAATTAATTGTGTTTCATGCGAAGATTCTGAACAATTATGTAATTGAGTTCGACTTTTTGAGGGATCACGGGCTTTTCATGAATTTCCATTAGTCTTCTCTATCACCAAGATAAACTAATGAACATCAAACCAGCACTTAATTGGTAGCGTGTATATGCCAGATAATTTACAAATTCTTTTTGACCTGGAGGGCTGTTGGTGTCTTGATTGATTTTACGTTTGTCAAAGCTCCTTTTATCGTGTTTTAAGCTAGACATGTACAGTCGTATTTTCAGGGTGGAATGTTGTTGACAGAACTTAGGCACAAGCCATGAAGTATGATTATCTGCTCCACAAACTTGAAAGCCCAATTGGTTGCTTTCAAGGAAGATGTAGCCTATTCTCCACATTGTTAATTATGTGTTACTTTTATACTGTGATGCAATCACTACAAAACTTTTAAAATGATGTGTTACTTTACATAGTGATAAAATGTATAAGGACCTGTCCTTAGGTTTCCTGGAACCTAAATAGGTTGCTCAGTTTCTACACCAAATGCTGGTAGAAAAAATAAAAAAGATGCTATAGGTAAGACAGTTTGAATGTAATTTGATATAACTGACAGAAAACTGGCATAACAATCTAGGATATACCCAAATTGCATTAAAAAGGATTGCAAGCTTTATATTTTTGATGACTAAATGCATTATTGCTGAGCCTAAAATCTAAATAGCTAAAGAGAATTTTTCATTCATGGTCAGTGTTGAAGCTTGGCCGTAGGATGGAGTATATTACACTGTAGTAACTTCTGATACTTATAGGTTTTTCTTATGGGATCTGATTTATTATTCCACTCTATTATGTCCTTAACTATAAAAAAAAGATGCTTACAAGTTTTTTCGTGGATAGATTGAAGACTAGAAATGTTTGGATAAGAAGGCAAAACTGGACTATTCCAACATGAAAAAAGAAGCTATTACTTTAAAATAAGTAACTCAAGGTCACTGCTCTTATCTGTTTATATAGAAATTTTTTAATACCTATATGAAGCCTCTTAAAGCTAAAAATGGGAGTTATTTACGAATCTCGTGATAGGATTTCATATGGTTATTTGTAGGATGCTCAACATGTTTCATGTTCTATTATGCTTTGTGAGAGGTTTTTATGGTTGAACATTACAAAAAGCTTAAGTAGACCTTCATGTAACTTTGCATGCAATCCTCATTGTTTCCAATTCGTATCAATTAATAAGTTTGTGTAGCACATGAACTATATCAAGGTTAAGATAGATTTTGTAAGGTTATGAAACCAGGCTTTGGAGATGCTTTTTTATTTCTAATGGATGTCTAGTAGGGAATTTTTTTTTATACATGTCTAGTAATAGATTATAATAAGATGTAATTAAATAGCAGAGCTACGTTGTAGCATCTGTCGCTAGTAGGAACCATTAGATTTTTAAAAAATTTTAAACCTCCTTTACATTGGGTTGTTGCTAGAAACAGCCAAATAGGTTCTGGAAGAAAGTAAAAGCTTGCAGCCATCAGTATAAGCCTTCCTAATTGGTTGGCAGCTTAAGGTGAAAATTTTTGCTAATTAAAGTGATGAATATGCTGGAGCTGAGGTTGCTTAATTAAAGAAAGCACAGCTAATGATTAGAAAATGGCTGGTAGCCAAGATTCTCATTTTGGAGACTCTTGGTCATTGATTTTTCTTTGGATTGGTGAGAGGAATAAGCGTTAGTGGTAATCTGAAATTTAGAATTTGATGACTTTTGGAATTCAGCATCTCTGGTGATTGTTTCTATGCTTTATGATGTTTGCCTTTAGGAATTGAAAGTTTTTTCTTTAATTCTCTTAGTAGCAGTTAATACTGAATTAATGCTGGAGCTGAGGTTGCTTAATTAAAGGAAACAAAGCTACCGATTAGAAAATGGCTGGTAGCCAAGAGTCTCATTTTGGAGTTCTCATTGAATGGAGGAAAATGCTGATTTAGGAGCTATGTTTTTTACTTTTTGGGTACAAATTTTGGAAAAGGTTGGCAGCCAAGATTCTCATTTTGGATTTCCCCTTGAATGGAAGAAGATTGCTGACTTAGGAGCTCTGTTTTTTTTGTACAAATTTTAGGAGCTCTCATTGGTGGTGATAAAATAAGGGAGATTTGATTGAAAGAAAATAATAAAGGAGCTGCAATTTGATAGGCTCTGTGGAATTTGTCTTGGCAAAGGACATAGATTGGAAAACCTGCAAAAGTTTAATGGGTATGTAGGGCCCATGTTATATGTCTTTAAGACATGGAAAGCAAATTACAGATTCACACTAACTGCTAAGGAACTTTGTTCTGCAGGGATTAAAATCTATGTTATATAGTTCCTTTAAATTTCTTCTATGGCATGTGCTAATTTAATTCCCTGTCAATAATGATCAAGCGACCAGAAGATACAAATTTTGTGTAAGCTTCTCAGCCCTTTATTTACTTCTTTTTAATACTTGTTTCGATTCTTGATCAGTTGCAAGATAAAGCTATGCATAAATTACTTGGGAAGTTCATCTCTTAGATTAAAATATGGTGACTAGAATTTTTGTCATCTCCTTTTCTTTTATCTTACATTTGCTAATTGGAATCTCCCTTAGATTATAATCAAGTGATGTCATAAATTAAGTATGCACTTTACAGAATCCGACCCCTTTTTGTAAGACTGGGAGTGCTCATTTGCTAATTTGTCCTAATCATAGCTGGAAAGTAAACTAACAAGTCTTGGTCTAAGAAAGTAAGTAATCACAAGTCAAAAACCAAATTCACAACAAGTAAGACCTGCTAAAATAATTACCAGCACATGCTCCTGGGTTGATTAGCATGCATTCTATTCTCTTTTTGTGGTCAAATACGAAATGGAAGCTAAAAGTGATGATGTCCAAATAACTATTTTGGAAAGAGTTCCCCAAAAGCATTAAAATTTGTTAAAATAGTGGTTTGCTAGTACTGTCAATTCTGGTAATGGAGCTTGTAAATGAAATAGTCTTTGGGGAGTTCACTTGAGCTAGTACTTGAAAATGCCCATTACATAACAACATTATTCAAGCTGAATGGATACGCGCCACCCTCTTGGCTTGTTAAGGCAATGAACAAGATCCTATTATGCACTAATAGCTGGTATAAGCTTGACACCGTTGTTAATTACTAGTTTGAGAATTCTTGTTCATGACAAATACAGAAGATAAACTGTGCTTACATGGGGCAGTTTTTGTGTGGCACACACCAAATGCATATTGTTGTCGTTTTTTTTAGGCTGTGTATTTCAGTTTTGAATCTGATTTATTCTTGCATATAAGATAGATTGGCAGGCTTTTAAATATGATCAAAGGGGAGTCAATTTGAAGTTATGGCTTGTACTGATCAATTGTAGTTTTGGTATTTACTTTCTCGTAGGATATGGTGTCATTTATAAGATCTTACGTCGCACCTGAAGGATTTCGGGTGAGTGTCACACCTTCATATGTTTTCTTGGAATGGAATATGTGAAGGATGCTACATAAGCTATTTTATTAGTGTTATTTATATTTTTTGCTTTTTTGCAGCAGCT
Organism: Houttuynia cordata; assembly: GCA_039654745.1. Classification (NCBI taxonomy): domain Eukaryota; kingdom Viridiplantae; phylum Streptophyta; class Magnoliopsida; order Piperales; family Saururaceae; genus Houttuynia; species Houttuynia cordata. The sequence continues at coordinate 28,819,380 of CM077507.1, read as the reverse complement.
TTTTGGTTGAGCCATGGGTGTATTTACCACACAAACTTTGTTGCCATCAATTGCGGATATAGAGGTAGATCTACTTTAGGTGTTGTTGCTACCAACAATTGGATTCTTAAGGTAATCACATCCAATCCATCTTACTGCAAATGCGTTATTTAGCTAGTTATACATGCTTACTATCCTCATTTCAACTTTGAGTGAGAAATTTGAATTGATGTGCACATGCTGGTGATAACCATGGACACGTGCCGGTCATTTCCAGAAATATGATATGCTTTTCGAGATGAATGCAAAGAGTGAGTGGGAATTTCTACCTTCAGTCTAAGGTACATGGAGCTAAAGAATGTTTAGAAGGTATTTACCACAAAGGTGAAGGGACAGGTTTACAAGATACTGGAGATAGGTTTAGTGGAAGGATGAATGTATATTTGCAATGATATTTTTAGTTTTGTTTCATTTGTAGAGGAAATAAGTGGCCATATTGGCTGAACAAAAAACAAAATCACATTTGTACACTCCGAAATGGATTTATGGCAATTGTTATTTAATACTTGTATTGTATTGTTAATTGTGTACAACACTAACAATATATTAGTGCTTTCACTGTAAATAGAATGGATAAGCAGGGTATTGAATGCAGTGTGAGTTTCATATAAGGTGCAAGACAATTCGGCCATCCGAAAGTGTAGTGATTCAGCGACGTTTTTATAAACGTCACAAAATGTGTCACAAAATGTGTCACAAAATGTGTTCGTTTTTATCGGCGCTTTATAAACGTCGCTAAATCTAATTCATTCTCCTTCGAGCCGTCTAAAATACGGCGCTAAAAATGTATTAGCAACGTTTATTTAAATGTCGCTAAATCTATTCTAAACGTCGCTAAGAACGTCGCCGTTACTTTCTGCGACGCTGGAATAAGTGTTATTTCTTTAAAACGTCGCTAATACATTTATAGACGTTTATTCTATATTTAGCGACGTTTTGTAAACGTCACTGTAAGTCATATTTTTTGTAGTGGAGTTTCCAGTAGTCCCTTAAGAGAAAAATAGTAGTAGCCAAATGAGCTTAATTGATAAAAAGTGCAATACATCAATGCTCTAGCACTAGAGTCTTAATGTGGTTTCATTAATTAACCTCATATAGAGCATCTTTATGTACGTAGGAGCCATTTCCTACAAGTTAGATATCTTTCATGATGACATCATGTGAAGGAAATACATAGGAAGACTGAAGACTAACGACTCTAATACGTTCATTCAGCCCACTTAATAGAAGATGTTTCTAGATCTAATCTGAACCTTTAAGTGGATTAGTGCCAAACCTAAATCCTACCCTAAGTAGGGGTCTCATTAAATTCAGCGATTAACCTAATATTACCACTTATCCTAGAGCACACAATTCAAGATGTTCAACCAAGCTGATCCCACAAGATCAGACCTAACTAATTAGCAATCTGGAAACAATGCAGAATTTTTTAGCTGATCAACATCATCAACAACAATTCCTTTCACAGGATGACAGATGCAAAGAGTTGCTTTGGTAGCCAAATCAATAAATTCATTATATAATCTAGATATGACATGTTTCCATCAGTTAAGGATTGATAGAGTGAACAATAGACGAAGCAAAGTCCACATTTTACAGTAGTATGGCACACGTAGTCAAGTCCGCTGTTCATGCAACAAGGGAGAACAATATATAGAATGAAATGCATGTAATCTGCTTGAACTGAAGTAGGCTTTAACTGCTCATAAAAAAAAACAATAGTAGGCTTTGACTGGCAACACATAGTCCATGTAAATGATTTAGTTTCTTTTAGAGCATCCAATGGCAAACCCCAATCAGTAGTCACCACTTTTGAAAGCAAAGAAGTGGGAAGTAGGAAGCTTGGGTCAAATATCAGCATATTTAATTGAGCAGGGCATGTCCAAAATGTGTCACATCTATATTCGCACAATGGGCATGTCCAAAATGTGTTACATCTAATTATAAAAAAAAGTGTCACATCTATATTCGCTTTTTTTCTTTTTCTTCTGTTTTTTTTAAGTTGGGTTAAGTGAGGACTTAAATTACTAGAAGTTTTTTTTTTCGCTTTTCTTTTCGTTTGTCCACTATAGTGAGGTAGCTTCATTTCTATTCACCATGATAACCAATTTCTTTATAAAAACCCTTTTAGTTCTATCCCTACCATCAAAGCGCCCTCTCCTCTTCGGAAGAAAGAGAAGGAGGAGGATACGGCATAGCAATTAAACATGAATATTTTTTACTAAAAAAGTTAAGTACTTCCTCTATTCAATGAAGCTCGTCTAGATTGGAAAATAAACAGGTTCTATAGTAGATAGCTGATTTTGCTACCTCAAGACCAAAAAACATATTTGAGAAAAATGTCTGCTTTTGCAGGGGTCTCAAGTCCAATAAATTTACTTATTTTTCAATCCAGACGACCTTCGTTGGATTGAGAGCAATGAAATAATACATGAAAAAAAACCCCCAAATTTAAAACTTAGACACTATTCCAAGTCCACAGCTGACAGCACCCATTTTGTTGCCCCAAAAAAAGTCCACAGCGCCCTCGACGCGGTTGGCAATTCCAATCATAATAGTCGGTCCCATCTACACTTCAAGAAGACAAATGGAAGAAGTCTCTTTTTGTTTTTCTATGCAAAAATGGAAGACGTCTAAAGCATATGTTGGAGAGCACCAATCATGTCTCAAGCATATGTTGGATGTTGCCAATGCCATACTCACATTATCACATAAGTTTTAAGCACGAAGCCATAAGCTATGTATCCCTCTTTTCCACTTGTATTTGGCGTGTAGCTTTTCACGATATGCTCTATAGCACATATAAATGGGGTTGCATTGTATTGTTATTATTATTATTATTATTATTATTATATTTTATTTTATATAACAAGGGGTGTTCGATTCTTTAAGACTCAACCAAAAGGGCAGGGCAACTGACCTCTTAGAGCACCGTATCCCACGGCTGCATACATGGCCCCACTTATCACATGCACCGAATAAATTGGGATATAATCTCGAGGTGGGTGGCCAATGGAGTGGGGGTTCGAATTTAGACCCTCCGCTACAGGAAGCGTGCCCTGGCCATCACACCAATACCCCATATTATTTTGATCATATAGATCTAATTTAATAAAGGGACATGGTAAATTTTGTATCTCCCCCGAACTAATAAAAGGCACCATCCAATGTGAGTAATGTGCCACATGATATATATACTTTATCCATTCACAAAATAAGTAAACATTATTGGCCTTAGAGCCCAAAGCATTTCAAACCTCCACTCACCCTTGCACATATATACGTGTTCATGAGAATTTATTGGCTTGGAGGCCAAATCTAGTCATCTCGTAATTTTTCCAATATTCCCAGAATTTTTTTGGATAGTAACTCGGGCGAAAAGATTCTTTTAGTTTTTTTTTGTACAAGGTTTCTTGATATTGAATAAGAGGTAACAAGTTCTCTAATTTATTTATCAAGAACTGGCTCATTTTATAGCAAAAGTGGCAATGAGTGTTCTTTAATTATAATAAAGAAGCAGATACTCTCTCTGTCCAAAAAAGCTCATATAGATTTGAAAAAAAGATCGGTCCATCACTAGATGGCTGGGTTTGCTCTATTGAGACCAAGAAAATGCGGAGAAGGAGAGAAACTCTGTTTTTTCATACGACTATACAAGCCATAGAGTCCGATAAATTGCACTCATAATCCGGACAAGGTCAATTAAACGGAGGGAGTATTTTTATTTGCTATAAGAAAAAAGTATCATTTAACTTGCTGAGGAATGAGTGGATTGCTAGCTGTGAGAATAGAATCGATATTCTTGAGCAATTCCTTCACACTCAGAAAAATTGGTCAAGTGCCATACATTTTTATAGGAACACAATTATTTTACGTGTAACCATTGCTCGCTTTTGCATTAAAGAACACTCATTGCCACTTTTGCTATAAAATGAGCCAGTTGTTGAAAATAGTTATCCTTGCAAAATCCACCTGTCTGCATTTGAGAAAACATGTTGATCATTCACGACCAAAAACACCGGAAGAAGGAGGCAAAACTCTGTTTTTTTACGGGCCTAGTGCATACAGGCTTCATGGACGGAGTGAAAAGGTGCAATTATTGCATTCCTGATACCCCATAAGCCATAAGCCATAAGCCATAAACCGGTGGTAATCCATAAGCCGCAAGCCGGTGGGAAAATTTCAAACTTTTCAAGTTTGAACGCGTGCCGTCGATATCCAAGCTGGACGGAGACGGGCCATGCCGTATGATCATCCATCCATCCATCCACCATGCCATGCCATCACCATCATCATCATCATTCATGATACGACAGCCTGCCCGTGCTGCCCGCCAGAGCCTTCCCTTCCATTTGAAGGCCTCCGCCTCCGTAGCTACCGGCCTCCCCTTTGAATGCCTTCCCCCGACTCCTCCGACAACACGGCCGTTCCTCTCTGGATCCGTCGACTGCTCCCTGCTCAAATCGGCTTGCTCTGGTGACCTTGCTGTTCTGGCATTTCTGTTTTTTTTTTAAGTTTTTTTCCATTTTTTGGCTGAGAATTTCGAAATTTGAATATTCAGATTCGTCGGCGCTGCGGGATTTGAGTTTCTGGGAGATTCTGCTAGCCGGAAATGGAGCGGGTTCGACGGGGGAGCTGGTATCCGGGCGATGGAGCACAACATTTCAGGGGCTCCGGAGCTGCTGGCTCTGCACATCATTTTCCCAATGATGGTAACTTGAATTCTTTTCAAAGTGAAAAAACAAAGAAAAGGACTTGTTTGATTCCTGTTTTTCTTTTTCTTTTCTGTTAATTATCTCGTTGTGCGGTTGTTTTACTAAATAGTCAACAATCTCAATTTTGTTTTTCTTGTAATACCAACTGGATTGCTAAACTAGTTCAATTTGCTTCCCCTTTTGCTTGAACATTATGGTTTTGATTCTATATGTGATGTTTACAGCATTTTCTTATATGCCTTTGGAGGAGGAAGTTGTCTTCCTCAATTGATCATAGATACTTTCACTTTCTTTGTAAAAAAACTGAAACAATGTGGTTCATAAGCACTCAAGTTGGTTTAAATCAATGGGTACTTGGAAATGTAACTGCTTTTAAATGTTTTGCTTTCTCAAGCTATTCAATCTGATTTAGTGACAGTTGACTGCTTTCTTTTTGCTGTTTATGAGTCTATAGTTGCTTTTATCGTGGTTAATATAGACTGTCAGTCTTCTCTAACAGCTTGAGCTTATAGATGAAGTAACTGACTGGTTTGCCATGTGACTAGTTTGAATGGGGTTTTATGATGTACCTAAGAAAAAATGTAATGCATATATTCAAATTTTTTTCTTAATTATTGTTATAGTGCGAAGCTGCTGTCTCCTTGTTTTTAAACAGAGTTCATGTGTTTAGCATGAAAATTATTACCAATTTTATCATTGTTCTGACATGGCTATTTATGTTCATTTTAAGCTCTAGTCTAGGAAGCACGGATTCTCCAAAATGGGAGCGTACCCGTATCATATCCATAGCATATCCGTATCCCCATCTGATATGGCTGCATGGGTGTCTTATCTTTATATCAGACACTAACTAATTACTTCATCAAATCCTTAGTAAGTAATGCAATGATTAAACAAATGCAACACTTTCCATTGTAATTGTGCTTTTAATGCAAGAACTAACCTAAAATGAACCTAAATATGTATAAAACTAATATTCTAATACAACTAATTTCTCCATATCTTATCTGGATTTTTATAAAATTGCCGTATCGCCGCACCCGTACTGTATCGTACCAGTGTTTCATGTCCGTATCCATGCTTCCTTGGCGCTAGTATGGTAGCTGACCTAATCCTACTCTAGCATTTCTTGATTCTGTCATAGTTTAATACCCTTTTCAGTGATTTTCTTCTAGTTTTTTCTTGATTCTGCCGCAGTTTTACAATAACGGCCTTTTTAGTGATTTTCTTCTAGCATTTTCTTGATCCTGCCACAGTTTTTCCATGATGACCTTTTTAATGACTTTGTGTATGATAATTTTTTGATAAACTCACTGTTATAACTAATATGATATGCACTTCTTCCATGCTTCAATTTGTAGGGCATATTATTTGCATACTAATGTAATTTTAGCTCCTATAAATTTCGTTCCATTTTTTGTGAAATTTACCTATCAATTTTCACGTTATAAGATAATTTTCCTTTACTAAAGATCGTTGCCTCTAATGACATCGACTTTACTTCTTACCAGTTGGTGGTCATGTTGGTATACGATTAGATGCAGCAAGGTTGGGGTCAGGTGATAAGTTGCATGAACATATTTCTCCTGAGGTATCACTCTTGAGACAATTTTTTTTGTACTAATACTTTTTTTTCTTCGAAAAACTTGACATATCCTTGTCTCTTGGTTCCTGTTGTTCTTATTCAACAAAGTAAAAGCACATATGTTATCTTGCAAAAACACATCAAAGATGTTTGTTATGTTGTACATTGGCAATTGTTATGCGTCATGGTAGGACTGACTTCTTTTCCTAATGGTTTCTAGTTACCCTTCAAGTGCAAGAAAGGTACTTTGAAGCAAGCCAGTGTGTCTCCCATTAAAAAACTGATAGCCAAGGAAATGACAAAAGAAACAGAAAGTAAAAGGAATTCACCAAGTGTTATTGCACGATTGATGGGTCTTGATGTGCTTCCTGCACGAAGTTCAAACCGTGATGAAAAGAACGAATTAGTGAGAAATCAACAAGAACAGTACCAAGAGAAGCATGTGTTAAACAACAACTATGTGAGTGAGGATCCACAAGAATATAAGGATATATATGAAGTGTCAGAAACCCTTAAGCTTGATAGGCACAATAACCAGCTGGTTCAAAAGACACACACCAGCTCAAGGCTAGAGGAGGAAAAACCATCATTCATGTGTGAAAAGCTTATGGATGTTGGACGTCTTTCAATGGATGAAATCCTCCACCACTCAGGAGACTTTCACGATGCTTCAGAAGTCTTGGAATCCAATAAAGATCTCTTTTTGAAGATACTCCAAGAACCAGATCCTTTGTTCATGAAGCATTTGCATGATCTGCAAACTCCAAGTCGATCCAGTTGCCTAACTGTGTTGAAATCTTCAAAGAAGTCCATGAAAAAAAGTAACACAGTCATCTCAAGGAAAGAGAATGATGAATATGTAAATCTGAAGAAACATGTTTGTCCTTCACATAGATATTCGAAGTTGCCAATGGAGGGCAAGGCTGCGACTTGCAGCTTCCCCACTAGGATTGTTGTTCTGAAGCCAAGTCTTGACAAAGTGCAAGATTCTGCTGAAGTTATATCTTCACTGAGTTCTAAAGAAGGTTCTTATTCTACATTTAGGAAGCATAGAGAACTTGGAAGATCTGCTAGTCGGGATTCATTTCCTGACTTGAGGAGTCGGAAGAAGTTGCCTCATATTGTAGGATTTCCGAGGCACAACCCAAAAGATTCAAGAGAAATTGCTAAGCTAATAACTGAAACACTTAGGAAGAAAGCTGAAAGTGGTTTTACAAGTGACGAGTCATCCTCTGGAGAAAAATGGCCTTCTGAGCGTGGACATGCATCTTCCACAAGAAACTTAAGATACAACTCTAAAATATGTAATTCAGCGTCCCGAGATTTCTGGGACTGTGATGCCAGCAGCCCATCTTCGTGTAGTTCTTCCGAGACCTATTTGAGCGAAGTGGCCAGGAGGCACCTCTCAGACCGGTGGAAGACAATTCATGGAGTTCAGGAGGGGAGATCAGCTAGCAAGGCTTCAAATACCTTATGTGAAATGTTTGCACTCAGCGATAAGGAATTCAGATCAGAATCTTTTAATTCCACGGTTGGTCAAAATGTTTCTGGGGGCAAGTTGCTTGGGCCTTGCCCGTTAGGAATTAGTAGTAGGGATGGCTGGAAGGATTTTTATTCTTCAAATTTGTCCAAGTCTAGATCTCTTCCAGCTTCATCTTCTATTAACAGAAGCCCTAAGACGAGCGTGACACTCAGAGCTTTTAACAAGGACAAAAGTTCAATCAAAGAGATGGCCAATGTGAGTAATAGGAAGTCTTTGAGGGAGAGTTGTATTAGTAATAACAAGTCTCCATCCTCAAGAAGCAGAAGACTCTCTAACAGGGATTCTCATTCTACACACTCGTTCCAAAATGACTTCTCCATTGATGATTTTTCTCTGAACATAGATGAGTTGAGAAACAGATCCAAGATCATCGATCCCTATGAAAAAAAACTGCTGTACCCCGAGCCATCTGTGGATGGTTCTTCAGATAGAGAGGACTGTGAAGTCGAAGCTACTGAGTATAAAGAGAAAATCTCTTCCCAACCCGAGCAAAGTCAATTTCCAGAGTCTACATCCTGCGGTGACAACTTGTCCAACAGTTCTGTATGCATTTCTGATGAGACTGACTCAGTGATGGAGGTAAGTTTTCATTTTTTGTAGAAGATCGTCAACTAGACTGCTATTCAAGAACTGCGTATGGGTGTATTATGCATGTTCAGGAACATTAATAATATTAGGTGTTCACCAATCTATGTGAAAAACTATGGTGCATAGCGGCATCTATGAATTACTCCCTAGTATGCATTTTAAACCATGTTATAACCTCCATTTCAGGAAGTACCAAATCCACATTGTTATGCAACAGATTCAGAACCACAGGCAACCTCCAATGAAGCTGAACAACCTAGTCCAGTATCTGTCTTGGGACCTTCATTTGATGATGAAATATCCAGCTCCCATTGTTTTGAGAGAGTCAGTGCAGATCTCAGTGGTAAGTGTGAAACAAAACGTATTTTCTTTTCTCTTGAATGATTTTATATCACTAGCCAGTTTTTTCCTTCCTGTTTAGAGCTCCGGATGCAGCTTCAACTTCTAAAATTGGAATCGGGAGAGGCATCCATGGATACATCACAGCTCACTCTGTCCAGCGAAGAAGAAACTGAGAAACTAAGTGAATGTCTCATGAAGCAGCGGGGAGCATCAAGCACAAGTGATTGTAATAGGGACTTCTCTTTTTTACTGGATGTGCTTAATACATCGGGTCTAGATGCCTCTGACCAAGAAATGTTGTTTGGAACATGTTCTTCATTGGCGTTCCCAATTGGCCCAAGCGTGTTTAAGGAGCTTGAGAAGAAGTATATAGAGCAACCAGCTTGGATTATGCCTGAAAGAAAACTGCTGTTTGATCGAATAAATTGTGCACTGGCAGAAATTCTTGGTGAGTGGATGGAAGAGAGGCCTTGGGCAAAGACCAAAGTGTGGATGGCTCAGCCTGGTTGGACTACACAAGCTCTAGCCGAGGAGGTCTGGAGGTTATTGGCCGCACATGGCAAAAACAGCAACCGAGACCGACCAGAAAGAGACCTGGTGAAAGACATTAAATGGATGGAGACTACAGAAGATGTGGACAGTATAGGAAAGGAGGTGGTGGGGTTTCTCATGAACGAATTGATAGAAGAAATTGTATCCGAGTTTACACTTCTAAGGTGAAAATGTCAAGCGCAATTTGATGTCTCATCAAATCTTTCTACTCAAGAATACTAGACAAGGGTCAGCAAGAAAAAATCAAAATGTAAACCCGATGCCTCGATTGGAAAAATGAAAACCGATATAGCAAAAACTCATTTCGTCCCACATTAATAGTCCTATTTGGTTTTATAAAATAAAATAATTTAATTCGTAATGGAAAGAAAACAAAAAAGGACTGTCAATGCCGGGCGGAGGGAGTAGATATGAATGATTTGTTTCATTTAAGAAGGCAAATGTGTCATTTGCCAATTAGGTCTACAAGTTTCTTACCATGAAGAGGCCCAGGCCCAGGGCCGGCTGCAACCAGTACAGCCCAGCCTTACCACTAATGACCTTCTTCATGCACGACATACTGGGCGCCTCCCATGCCTTCCTGCATGAAACACAGGGTGTGGGCGAGAGACACGGCGGAGAGGTTGTCACACCACAGAGTGGATGATGGCAAGGAGATGTGAAGATCCTGTAATTGCAGTGGCCGTCTGAGACAAAGCCCGGTATTCTGCCTCCGTCTAGGATTTTGCAACGGTGTGTTGCTGCTTAGCGGACCATGAGACAGCCGTCAAGAAAAATATAGAAGCCCGTGGCTGTGGTGGATGGCGGTCCATAACATCCCCTGCCCAGTAGGCATCAGAGAAACCGCAAAGCTCAAGAGACCCTTCTGTGAATGCGACGGGAAGGAATTGTGCCTTTGATATAGCGGAGTGTACGCTTGACTGAAGCGAAATGAGCATCTGTCGGTCTAATAAGCTGGATTAGAAATTATTCTTTCTAATTTTTCTGAAGTTGGTCGCAGTTGTTAGGTATTGTTATGTCTAATAAGCTGGATTCGAAGCTTGAACTTGGACTCGTCTCCCTCTTTTTGGGTGTCATGTTTGTAGCATTCTAAACATGTTTATGTCAAGGAAACTGGATTACTGCTTTTGAAAGTTATGTAACTGCATTTTGCTTTTTTTTTTCCTAGGCCTTACTGACGTTCATCCCTTGCATTCTACAACAAACCACGATGCAACTCTAGATGCTCATAATGATACACAAGCTTTTATAGTATTTTCAGTCCAGTTTGTCTCTTAGATGGCCGCTACCTTCAGGATTCAGCTAGTAGGTAGAATTTTAGATATATATACGCCCATATATTCATGTTCAAAGATGCCATCGCATGTTCCAAAGAGCAATAAGCTTTGATTATATAAAGAGCTCATAAAAGACAGCGCTCTGGTCATACCTAAGTTGATAGACAAGTAGATAGGAAAAGGAAAATAACAACGACATCCACTTTGAAGTATTTTAACCACGAACAGTTCCCAAAAAATTTCATAAAGAGATGTGCTAATACAGTAAAACATATGAGAAGAAGAACAAGAGGATCATCAATCATCATGACCAAGATCACTACGGTGGAGAAGGCCAAATCTGAGCCTTCTTTGCCCTTGATAAGCTCGCCAGCACTCCTAATGGCGTGATATCACCTACAATGGTCACCTTCTTCGTTGGGAAATCTATGTCAAAAAATTTCACTCCTGTAGCAAATAATAGCCATAACATGATATCAATGTCTCTTTCATCAAAATTACTATCATAGTAGCTAAAACTAGATTATTTTGAGCAAAATGATAAAAGCTTGATGAATTGTCACAATATGCTAATTAAGAGCAGATATTTTCTTAGTGGTTGTTATTTTTTACCTTTTATCCTAGAAATATGTTTTCTAACTTTGGCTTCACATCCCTTGCAGTGCAAAGATACTCTCAACATGACAACCTGCAAACTTTCGGTGATCATTGTTGTAATATAGAGACAATCAACAAAGAAATAGTATAAGAGGAGCAAGAAGAAGAACCTGGTCACGTGGCGTTGATGAAGGCCTAAAGACAGGAGCTGGTCCATTAGAATGTGCAGGAACCAGTGCATGAAGTGAATCCAAGTCTGCAAAGATGTGGAACAAAGCTTTGTCGCTCAAAAGGTACGTGGTGGAGCTGAGAGGACTTAAGAGATCTGTTTGTTTTGCAGAAGTGGTCTTCCTGGATTGTGGATGGCCGGGCTTTGGCTTTGAGGGAGACTGAGAAGACCTCTGGTGTCTGACCATGGACTTATGTTCTGGTCTGCTTACACATATGGTGGTGGAAGCTGGAGATGCACAGAAGAGATGCATTCCTTTCATTATCGAGAGACGCACACACACACAAACACACGTACAAGTTTGAGAATACTGAAGAAAGGGTTTCAGGTTGCCATAGAACAATGAAGGATGCAGCTACATATAAGGAATTGAAGAGTTTCAGATTAGTATAAAAATGACTGCTCAGCTTTTGAGGACTGGAATCTGATGTTTGGTCTAAGAAAGAAGAGAAAGATAGTAAGGACATAAAAAGCATAGACAAGTAGTCGTCAGAAATATGAGTACCCAATAACACTCTGTCCATATGTTGTCCCCTTGGTACACGAAACCAATTTTTTACAGCCCACTGGTGGTGCCCATGAATCATATATAGGCTACACTATAGTATACCGAAATATATAGTATATTTTCGTAGAGGTTACACTTCAAATGCTCATAAGTTTTGTAAGAATAGGTGTTCAGCTCTTCAAATGTTCAAGAAAAGCAGAACCAGCTGGTAATCACTCTGCTTCAGCTGTTGATTTCAAGGGAATATATGCCCTTTGGCGTGAAACACAACGCGGAACCAATTCCCTTGCTTTACCGTCTCGCCCTTCAAAACAACTACTTGATCAAATTAGAGACAACACAACTAATTATTCATATCTATATACAAAAAAAGGAAACTAACTGTTCATCACAAATTCAATTTACATCGTTCCCCAAGCACATCAAACTAGACTGACAACTTAGAACCATGCTAATGGCCTGGCTGCAGCCGGTTAGGCTTGCTTGGCACTTCCTTGCAGGATAATGATATTCCGCCATGGAGCCTGTACTCCAAAACCCTACACTGGATTCTAATTGGACTGAGAAAAAGTCGAGTGACAATAGGGGGATCCATTTTCCTGTATACAATCAACCCCCAGTACACGGTTTTGGTATATAGATTTCCAGTCTACTCATACCAATTTCCTTTCTTGCATTCCTTACGAACGTATACATTTTGGTGGCGGAAAGGGCCGCCTGTGGTCCTTCATTGGTGGCCCAACAAAGTTTCGATGATAAAGAGCTGCCTAAATGTAGACCAGTGGGCAGTCGCTGGTGCACGTAGCAGACCTCATGTCCCTGAAGCTGATATTCCACCATGTATCTGAAAATATAGTTACGTTTAAAGTCAAACAGAATAGTACTCGCAATCCAAAGTTGAAAGTATCGGGTATACACTTCTCCATGACAATCTCCTGCCCCTTGGTTCAATACATCGTCACCGTGGCACAATCAGTCAATCACCCCCCTTCTTCAGTCTACCTTTCAATTCTCTAATTTAGTTCTCAAAGCTCAATAGAAACAAAGGATACACTTTAAGGCCTAATAAGTTTACAATTATTTGCTCCAAATAATCCAAGGGTTCATCCGAACAGCAGCAAAACAATCACCCAATCTTCATTGTGATAATAACTGCTTTCTGATACTGATAATGCAAGCACTTCAAATTCTCCAACTATAAAAGCGTGAATAGAATTAAGTAATAGCAAAGTCATATAAAACAATAATTCACTAAAGAGCATATTCTTCAAAGCGTCAAGAAGTGACATCTGATATCAAGCACATATAAAAAAAAAAAAAAAGATGCTTTATCATGACAGTTCAAGTTGCACAAAGAACATACAGATCACACGTGGATCCACAAAGAATCCAATACAAGGAAGAAGGCACTTGGTATGACGATTAATAGCTCCTGTAAATCTGCGATCCATAAATAAATTGAAGCCGATTTTGTGTAGCAACCCTGCAGCTCACCATGTTAATTTAATACCTGTTTTTGCTTCCAGTTCTCTGTTACATCAAGCAGCTCAGATAATCTTGTTTCTAATATCTTCCAGTTTCTTCAATACTTCCCCAGGAGTTCTGTCCAATTCGTCTGCAATCTTCCTCTGCAAATCGGGTGGCAAAGTTGGAAATTGTTCACAAAGATCTCCATCAATCACATCCTGCAAATTACATGAAAAAACGTCCTCAAAAGTATTCCAGCAAGGCATATAAGACAAAGAGATAAAGACTCGTGTCTTCTACACATTACAGTTGCAAGATTGGTTGCTAACGTTCAACTTTGGGGCCAAAACATAAAATCTCAACTTGATTTTCATGCGCAAGTGCTAATAAAAAAATGTTGGAGGGAAACGACTTGGTCTTTTGGAAAGCAAAGGTGGCAAAAAACATCCTCATTCTTCGAGTGTGGAAAGAAGCTCACATGTTATTAGTAGGTAGGTTTGATCATCAGATTCAACTACCAGCCACAAGAGAAGGCAAGATGGCCACATGACAGACTACTAAAACAATATAACCAATAATTATTTTATCCATGACTCAAATAAGCATAACTACACATTTTAGTGTTGGCAATATTATGGGATATGCACAGCGTACATGCTGCGGTCAACACATTGTATACTGTTGCACAGAGAAAATACGAGCGCAACATGTAAAAAGGATACACTGGTAAAAAATAGCTTAACAAACATCTGGCATTTCAAAGAATGTTCATCTTCTGTACAAAATATTACCTTTACTGGGAAATATGCAGATCTGTAGGCCATGTGGTCTCTACCACACAAAGGTGGATGTTCCTGCCTCATATGCATCTCCAAGTGAGAAAAGAAGTCCACATCCTCCCTAGAGGTAAAAGCTAGCAAAGCACCTATGCTTCCCATCACAGTGCCAAAGATGATGCACTCCCCTCCTCCTGGTATGAGAGAGGCCTTCTGCAAGCATGTGACAACATCCCCCACATGGAACTGTACAATCTCCTCTACTTTATTTGGTGCTCCATTTAACTTTCCCTGCTCCCACTTTATCTTTCCGCCAGTTGGATCCTCCTCAATTTCATCAGACACATCCTGTGATAGTCTAACAAAGTATACATTTCCAAACTTGTCAGCACCTGCCATCGTATCAAAATCTATATGATAGGACGCAGTCAGCCATCTCGGGTAACTATCATCCGCAAAGATGTAAAGCTGATTCTCATCTCTTCTATACTTGCAATAGTGGAATGACTGCAAAAAACCAAGAATTCTATTGTTAAACATCACAGAAGTTATGAATTTTCTGTAATTTTCTTCTTCTATGAACAAAATGAAGCAACTTTAATGTAGCGAAAAAAATTATATGGTAGACATTTTAACTGACAGCAAATACTAAATACCAAGGGTCTACATAAAAACATTACATACAATTCGTATAAGACTGTATAAGTGATATAACACCATAAATATACTTATTTGGTAGGATATAATATGTATGCATTTTAGTAATCAAAGAAAAGATCAGAGATAATGATCAACCAAAGTTCTTAAGAAGTCAACACAATAGAATCTTTAGGCAAATTTATCACCCCTAAACTTAATAAAGGCCTATATGTTACCTAATTAAAAATATGCCTTCCTTATGCTCCATGTGACAATGCCCTTAACATGTTTCAACAGATTCTAGAGTTGATGTCATCCTAGCCAGTAATGCAAACATTAAACAGACTACATTTTATTTAGCTTTGTATTGGCAACAAAAGTCGATCAAGCATAAGCCCACAGAGAAAAGTAACTGCAGTAGGTGCCCGACGAAGCTCAAACAGAAATAGGTAATTGAATCATCATCATGTCATGGTTTAATCCAAATTTAAGACCATATACTTTCGGTTTGCATCAAGTACAATGAAAGTTTGTTAGCAAAAAAAGGTCCAGTCAAAGTTGAAAAGATATACCTCTTGAACATCGCCAACATAAATCCTGTCACGATATGTGTGGATTGAGATGATAGTGTTTGGGAAAAGCTTATTTTCACACTTCCTGAGCAATCTTCTCTTACCCAAGTCGTACAATCTAAGAACAGAACCAATCCCAGCAAGCAGTCTCCCTTGGAACTGGCACAAAGCAAGAGGGATACCCTCTACCTGTGTCTTATGCAAAAGTTCAAGGCCTCTCCCCTCATCCACAAACCTGTAGATATGAATGAACCCTGCAGAAAAAGTCCTTTTTGGCCAAAATTGTAATGATTTTGCAGTCCCAACAGCCACTAAAGTACCATGTTCCTTATCATGAAAATTGACCGTACAAATACTAAATGCTGCTTCATTCTCTTGCAACTCCAGTAAGCAGGTTGTTTTCCCTGTTTTTGGCTCAAGTACTCTGATGCAAGACACCCATTTATCTGACTCAGCCTTAGGGTAACCATACTGCTCATCCGAGTAAGGGTCATCTTTCTCCTCAGCATCCCCTCCATTTTCCATTTGTTCATCATTTGCATTCCCATTTTCTTCCATTCCCGCGACCTCTGAGCATTCCCTTCTTGCAGCTTCACGCTCTTCTGCATTGTATGCCCCCTGATCACTTTCTATAATAACTAAATGCTTCTTTTTTGGGTGTAAAATAAACTTGCGAGGAGTATATCTTAAAGGAATAGCAGTTTCATTAAATGTTTCTCCCAGTCTCTCAATGGTAAAAATCCTTAAAGCATCCCCGGAGACAGCAACCACACCTTCTGCACACTGATCCGATGAGAAGGATGCGGCATATTCCAATGTCTCATATGAGAGAGGAGTTAACAGGAAACGACCTTGGTGAATATAACCTAACCAAGGCCGGCTTGACAAACAAAGCATTGCCCTTCGGCCTCTCACAACGGTAGAGAACAGTTTTGGGGGTCTCAATCCCAAGAAACGCGAACGAGTGTCTGAAAGCTGACCGGTGACCATATCTACCTCAGTCCTGAATAGCACCCCATTCTGCAGACCTGCATTTAGAAAAACACTCGCAGGGTGATCAGCACCATCATCTCCACCAACTGAGGCCTTTACCTCAAGTAAGAGTAAGGACTCTGGGGCAGCAGAGACACTCTGCAAACTAAGAACTTGCATACAGTCATCAGGATCCAAAGATAAGATGCGGATGGTGTTGTCATAAGAACCAACTGCCAGAAACCGGGATCTTTGTCTTCCTTCCGGGACTGGGGCAATGTCCAAGCATGATACTACGTTGGGCATTTCGTGTTTTTCCACCTCCATTAACTGGCCTGTGGGGTCCATCTCGAAATAAATGAGCTCGCCTCCACTCAATGCAATGACAACTTGCAACCTGTTAGAACCAACTTTTGTAATGGTCTTCTTACCTGGTGTTCTCCACTCATTAATCCTCCCATCTTCCCTAATATGACGGATACCATTTGGATGAACTTGCATCAAGGAATCATCACCCAACAAGGAGACAGCAAGAGAAGGTGTGGTATCTTGGAATCCGCTATCATTAACTTCCTCTACATTCTCACCAATGGAAAGTACGAGAGTGGCATTGGCAAAAGAGACAACAATATATGCATCAAACTCATCCGTCACATTCTTTTTAACTGTCCAAACAGCATTAGGTACACCAGGAAGTTGTGAGACAGCCATCTCACTGACTGCCAACCCAGGCCTTAAGATTCGAAGTGAGGAACGTGGACCGCGTCCGCAAAGAGTAAAGATCTGTGGAGTCTCTTCCTCGAATAAATTAAGAACTCTCATGTCCATAATCGGCATAAGACTCTCAACTTGGTCAATTCTAATAAGATTCTTCAACCCTCTTGGCTGAAAAAATACTGGCTGAAACCCTTCTTCTGTTTCCATCAAATTGGACGAGGACGACTCCACATCGGGCCCTTCCCCAATTGCTTTAAACTGATACAGCCCATGATTACCAAACTCAGATGCTGCAAACAGATATCCTAACTTCATTACACACATGGCTGATGTAACTGGAATAGTATCAAAATATTTAATCTTCAATTCAGTAACTTGATCATTATCATGTTCTAGTGTCACCTTAAAAATATCTCCATACTCAGTTTGCAACAAAAAGAAGAACATTCCCTTTTGCCTGTGGGTTGCTGCAGAAACAATGAGGACACCACGCTCAGACGGCAGGTCAGGACGCCGAGGAATCACTGCCCGGATGTCAGGATGGCCCTGATTTTTGTATATGACAAAATTCTCAGCGCAAACAAGGACTCCACTTGGGCCGTCTCCACCTCCGGGCACCGTGACAAGCATATTCGCCCCATTATCAATAGGCTCCGACCATTTCCGGGAGACATGATTGAGCCCCAGGTCCAGCTCATAAAAGGTCAAATGCTTTTGTGCCTCACTGGCCGCCATCCCCGTCGAATCCTGGTCCGCCTCAGAGTAGTCCAGCTCAATTGCCGCAAAGATTGGATTGTCAAACCCGCAGTCCACGCCAGTGATAGAGTACGCAATCGTGTGCGACTTGTGCGCTTCCAACGGCGAGGAGATTGTAAGACGTGCTACAGTATCACGATTAAGCACATAAACAAGCCTCTGCTTCTCACACGCGCCAATCATGACCGCGCGGCCCTTGGGGTCCACAGCAAGATACTGGCCGGGAACAATCCGGCGGCATCCGGACTTCCCAAACGTCTCCTGGTGGATCTTATCAAATACATTCCTCTCCTTACTGTACTCGAGAATAACAATCCGGCCGGAGTCCGAGCCGACCACAATATAGTCCTTCTGCGAGCCAGTAAGCCTGAACTGCGCGAGCGACCTGACGGCACCAAACACCTCAACGGAAAGCAAAGTCTGGAGCTTTCCATTGTCATCGGGGCGGAGGAGGTCGAGGACCTTGCCCCTCGCGACGACGATCTCCTGCGTCTTGCCGCCGACGAAGTTGCCGCTGGTGGCGCAGACTATGCCGGTGGCCCGCTGCAGCGTCAGGTTGTAAAGATACATGATGAAGCAGCTACCCTAGGGGAGAGATGATAGAGCTAGAGTCGGGGGATTAGGGCATCGAAAGGATGCAAATGTATGGAATTGAAAAGTCTGACCTCGTCGGTGGCGCCTTCTTCTTCGTCGGCGCCGGCGTAGGGTTTACCGGCCGGAGGAGGGGGGAGTGTTAAACCCTAGTTTTGCCGCCCGTGTCGACCGCCATTCGAGGCTCGAGCGCGAGGTTTGCCGGAGACGTTGGGCCGTGGTTGGTTGCATTTGTGAGCGACCGCGGGCCGACCTTCCGTTGGAAAGATGGCCCATTATAACCTGGGCTACTGTCTAGCATTTGTCTAGCGATGGAGTGGGCTTTTCCCAACCGGCAAAATTGCCTCATTTTTGTGCATAGCACCAGGCAGAAGGGCCTCATTGTTTTGAGTAGGTGGAAAGAATTGGGTTGCTCCAATGATAGTGCGTGTAATATGTCAAATGATAGAATACTGTAGCATCTGACTCACTTTACATCATGTCAAAGACTCATTTTACAATTATCTTCGTGTTAGAGAACTCTGTTGTACTAGTGCTTTGGATTCGTCCTTATATGATACAATACATACCAAATTTTTGCAATTAAAGTTGGATTTCTAAAGTAAGTTACACGGGTAGCAAATGGGTATTGATATTCCATTTGTAGCTTCGAGTTTATGTGTTTTTCTATGAAAAGTTCGTGACATCTTGAGTTACAGGCTTGATTTTGATATTTTTCTATTTATTTAATCTTTCTTTTCTGTAAAATCTCGTATAATCAAGTTCAATTCCCAAATGTATAAGTTTCAAGGTTACGAGAGGGGGGAGAGAGGTAGATAGCAACTGGGATTGAGGCAGGGTACTAACGACGGCCGGAGTGGAGAACATGATTGTCAGGAGGAGAACATTGTAATTGGTAGAACGTAGAGGAGAAGGGATTTGGGATTAAAAAAAGACATTTTAGTCATGGGAAAATAGGACATTAAGATAGTAGTATGCTAGTATAGCAGCTATAGACAGGAGGTAATGGAGATACTCATATTTAAAAATCAGGTGCATCATGCCTAACCGTTTGGGGCGTGAAAAATCAGCTCCATCCACCTGGATTATCCCAAAATTCATAGTAGATTGCCTACAAAGTGTTTGGGGCTTGTTTTGGAAAAATTTAACTAAAGAGTGGATAAATGGGATAATCCACTAACCTGAAGCATCTCATGAGGTGTTTTAGCTTATTAGTTATTAGTGGATTATCTCATTAAAAGTACATGGTCAAAGGAAAAGTTAAATCAATGATTAGGTGCTCATGCCCCAAATAATATAACATCTAGCAAATATCTAAGTGAATATAATCCACTAACCACAACATTTTTTCATGCCCCAAACAATCGGGTTGGTTGGGTCTCTTCTGGTTTTGGGATAAGGCCAAGGATCAAATCCCATATGCACATAGTGTGTAAGGGTGTTTGAGTTTTTTATTTTGAATAATGCTATTGTTTAGGTTTTTTTTTTTTTTTGGAGGGGGGGTTGTATATAGCATTGTTTAAACATCTTTTCTCCATGGGAAATGATATTTGAACTGATGTGAGGTCACATGAGTTGACCCACTCATCAGCTGTGTAGGAATCTGCTGTAGGGTTATCACTGCCCATAATTACCTGTTCTTTTCTTTATGTTGTTATAAATTAAACAAACATGTGGTTTACGTGTATTTTATGTAGAAGCCCGTAGGGACAAAAAATAATACATTAACAATCAAACTATTACACCTTAGTGCGGCTGATAGAGCCACATACATTGCCACAAAAAATGCAATACATAATAGTACATGGAGGATAAACTTGTAGAAAAAACACAAAAATCATATCAAGGACCACACATTTGTTGGATGAGAGTGTGGTTTATGTTTTAAGTGGGGCTTATAATGTGGACGTTCAAATGCACAGGAGGGGCGATAATGTTGAATATTATTTGAGATGAAACAAAAACATTTAAAATTCTACCAAAAAACACCCTTCTTAATTATGTAACTAGTATATGGAAATATTTTTATTTCAAAGCCTTTTGATCACGCTAAGCTCATAATGAAAATCTATTAATTAGGGCCTTGTTTAAGGCTAAATAAAGATCATTTAAAAAAAATGAAATAAAGATAATTCAAAGAAAATAGAAAATTAATGTGATTAAAGCATGTCTATTATGCATTGTTTTCCTAGCCCATCCGCCTCGAGTTCAATAATAAAAGAAAGGCCTATCCTGACACCCGGCTAATTTGTCACCATGTTTTGTTGAGTTTCAAAAGAGTTATGTATTGTTCCATCTTCTAGGGGCACCCATGCTCTGTGAAGATGTTTTGCATGGGCCCCCCAGAAAGGACCAGCTTTTTCCGCATCCTTGGGGCACCCAGTAAATAAAAAATGAAAGAAGAAGATAACCGTAAATTTACGTTGTTTAAATAATCAATGAAATTAAACTTCCCTAATATTGAAGATTTTGAATATTTAGAAAAGGAAATAAATGTGCACACAGTTCCACCTCCTCCCTTGTGATGCAAGAGCCACTGTTCCTTCTCCTTGGAGATGAGGAACACAAGAAAGTTATGCTATTTGGCAGCTTTCATTCTAGAAGAGTCATGCGCTAAGGGGGACGAGATCCCCGAACAGCCGATTGAGGAAGGTTATGTTGATTCTATGGCTAAGATCTCATTTCATGCTTTTTCGGGACAATACACACCTCACACTATGCAAGTGCAAGGTCAGTTAAAATGCCAGCCCGTTGCTATTTTGATTTATAGTGGGAGTACCCACAATTTTATTAATGATAGGGTGGCGTAGCGTCAAGGCTACCACATTGCTCACACATGTACTTTTGATGTCCTTATTGGTGATGGTACACACATGCACAGTAAGGGACTATGCCCGCGTGTCCCTTTGCATATTCAAGGTTATGACTTTGTTGTGGATCTTCATCTATTACCAACAAAAGGGGCTGATATTGTATTGGGGGTCCAGTGGCTCCAAGAGCTTGGGGATATGGTATGGAAATTCAAAGACTTGATTATGTCCTTTAGAGTGGCTGATCAGCAAGTCCGACTACATGGGTCACTTCCTGGAATCCTTCAATCAGCCTAGGCCGTGGGTTCCTTATTTCAGCACTCAGCCCATGGATTTTTGCTGCAGTTAATGACTGTATCCAACATGGGTCAGTCAGTTCTACCGATAGACTTGACAGCCTTCCTGGCTGACTATGCATCCCTCTTTGGGGAGCCATCGGGATTACCTCTGTCGCGTGGGCACGACCATCAGATTCCTATTCTTCCAGGATCGAGCCCCGCCAATGTTCGGCCCTACCGTTACCCCTATGTGCAGAAAGCTGAGATCGAGCGCCTGGTAGCTGAAATGCTTGAGGCAGGTATCATTCGTCCCAGTTCTAGCTCTTATTCTTCTCCGATATTGTTGGTCCAGAAGAAAGATGGGACTTGGCGGTTTTGCGTGGATTATCGTGCTTTGAATGCCATCACACTGAAGGACAAGTATCCCATTCTTGTCATTGAGGAGCTTCTCGATGAATTGTCAGGTGCAAAGTACTTCTCTAAGCTTGATTTACGTTCTGGTTATCATCAGATACAGATGCACCCAGCTGATATCCACAAGACTGCTTTTCATACACATGACGGTCATTATGAGTTCCTTGTTATGCCACCTTTCAAAGTTTGATGGATGATATTTTTTGGCCTTTCTTGCGCCAGTTCATATTTGTCTTTTTTATGATATATTGGTATATAGTGCCTCATGGGAAGATCATATCCGCCATCTACGAACAGTTTTTAACATCTTGGCCGGCCACTCTCTTCTGTTGAAACGGTCAAAATGTTCTTTTGGCCAGCCCCAGGCTGATTATTTGGGCCATATTATTGCGGAACATGGAGTTTTTACTGATCCGACCAAGGTGGCCGCCATGCTCGATTGGCCCACTCCTAAATCACTGAAGGCCTTATGTGGATTTCTTGGGCTGACGGGCTACTATCGGCGCTTTATTGCCCATTATGGTACTCTGGCCGCACCCCTTACTGCCTTGCTGAAGGCCGAGGCCTTCCAATGGAGTCATGCAGCTTAGGTGGCCTTCGACACTCTGAAACAGGCTATGTCTACCGCGCTAGTCCTGGCCTTGCTGGATTTTTCCCATCCATTTGTGGTGGAAACTGATGCTTTTGATGGTGGACTGGGAGCTGTCAGTCTACAGGTTGAGTGGTCCATTGCCTTCTTTAGCAAGGTCTTATCGGGGCGCTCCCTCCGTTTGTCGACCTATGAACGTGAGATGCTTCTAATTGTACATGCCTGATATACACATGAAATATGCATTTTATTATCTCCTAAACTTATGTTTATGATAGTGTTTGATTAGAATTAGTGCTACTTTAATATAGTTTTTTGTTTTTGTAGGAAACAAGAGTAAGATATAAAAATGGGGCAAAAAGTGACTTAAATGGTTAAATCATAATAACATCATGTGCATATCTCTGATTGGACTGATTCAAGCTTCATTTTGAAGTTTAAGAAGTCAT